>WEIT01016927.1:230370-272004 GCA_013389985.1 Dryoscopus gambensis
AGTAAATGGAAGGTCCAAGTGACCAAAGAAATTAAAGTAATGCACTGTCCCTTTCATCCATGACGAGATACTCTGGATCCACAGCTCTGAAGGAGATACCTGAACTTTCAGGACAATACACTTGGGACAGCTTGGGGTGTCATTGTGGTACACAAAAGCCAGAGTATGGAGTAGAAAGAAATGTAGTTTCACAGAGGATTAAGGATTTACACAGATGCCTCTCTGGGCATGGGTGCTTTTAGGTGTCTTATTTGCTGTTCTTGGAAAGGAATATTTGTTGTTCTTTTCACACTTAAGATGCTTTTTTGCATTCTCAGAGCAGATGGCAAGAGACACAGTTACATTTTTGGCTTGGTAATTCCTTCAGAAGCTAACTCCACCTTTCTGATTCCCTCCTCCTTTGCTCTAACCTCTGGAACATAATTAAAGTAGGTTAATTAATTAATAAGTCAGTTAAAAATAGGTGGGAGAGGACCTTAAAGATAATCCTTTTCCACCTCCCCTGCCATGAGCAGACACCTTGCACTAACCCAGGCTGCCCAGGGCCCCATTCAACGTGACCTTGAACACTTCTAGGGATGGGGCATCCACAGTGTGTGATAATGTGGATCTGAACTAAAGCTCTGAGGCTGTCTGACTTGTCCATGTGGATATGGACATAAACCCTCAAAGTAAAGATGATTTCAGACCCAGTGCTAGAGTTACTGCAGGTGTAATTACTGTGGGTACAGCAAGCCACACAAGCATAACTCTCCGTGTTGAATTGGAGTGGAAAAATGCTCATTTGGAAGAGCCTGATTCATACATTACTTCATGTCTGTAACAATTTTCATGTTGAGAAGAGATTATTTGCATTTGATTACTAAAAGCTGATGTTTAACCAACAATGATTTATATTTCTGTATGAGGGAGATAAGTAATTTCACTTATTAGTAGGCAGATATATACAGATCTCAATCAGAAGGCTGCAAGGATTTCTGTGATGAATTTTACATGAAAGCACAGTGCTGGCTGTATCTGACACTGGTTGTCCAAACTGGAAACCAATATTTCTGGGTTTGATGACACTTATGAAGAAGGATATCAAGCTTGTTAGTGCCTGTCATGAAATGAAACAGGAATTTAGTTTTCTGCAAAAATCTGCAAGATTTTTGGAAATCTTGAGGACTGAGAATTTTTTATTTAATCAATCTATCCAAGGTACTCTTTTCATATATAAAACACTATTATTCTTTTTATGGACATTTCCTGTGGGGTGAGTGTGTGTAGGGGACCATGTTTACTGTGGGATCTCATTTTTCTCCACAGTGTTTTTTGATATATAATTACACTGTTTTGGTCACGTAAAATTCTATTATCTTATGCTTAAACTCATGGATGAATTATTGTCTCAGTGCAAGACTGAAATACAGACACGGTTTAATCATTTGGCCAATTACCCAACTTAAAATCTGACTGAACACGGGAGGTATAACTCTTAGGGGGATTTTCTCATCTACAGGCTGATTTGTTTTAAAAATAACAAAAAAAACCCCAAAAAACAAACAAACAAAAAAACCCCAAACCAAAACAAAAAAAAAGAACCCAAAAACCCCCCAAAAAACCACCCTTAAAGAGTGGTTTGAAAGTGAAAGCCTTTGGAATGTCAAATATGAATCTTTCAGAAATACCAAAGATGAAGAGAGGAGGTTTATAATAATTCAGCCATGTCTTCACCCATGGAAGACAAACTGGTACCTCTCACCAGAACTTATTCTACCAATTTTTCTTCTTTTTTTAGTCCCTATTTTATAACCCTTTCTGGCTACTAAAATCGGGAGGATGAACTGCATCTGTCAGTCATGAAACAAAATACAGAAAAATGCCATTTTTAGATTTAACAGCATGTATGTTTTGGGCCTCTGTGGAAGAAATATTTCTGAGCTATTCCTTGGCCAGGTTAAATACTGAATTATGGACTTATATTTTTAGATACACTCCAACCAAATCACTGCTTGGCAAGTCCTCGTAGACATTTTTAAGTCAATGCCATGGTTCATTCCATGTTTCTTCAGTCAGAAGAGCAAGCCATGGTTCAGCCTGAAGCTCCTTTGGTCCCTTCTGCTGAGGAGGTGAAGGTGGGGAAGAAGGGCTACTCTCTCTTCTGACTCTGCCTATGGATGAGAAATTAAATGCTTCAGCTCTGCAGTGCTGAGCATCCATCCCATTTGAGGGAGACTGGTTTGCTGCTCACATCTATCCATATCAATTAGCCGTGCAGGGCAGAGCGAATGGAGTAATTGGTGTCCAGGCTTTTCAAAGAACCAACAGTGAAATTTTAATTTGTCCAGAAAACACGGTGTAATGTTTCCATTTCTTCTTGTCTGGCTTAACTATTGTTCAATATGGGCCTGTCTTGCTGAGTTACTGCCAAGAGAAGGTGAGGGCGTGCTGCTGTGAGGGGTGAGTGAGCAAGGACAGCCGCCCTATAATCCAGTAGAACAGAACTGTGTCCTTGCTGGATAATAGGACAGTGTCCTGCAAATTAATTTTTTTTTAAGTAAATCCTTTGTTGATTGAGTAGCTGAGGCAGATATTTGAAGACCTCTATTTGCTCCCAGTGTAAGTATAAGCTGATGAACTGTGGGCTTCTGGGTTTCTTCACCCATGCAGTGTTTGCTAATGAACCTTCACCATGTCTTTGAAGAATCCTTTGTGGTGGTGAGAGGAGCAGCAGATGAGCAATGTGATTAGTGGAGCTGTCCATATGAACGCAATTGTTTTCACTTTTTTCTCAGGGGAGTAGGTTCATATCACAGGGCCCTGGTCACTGCAGGCTGGACATCTCCAGCCACATCATTGCTGGAAGAATTTGGGAAACTGGGAAAAGCTATTGCACAAGAAATCAAAGGGTAATCAGGGGGAACATTGTTAATTTAATGACGAATTTCTTCCTGAGCTGGATCTAGCAACCGTCAGCTGGGAAAAATATCGATAGAAGTAGCTGGGCATGGATTTCAGAGGCAGCAGAAGTAAATGATTATGTGAGTACAGTTATGGGCAGAATGTTTGGCAGATAGTCTTGCCAAATAGTGGTACAAATTTTAGGCTCCTGTTATCTGTCTTCACAAGGCCTTTCTTTCTGCAACTATCTTTGTCTGCAGGCTGAAATTCCGTGATATTCTGGAATGTAAATACCTAATTGTGCTTGCAAATCAGGTACTTAAACTTCCAAATCCTCGTCATCTTAGTATCTTTGTTTTCCAGATTATATGAATCCTAAGGGTCAGAAAAGGAGATTTCCATCTGTGAAGCTGTCATCCTGACACATTTCATCCAGAACTGTGGCTTGTAAATGCCACCTTAACAATCAGGGATGAGGTATTGCACAGAAATATTTTTGGTAAGTGAACAGAGGCCCTTTTAGAGGCAAAAATGAAGAATGTCACAGCAAACATCCCCAGGGCAATGTATTTTCTAGGCTGGACGCTGTCACCCTTTGGATCCGTGACAGAATACACATAATTTTTCTCTTCTGCTTCACTTAACCTGCCCAAGCAGCTCCTGATTAGTGAGAATTTCTCACTTAAGAAGCTGGCTCCTGTAGAAAGTGTGGTGGGCTCTTACCTCCGCTGCTGGAGAGCAAATGTCAATTCATATATTCTTCTTCCAACTTCAGGAAACACCACAAGGAACCAAGTAATTATTTCAGTGTGGTTTAAAATATGTCTACCCTCAGGTAACAGTAGTTTACCAAAATGAATCACTGAAGAGTTAAGTGGGATTTGGATCCTCATATTCTTATTTATAACATAATTTTAGTGTGAGGGGAGGGTGAACCAGAAATTTTGTGATAAATGTAGGCTTAAATATGGCAATAAACTGTGGCTTCTTTCTCAGAATGGCAGCCTCACTTATTTACTTTTAAGAGTGTGAAATTATGAGACTCCAGGAAAAAATAACATTTTATCATCCAGAGTAGTTCTCCCTCTTTTATGAAATGTAATTAATAACACTTACTGCAGTTGATGTCCTCTCCAGAAGGAGCCCAAATAGTGCAGTAGAGCTTTGTATTTTTCTCTAAGGCTCTTCACAATGATGGCAGTTATTCTCACTCTGAGACACGGTGATGCTATTCCCACTGGAATATTTGTCAAAGTGAAGCCCTGACAGCTTGGAAACATGATGGGGAGAAGAGCATCTCTGGTTGATTCTGTCTGGGCACAGGCAGTTCTGTGGCAGTAAAAGGCAGTCGCGCGAGTGAAAGCGTGGACAGAATGATGCTGTGTGACAGCTCGCCTAACTCTCTTCAGCAGACCTTCCTGCCAAGCTAAAATATGGGCCTCCAACAGCTCCTTGTGCATGTCTAGACATCAGATCAAGATTGTTGAAATTTTCTTAACTCACAGTCACAAATACCTTTATGGTTGAAACATCACCATTGTGTTTTTGCTCATTGCAAGATGTCTCCCACCCAGGCAGTGTTTAGATTCCTTTAGCTCTGCAAGCCTTACATCCACATTCTGTCTAGGTCCTGTGTAATAGTTGAGGCAGTGGCCTGTTCTATCTACTGGTTTAAATAAAACTCATGTCCAGGTGTTAGCTTTTATTTCGTTTCAGCAACATCATTTTTCCTCTGACTTTGACAGATGCCATGTGGCTCAGTTGTAGGAACTGAATATATCACCGTGACTGTGCTACCTCTGTACTCATTCCTCTCTCTCTAATCCTCCAAATGGCTTTTCTTCATTTCCCAGGGCTTTCACAGACTCTTCCCCACTTATCTTGCAGTCTGTATCAAACAAGATCAAAGTTCCTGCCTCCAATCAGCCCATAATGCTGGCCTTCATCACCTGCTCATTACATTTTCAGTCACACATTTCTGCTCCTTTCTCTCAGGCAATCCTTCACTCCTGGAGGAAAGCTGCCCTCAGCCCCGCCACAGCAGTGTCATTATCAGCCTTGGAGCCCATACTTTTTACCCCGTTGCCTGATGATAATGATTAGGTCTATGGAAGGAGCATTCCCCGGTCATCATCTTGATCGCACAAGTTTCCTTGTAAGTTTTCCTCTTTCTGTGCATTCCTGTCATCTCTTGCCTTTGGACCTCTTTGGGGCCAGAGTGGCCTCAGTACGTTGTGTGATGGTGATGTAAAATTAGCAACAATAGTATCTGAAGAATTTGGAAAGATGAAGAATATTCATATTCATTGTTTTAATAGCATAAAGGTCCAAACAAGACTTCAAAAATTAGCTACTTATTTAGCAACTTTTCGCTGTCCTATGTGATAATGAGTTAGTTATATATGTCTTTTATTCAGTTTTTTAGTAGAAGTGGGAGTACATTCAGTCACAAGAACTGCTCCACAGTTATCTACTTTCTCGCTAGCAGCACCAGAGCAAATTTAAAGACATGGTAATGTTCTGAAAAGGATACAGGGAAAATGGTTCAAATTAACTAAATCTCCACATTAGTGGATTATTCAAACCTTCTGAGGGGAAGCATTCATGCAAAGTTAAAATTGCCTCAATTAACTTTGGAATAAATATTCAATTTTAAAATATTCACACAGCATTTGGGGACATTGTTATCTCCTCTTATTAATTTTTTTCTGGCTCTCTGGTTTGCCTGGGTGTTAAACTTAATAATGGGCTGGGGGCTGAATTCTCTCACCGACCTCTCTTCAGCTGATCTTTGGGATATGCCAGAGAGATTTGCTTCACTTCATGCCCGGATCCATCTCTGGGAGCCTTGTGCTCACCCAGCCGTGTTTGGAGTCAACTCCCAGGGGCTCTCTGGGTGCAGCTGATCCTGGGGTATCCATGTGAGCAGCATGATGTTGCTCAGATGGTTCTGGATGTGCTGCACAGCTGCTGCAGGGAAACCTGGGACTAGCACTGACCCTGCTTAAAAATGTGCTGGAGAACAGGGACTGCAGCTTGCAGAGCTCATTGTCTGAATCCAGCACTGCAATTCTTTGTCCTTCCAGAGGAAGACAGGTGACTATGTTTAGCAGGAGAGCTGGTAAATTGAGTAATTCTTTTGACTACCTTTTACCACCATCAGAACTGTTCTTCACTCAAAACCCCACTCAAATTACACTTAAGTTTAGTTCTCAGACTGCGTGGGAGATTTCTAACACCATCTCTACTGCTTGACTGTGTGCTATGAATATTTCAAATGAAAGCCTCCTCACCCCCCAACATTAATTTTATAGATGGATAATTAATTATCCTCCCTATGGCAACTGGCTGTGGTTTTTATTAACTTGCAAATCAAAAGAAGAGCTTGAAAAATGACAAGCTAATTTTTTAATAAGGTATGTCTTCCGTGTTTATTCGTATTTTATTACCCAGTAGTCTGTAAAGTTATCTATTTAATTTGGAAAAACACATTATCGCGGTTTGAGTAATCTCCCATGGAAAAATATAAAGATCATTTTGCAACCTCAGTGTTGAAATGTGTTGTATTGTAGTCACGAGTATGCTAACGAGATGGATATCTTTGCCTGATTTAAGTAAATCAGGATCCCACTCTCTCATTATAATGATCGTGACAGTAGCTTTAATGTTCAGAGAACCCTTGCAAGAGTTTTCTCCTGATATGAGATGTTCCCAGACATGAGATTTCTGCCCTGCGGTTTCCTGCCATAATTTTTGATTTTTTTTCTTTTTCTTCTGAGATAGGCCCAGGATTTATTTCAGCAACAAGTGTTTTGCAATTAGTTTTGATGGAGCCAAGATTTCACTGGTTCTCTCTAGTCCGCAAACCCCAGAATTGTTCCACCAATGTGTAATGAAGTTTGTACAAGCAGCTCTTCCACATGAAGGGAACGAAAAAGTACAGAGGAGCTCCTGCCAATGCTTGCTTCATATAGAAACTATTCTGAGGGAGATTCTAAGAAATGAGGATGAAAATTGTAGAGAGAGAGCGAAAGAAAGAAAGAAAAAAAGACTGCTGCAACATTTTCATAGCTATTTGTACCCTTTCCACAGAATCATGTTTACCACTCGTGGTCCTGCTGTTTCTGTGGCTTATCAGGAAATAACGAGCTCTGCAATCCTGGCCAAGTTTAGCAAAGTTGCTAATTGCTTTGATTTCACTTTTCAGCTTCTTGTCCCATGGAGTGCTGTCTCCTGCCTGGGACTGTGCCTGAGGGTGGTGACAGATTCCTGCTGCCTGGAGGCTGCTGTGTGTCCCTCCCCTTTTGAGGAAGGCAGCTCTGCTGAACGTTGCTCTCTATTCTGCACTTCTACCCATGTTCGTGTAGATCCATCTGCTGTTTCATCCTGCTTTGACCAGGGGAAGTCCTAGATGTGCTCATGGACGATGTTGGGCGCCCATAAAGGAAGAGGGGATTTCTCCCTCACACCAAGGCCAGCTTTTTGAGATGAGCTCATGTCCCCTTTGAAGCTCTGAAACAAATTGCTCTGTTTGTTGCCCTGAAAACTTGTCTGGAAGTCATTGGCTTTCCTTCTGAAGCACAATGGTTTACCATCTCTGTATTCCTTTTGTTCTACTGGCGTAGTTTAGAGATTTCTTTATTATTCGTATTTATGCATCACTTCTTGGAAGCCTGTGGGGAAGACAAGATAGAGAAATCATACTTGAAAGAAAAAGCTGTCAAGCTTAATCTGCTGCATTTCTCATTTTCTGGAACTGTGGAAAGAAATATTTGTGAGGCAGTTGTTTGGACAGTCTCTGATCCAGCTTTAGAAACCCTGGCATGATTTTAATGTTTGACTATACAAAAGGTATGGGTGCATGTGAGCACTATAAATTCAGGTGGGGAAGCACTGGGAATTCAGACCCATGGTCTGCAAGGTGCCAGCTGGGATGGTAGCAGTGGATACCCACCGTGCCTGAGGTGAGGGGGCTGCAGCCACAGGTGCCTCAGCAGGCAGGAGCTGGCTCCTAACTGCAGTTGGGAGCAGACACGAAGTCACAGCATTATAGATCATCATCCTATTTACAGGTTTAATATAGCTGGTTTGTGTCTACGATGAGAAAAACACAATTTTGGATAGCAGTAGTGTTTTGTCTGCCTGAGTGATTAGTGTTTCACTTAGCACTCTGTTAACTGCCTGCCAGACTCATAAAGGATACAAGCTGGTGTGTCATATCTTTCTCCAAGACCGTTAGGATATTTATTTAATGAGAGGTTGAGGGAAATGCTGTGCAAAGTACCTCAATGAGCAATGTGGTCATATTGGGTAAGCAATATGATGTCTGTGGGGTGAGTTGGTTTGTTTTTATCTTCATCATGGGGCTTCAATGGAGAATCTGAGTTTGTTGGACTCTTAGAGCATCCACAATGTTGAGATTGGGTGGAGAAGACTCATTCGAGAGTTAGCTGACTTGCTGGAATTGAGGTCATTGCTCTGTGCTGACCCAGTGAAGGGAACCATGTTGAGTGTGGGCTGGCATCCAGCTGCAGTGGCCCTGAGCAGCTGGAATTGCTGATACCCCAGCACATCCCGTGGGATGCGCTCTCTCTTTCACTGCTGCTCACACCCAGAACTAAGACTCCACACACTGTTGCAAAGTTCTTCTCAATTCAGAGACTAGTATCTGGCACCAATAATGAATTTTTAATTCCCTGGGCTAATTCGGCATAGTTTGAAAAAGCCAGAAAGGACTTTGCCTTTAATTAGAATTTATGTTTCATAGACGTAATAAATCTTGCTGGGGCTCAGGGCCATCCGTGTACTTCTTTTGCTTTTTATTAACTCAAACTTTGGTTTCTCTCCTTGGAGTGTCACTGATCAATATCTTGCCTTCCCATATCATGCTGTTTACCTAATATTTTTTCCCATGCTATCCAAAATCTAGATCCCTACCATTAGCAAGCGATATGCAAAACACTTGATTTCTCTCCAAGCTCAGGATAATGGAGAAATCCCCACCCTTCCAGCTTTTCTAGATGAATGCAGCAATCACATTTCCTTTTTCTTTCTTCAAATTTTGTTCATAACCTTGCTGTATTGCAAATTAAAGAGAGTATTCTTTTCAGCCCTGGCACCAAATTAATTCAATTTCCATATTTTCATTATCTTCCTATTAACCACTAGCACTCTGCAACAAAGAAGCTATTTGAAATATAGAAAGCTACAGCCATTCCCTGCTGCAAACTCTCAGGGGCACTTCGATAAATTACATCCTCATAATGAAGAAGTAGGGGGAAAGAGTGGCAACAATAGATTTTTTTCACAATGAAATGAAATCGGGATTTGATCTGATGCAACATGACTTGCTCACAGCGCAGATAGAATATTAAATTATCCCTGTGAAATTTAAACCTTGCTGTATTCCTCCCCTTGTATCCATTGTTCTGATGAAACCTTGAAGACTACATATAATAATTTGCAAAGGGGGATTTAGTTGATACAGTTTATTTTTGTCAACTTTCTCAATTTAATTATCTTCATCCTACAGTCTAATTTATGTGTTTGATGTCACTAGTCATTAGCTGTACAGATGCAGCCTGGAGAGAGATTGTAAAGAAACCCAACAATGCAGCTGCCTTCCCTCCTTAAACACACTGCAGCAGTTAAATACTGGAGCTGGTTACAGAATGGGTTTGAAACAACACCATCAGAAAAATTACTACCTCAAGAAGCCGGAGAATGTGAGTTTGTATAAGTAATGTCTGTAAAAGTTGTAATATCAAAAGGATGTAGCTCTAATTCTGTGCCAGGACACATATCTGATTCATTAGCTGTCACTTAGAGGAGAGACAGACAGACCCTAAACTGGAGTTATGATTTTCAAGGTCACTGGCCAAATGAAAAACTGGCAATACATTTCATTGTGGGTTACTGTGAAATGGATTTGTTTGGGTTTTCTGTTCCCTCCCTTATATAAAAATGCCTTACACTGTTTTTAAACAAGTCTAAGGTTTTATATATTTGAAATGAAATATTTGGGAATTTTTTTTTGTTTTAAGCACAAACTACAAAATGAAGGTCACTTCCATCTGAAAAAAAAGCATATTGAAAATGTTTTTGATTTCCATTTGTGTGGATTTCTTATTTTATTTTATTTTAAAAGCAAGAGTTTCCAAAATCAAAACAACTTACTGACACTGACAGAAACACACAGGTTAGTTTAGATTAACTGAAATACACATTTGTAAGAAAGTTACAGATATTGGTTTGGCTGACTCTGCTAAACACAGTCCCTGAGTTTAGTCTCTGAGTTGGTCAGGGATCAAATCAGGGTGCTGGCTCTGCTGATCTCCATCTCTGTAGATGAAACCCAGGATTATTTTGTGCCTGCCCACAGCATAAAGGAAGGAGTTTTTCCAGTTCAGGCTCATCTTGCTGGCAGGAAGACACCTGCTCATGAAAATCTTTTCAACACAGCTTCCTCCCTTCATCCATCTTGTCCCTGGGTAGGGAGAATTAGTAAATCCCTGGAAACAGGAATGCTGAACCCTCTGCTGTGACCTCTTTGTCACTTGTTGCTCCCTGAGGATGGGCACTGCTGGGTTATGGGACAAACCAAGTGGGCACACTCTGCTCTGGGAGGTCAGTTTACCCTGGCAAGAGTAATTTGTGCTTTAGGTTGTGTGTCTTTGCCTTCTGAATGACATGGTGGTTACTGGGAATTAACTAATAGCTCATTAAAACCTGAAAAAAACCCCATCCCTCCTCACCAAGACCAAGTTCCCTGCTGGTGTAGAGCACATGGCGCTCTGCCCGCTGTGGGAGGTCTCACTTGGTCTCAAAATCCTTCTTTGGGTTTTGCTGAAATCTCAGGTTTCAGGAGCGTGGCCTGTTGCCCTTGTTTCCCTGGCCATGGGGCCGAGGAGGAATTTCTCAGTGCCTGACACTTGCCAGCTGGCTGGAGCCACTGCTGCTTCTGGGGGGATCCCATGGGCTGCCAAACAGGTGCCAGTGGCTGCACCGACGGTCGGAGTGAGAGGTGCTGCTTGGTTGTGGGGTATTTGGGGTCTGAAGCTCATGAACCTCTGCGTGCCACTCTGGTGATTGCTCCCACTTATCTGAATTAAACCCCACCTCTTCTTACTATGAAAAATCCAGCCCACATAGCTTTAAAAATTTAAAGCCATCGGGTGAATCGTTATATGTATCAATTAAATCAACCCTTCCAGTGACAAGTGGATATTTGATTTTCAACCCCCAAAGGACAGTACATACCGTATTAGACTACGGTGATATTTCCTAATAAATTATCTAGCTGACATCTTGCCTCTGAGGGGGAGAGGTAGATTGTTAACAAAGAAGACAAACCCATCTTTTTTCTATTTATGCCTCATTTCCATTATGCATAAGGGCACCAGTCTCAGTGCTCTGTACTTTGTGAATGATGAGAACTGGGAGAGGAGGAGTTCCTGTGCTGCTTATACACATATATAGATGTGGTTTCTTTTTTTTTTTTTTTTTTTTTTTTTTTTTAATATGGAATCATGGACTTGTTTAGGATAGAAGAAATCTTTACAGGACTTTTAGTCCAAGCCCTCTGTCACGACTGGGGACATCTTCCACTAGATCACGTTGCTCAGAGCCCTATCCAACCTGACCTTGAATATTTCCAGGGATGGGGCATCCACCACCTCTCTGGGCAGCCTGTGCCAGTGCATCACCACCCTCGTTGTAAAAAACTTCTTCCTTATATATGTTCTACCTCCTTTAAATTAAAAACAGTTGCCCCTTGTCCTATCACAACAGGCCCTGCTAAAATACCTACAAAGCAGCCACAGAGTCAGTTCCAGCTTTGCCCTTCCCTCTTCCTTTCCCTACCCAGAAGAAAGTTGTTACCTCACTCATAGTAAAAGAAATATTTAATCAGATCTTCCAGTAATTTTGTATCAGCATTGCTTCACTGTCACATTCATAGAGCCTCACCTAGGGTGGGAAATCACATGTGAATTTTGCTGGCTTGGGACAGACACTGGCTCTGTACAGGAGCTGGGATAAAGGGAAAGGCTGGGTTTGCTCTCTTTTGGTCTTGAGGAGAGCCAGGATTTGTTCCTCAGCACCTCTTTCCTCATTTGTGGAGATGGTGACCCCAAATATCCCTACTGGGGCTACGGTTCGGTGAAGAGCCAGAAGAAAGACTGTGTGAGGAGTATTTGTTGGACCCAAGGGAATGTTTGTGAGGTTTCAGAGAGGGTTTCAGTGGTTTGCAGTGCTTGAGAGAATTACTGAAATCATTAAATTGGAAATAATAAATTCTCAATTAATTCAACATTTTGACCAAGTAAGCTGGGGGTGAGGGACAGAGATGACAGCTGGTGGAACCAAGCTTTGCAAACTTCCATGAGTTTTCACTGCCCAAAAAATCTTTAATTGGTTCCCAAGTCGTTTCAAAACCATAATGGCATCTGCTAGGGGATCAGGAGCCTCACAGTGAGGCATGTGTAAATAAAGAAGCAAAGCAGGAGTTGGAAGACAGTTTTAAATGAATCTACATTTAAAACACTCCTCTGATTCACTTTTCACATATTTAGGGAAGTGTTTCTTGGGACTTAGTTTCACTTGAATACAATACATTAACTCGTTCTGTTTACTGGGAGCTTGTTATGTATTAATATCTATTAGTATTTGATTCAACAAGTTACATGCAATTTGGTTCTAGTATATTTTTTTAACAAATTTTCATGCAGCTTTATCCCATCAATATGTGACAGAACGACTGGTTTGCTGGCTGTGTTTTCCCTAGTTCTGCCTCCAAAAGGGTTTTCACAGCTTTTAAATAGGAGTTGTTGTGGTTTAGTGTCTCAGAGCTGCAAGTAAATGGCAGTTCTCCACAGGGAAGGACGTGTCTGAAAAAGGCTCAGCCTTCTGCAGACAGTGGAATAACTACAGGAGAAGCCTTAATTGGGTGCAGGAGGGAGGAAGGAAAGAAAGCCCTTGACAGGTTGAAATATTTTTCTGTAGCAGCAGCATTTTAGAGGCACTTGTTAATGAAAATGATTGATTGGAAAATGAGTCAAAGCTTTTAAATCTTAAAAAATGATTTTTTTTTTTGTTCTTGAAAGTGGATTCCTCAACTGATCAGGAAGACAAGAGAATTTTCCTCTCCACCTCCAAAGAATTAAAAGTTCCTTCAGGCTCAGTGTTTCTGTGAAACACTGCATAATTATGCATGGGACACCTGGTGCATGTGTGTGACAGGCAGGATGAGGTATCTGGTTTGCTTTTGAGACAGAGAATAGCAAGAATAAAAGGTGAAATACCTTTTGTACTAAGTGTTTAATAATGTCTTTTGTCAAACAAATTAACACCAGACACTCTCCCCAAAATCCAACCTTAGCTAATGAACAGCTGGAATATTACCTGACATACCACCAAAATTTTTAGACAATATGTATTGTTGGTTCTGATGTAAAATAATGAAAATAAAATACATGACAGGCTGTTTTCAAATGGCTTTATTGTCTGTTCTATTCTACTGGAAGTGGTAGTCTTCAGTATTAGTAGGGAAAGTAGAAATAATGGTAGGAATATTAATATCCATCTTCCACTTATGTCACACTTCCAGCCTTGTGAAGTATATGCTAAGATGATGCATGACATCAATGTAACATTAATAAGAGCTCAAATATAAAAAAAATTCCCAAAGTGAAAGCTTTTCTACCAGTTAATTCAGATTTGCTGCCTATTTATATTTCATAAATAAAATATATCTTTTGCCACTTGCTTATATAGCTGGTACTCGTAAATAAAATACTGACCCAGTAGAATTTGAACATTAAGAAAGGGAATGAATATAATTTTAAAATGTTGAAATTAGGTGAGGCAGAACAAAAGTAGCTGGCAGGCTGCATTGCTTTCTGTGTATTCAGCTTGCATGCATGGTTTATATGCCTTCAAATTGTTTGAGCTTTAATGGTCATAAAGATTAGAAAAAATTAAAATCCAGTGAAGTAGAAAGCTGGGCTCTCCCCACACACGTTTTCTTAATTTAATTTTTTTTAAAATGAGTCTGCTTCCAGCAAAATATTCGGTTCAGAAGCTCTGACCTCAGATAAATAATGTGTTCTACCATTGTTTTAAATCAATGGATATAGTCCATGTGCTCAGCCGTTCGCTGTGTGTGTGAACACCCTGCTGATCAAGGTCTCTTCTGGCAGAAGCCCTGAAGTCTCCACACCTCCAAAAGTGAAGCTGTTCACCTTGGGAAACGCTCAGGCTCCATTTGTAATGGAGCAGCCTGTGCTAAATATGCCTTCCTGAGGATCCAGGGTGAAAATGAACCAATTCCTTGTTTAAAAGTGAGCGTGACTGGCTGGTCTTGGCTGCTTGTGAGGGGTGGGAGGCGTTACAGGCAGGGCTGGACTCTCCTTTCAGACTTGCACTGCAGTTCTGGTGACTTGCAGCCCACAGCTGTGGGTTTGTCTGTGCAATGCTCCTTTCCCAGGGTCACTCGCGTGGTTTTTGTCTTTAAATGATGGCAGGAGGGACTGAAGTGATTTTTCCTTTGTTGGGCTGGCTGTATCCTCTGCATACACATGATACAGTTCTGGGCTGCATGCCCGGGTGATGAGTCGAGCTTTGGATCTCTTCACAAGATCTGCACGGACAGAGATAGGGAGCGTGTTTCAATTCAGCTCCCGGGCTCTTGTTTGCAGTCCTCTGTGATGGTTCAGTAATCCTAGGAGCTAACAATAAAAATATCAAGTGTCATTACCAATGGCTTTTTTAATCATCATTATAATTCTTATTCTGAATAGCACTTAAAGCACTCTTTTGTCTTTCGTCAACAATAAAGTGCAGCCTCATAAATATTTAAATTGTCTGATTAAATTATCCATGCTGAAACAGATAACTGGGCACTTTAATAAGCTTAAACTAAAATCTTGGCTGTTATTATCTCCCTGGAGAAAAGAGAGAAAGTGATAAAGGTTCCCTTGGCCCAGGTGAGTGACCCTCACACCTTTCAGATCAGCAGCAGGCGATTCTTGTTAAACCTGAAAGAGGCCTCAGAAATGAACAAAGTTGTTGATAATTAATAGCAATCATCATAGTCTGACTTTTTATCTCTCCAGCTGATGAATAGAAGGAGAGGACAGAAAGCTTGCATGGCTCCTCTGCTCCAGAGCCAGAAAACCAAAGTGGGGAGAGATGCTGGATGGGGCCAGGTTGGATGGGGCTTTGAGCAACCTGGTCCCAGTGGAAGGTGTCCCCTCCCCATGGCAGGGGGTTGGAACTGGATGATCTTTAAGGTCCCAAGCCATCCTATGGTGGTGGCTGTGCTGATGAAGGTGTCCCACTAGAGAAGGGGAAGAGCTGTTGTGCCTTAGAGGTTGATTACCAGACCAGCTTCCTCTGTTTAAAATACCTTTCCGATACTCACAGGTAACTGATTCAAGTCTGTACTGAGATTTTTAGAGCCAGAGTGAACTGTTGTGTTGTTCTCTTGAGGCACGAGACATGCCAGCCATGGGATGTCACCCAACTCCTTGTTCAAGTCCTCTGGCTCGCAGCTGGATCAATGCATGCATTTTTTAATTGAAAAATGAACTTATGATGGCAGCTGCTGTTTTTCTCAATGTTCCTGGAAAATGTTGAAACAGCCTCTGAGTCACCTGTTGCTGACTCCTGAGGTCATTGCCCTCACTCCAACAGAGGAATCTTGTGTACTTTGCCAGCCTGAGTCAGTGAAAGCTCTGTACAAGCACCTGCACTGGGTCCTAACTCTCCTCCAGGCATCAGGGCATCTCCTAGAGCCACTTTCAGCCCAGAAATGCAGCATATTGTGATTTCCCTAATTAACACATGACATATACAAAATACACTCTGGGATTTGGTGCAGCCTCAAGGCCTTGGTGGAGACAGAGAGGAACCAGATGAGCAAAGGGGTGAGCAGGGAAGTTTCAGAGCAGGGAAACATGAAGATTAGGGGGAATCATGTTTTAAGTAGAACTTGGGATGAGTCTACCCTGTGTGGGAAGTAAGAGAGGACCATGGGTGGGAGAAAGGGAAAGAGGAATGAAGATCTGGGGCCAGGCTCAAAGCTGCACGGGATGGGTTGTACTGTGGAGATGGTGAGTCTCTGCAAGACCCTCTGTACAATAAAAGCCTTCTCTGCAGGAGTGGGTCAAGCTGGCTTTGTTTGATCCCAGCCCCCAGATCACTTTGCTGCTGACTTGCAGTGGGTTACCAAGCCCTTGGCTGTGCTGCTCAGCTTTTTCATATCCTGTCCAAAATTCTTGTGCCCCTCCTTTTTTCTTAATCACTTCTACTACCCACTCCACTGGCTCTGCCAAGCAGCTGCAGTGAGTACGGCTGTGAGCCAGAACCTGGTCTCCCTCACCTCAAACAGCAAGAAGTGTTTTGAACTTACTTTGTGTGCTCAAGGGAACAGCTCTGAGCAAGTGTGGACTGGGTTAAAAAAGAAAGGAGGAGAGACAGAAGATTCCCATTGTAACCTGTTAGATTGGACAAAGTCAGCTTAGAAAATTTGGAGCACAAAAGCAGGAAGCATAATCTGATTTTGCTTTTAGTCCCTTTAGTACTTCACAAGAAATTAAGCAAAATTTTTTCAACATCCTTCAGCAGCAAAAAACCCCCAAACAATAAAACTCCAACTTCATACACATCTAAGGAAGAAGAAAAAACACATTGGTCTGAAAATAAAAATGAAAAGCAGGACAAGAAATATAATTAACAGACTTATTACCTCAGGGGAAAAGAAGGATTTGTTTTGCAACTTCACAGGATGGGAAGGATTTAAATGTTCAGTGGGTGCCTGTATGTCCCTGCACACATGGATTTCTAGCCCTATGTCAGTGCTTTTGTTTCTGAGTATACAGATGGAGAGTTGGCAGGGCTTGTGTTACTCCATTTATATGTAAAATGTATATACTTTATTTATACATTTGATAGGAAACATGGAACAAGCTGTCAAGAGCAGGTGTGGGGTATGTGTGTATGAGAAATGCCTAATATATACTTTCTCCCTCCTTCCAACTTACACAAACACACCCAGCTCTTCAGACCACATTTCCACTCCATTTTAGGCCAAACGCTCCCAAAGTCACTGAGCACTCTGCACCTTTCCCTGCAAAGGAGGCGCTGGCAAGTAACAGCTGAAACCCCACCATCCCCTAACCTCTCAGCCTTTTTTTTTTCTTTAAACCATTTTCCACGATTTTGCTGCACTCTAGTTTTTCAAAAGAGAAACTTCAAGCAGAACTGCAGGTACGTGTCTTGCTGAGAACGGAGCATAACAAACCACACACAATTGTTAGTCTGGCAGGTAGTGCACGGGCCTCCCCGTTAATTAATCTTCAATGCCATTAGTTGGTCGTCTGCTTGGTGGCGAGGAAAAAAGGGTAAACACTGTTTGCAAATCAATTGAATTCTGCTCCTAACCAGGTTGTTTTCAAGGGGATAAAAACAATTATGAGCACTGCAGTGAGTGGACACCCAGGCTTTACTGATAACACCTCTGGAACAGCAACACGCACGAGCCATGCTTGCTGGTGCAGGGCTGCTTATTGAGTTTTTTTCCTCTCAGATTGACTCATTTGTTTGTTGTGGACCCAGGTATACGAGAAGGGGGGGATATCATTGGATTTAATTCCTTCTTTGCAGCTGACTCCTTTATTTTATACCCTGGGCCTGGCCTAAGATAGATCTTCTGGAGTCTGCTGCAGCATGCAGAAATAAAAGCAGTTGTTCCTTGCTTACAGGGCAAACTTTTGGGTGTTCTTTTCATTCCACAGCAAGATGTTAGATTTTTCATCCTGTTAATGACTGTGAGAATCTTTGCTCCAGCACCTGGGTACAGAGCTGGCACGATCCAGTGGTCCTTAGGTTTAGCATGAGGGCTGGGTGTGACAGCGTTTGCAACAGAGCAGGAGTGGTAGCGCGGAACTTCCCACCAATTAATCGAATTTCATCAGAGGTGTGGGGTAATATGCCAAAATGAGAAGGTGTCAGGACGGAATATGTGAGTTCTGTACAGTAAATGTCAGAGATGTCATGCGTATGGTATTATAGATTATCCCTGCCCATGGCAGGAGGGCTGGAACTAGATGATCTTTAAGGGCCCTTCCAACCCAAACCATTCTATGATATCTTCTGGTGACATCCCTCTGGTGGAGAGCCCTGCTGGGCTCCTCGCAGCCCACAGCCTCTCTGAAAGATCCAGGGATAGGCCTGTCTGTGTGTATTTCTATAAACTCTTATTCCACAGTGTCTCCCAAGCTCCATCTACTATTTGAACGCTTTTCCTCCTGCCAGAATTGACCTACATGGCTTAGTCCCATGTCAAATACCCTGAAATACCCTCTAGTTAGCTGATGCCCCCTCTTCATGTTCTAAATAGCCTTTAGTAAAGCTCAGCCAGTGGTATGATAATGTGACCAACTCCTACCCAGCCCTCTGGTTAAGCTCAGAGAAAGCTGGCAAATGAGCTGCAGGGAAAAGGTTCTCCTGAGCCTTCAAAGTGATACTCAGGACTAAGCAAAACATCAACCTTTGCTGCCCTGAACTTCAAAGCAACTCAAGCCACCTGGTGAAAGACCCTGGTAACTTAGGAAATCTGGGGTAAGAAGAGCAAGGAGATTTAGAAATTATCTGTGAGTTGCAAAGGAGAAGGTTATTCCTCTGGTTCCGGGTAGGAGCTGAAGTACTCATGAGTAAAATTTATTTTGCTTTAGGGGAGAAAACATGTCTTCCCAGAAATGTCTTTAGGAGGGATGAGGCCTTTTGGCTTATGTGCTGTGCACATGGGTTGCGGGCTGGCAGCAGAGCCAGGAATGAAGCAAAAGAGCAGCTCTGGTAGAGGAGGAGGCATTTGTAAGGCACTGAAGAAGGATGATTCCCTTGTGACATTGGATTTCCTGCTTGGCTCCACACAGAACTCGTGGTGCGACCTGGGGTAAGTCTTTCTGTGATAATTATGGCTTGATAACCTCATCCTGGTCTTGCTGTTGGTGCACAGCGTTGCAGGGAGCAGAAGGACTGAGAGATGCTCTGCAGGTGGTGGCATCAGGACCCTCTGCTGGCCCAGAGGAGCTGTGGTGGCACTGAATGGGAAGAAGATACAAATGTCTGGTTGTGCAGTTTCTCACCGATGTGCTAATTCTAACTTTTATTAAGAAGTTGTTAATTTAAAGCAGTCTGTGTATATTTTGTATTTTTTGCCCTTCCTGAAGTACTTTGAAGGCTTGTTCTGTGGTTTGTAGGAGCCAGGGCTTTGGATTGTAACCATGAGTGTTTACCCCTGATGAAGTGAATGGTTTGGATGTGAGTATGTGGTGCTTTGGCTCATGCAAGTGGTTGGACCTGGCTGCTGTAAGTTAGGCACACTCAGACAAACCTTAATTCCTTCAGCAGAGCTGTTCCCTCAGACAAGAGCTTTATCCAAACTCCTTGTGGCATTTTCTGTTCTGTTTTGACAGTTCCGAATGCTCTGCTTGCAGCATTTTCTTATCTAACGTGATGGTATTTATGAAACCTTTGTTGCTGTCTTTCAAGGAAGCTGGAGTCTCCTTGTGTCCTTTTAATCTTAAAATTCCTTGATATGGAGAATATCCTTTGTACTTCAGATATTTTCACAGAAACCCACTGGTGACCTTCTGCTACTGGTTGAATTTTTACTTTTTCTATTTGTGAAAACTGAATAGAAACCCAATTCTCAATCCATGTTCAAATGCCACATTCACCTTCCCCAAGTGGTTGAAGTGATATTTCCTACATTCCCCTCTCTCAGGAACTGAAGCTCTCGCCAGGATAGCTGTTTCTTCCACATAATCCATCAGCTGCTGTTGGGGTATTCAAAGATTATCTGAAGCTTATATTACTTTTCTTTTGAAAATTGCTTTAACTTAATTACTCATAGCAATTCAAGAGGGTAATACTCTCACTGGTTGGGGTAATTAGGAAGCCTTAATTAGCTCTTTAAAAAATATCAAAATGTGGCTGTGTCATTGCTGTAACACCCTCATTATTTCAATCTGGCAGCTTTAACTGGTGCATTTATGTTTCTGATTTACATATTCTTTCCCATGGTGCCGAACAATATGACTTGGAATAATAATAATAAAATAAGTTAAGTTACTCCAGAGAACCATTACATGAGAGATGTGGGTATAGACAATATGTGAAGAATATTCTAGTATCTTACAGTTAAACTTGGCTTATTACTACAGTATTTAAAATGCAATTAAATTATGTATGTGGATGTTACTTTGTTCTATCACTACCCTTTTCTTTGCTAAAATTCTGTGGGTGTGCAGCAACACCTTATTGCTCTAAAAACCCCCTTATTTTGGAGGGTAAAAAAGCCAAATGTGAGCTCCTCTCAAATACTCTGCTAAAGCTGCCAGATTGCTAAAAAAACCCTTTTGTTGGAATCAGCTGAAGGTTTTGCTCATGATCTTGAGTCAAGCAGAAGGTGATATTTTTTTTCTTTTTTTCTCTTTCAGTCTTATTTAGAATAGAAATTTTTGGGCCTATCAGTACTTTGTTCTAAAAGAGATATAAATTCTTTATGTAGAAGTATACATAAATATACATTTATTTATAATAATTTGTCAGTATAAAAAAATAGACTGCTTATGGTGAAGAAAAAAATAAACCTTTCAAACAATCTTTTAATGAGTAAATAAATACAAATTGACCTTTAGCCATTGTGTGCTTCACTGTGATTTAAAGCTCTAAAGTCCTTAGAGACTGAGGGGTAGTACAGTAAGGTATACTTCTTTGGATATATGGTTTTTTGCCATCAAAGAGATGCTTCCAGGAGTGGAACAGGGATTTTAGAGAAAAAAAAAAAAAAGGTGGATTTGAAAAACAAAAAGAAATTTCTCGTACTTATTTTTTTTAATTTATTTTAAATTTTTTTCATTGCATTTTGTAGAGAAAAGTCAGGATTGAATTGCACAGATGACCTGAGGAGGCTGTAGCAAATGGAGGTGAAGGTCTGGGGCTGGAGAGGTGCTTGTGGGAGGTGGTGGTTTTAGGACAATCAGAACATTTGGGAAACTAGTTTGTAGATAAAACTATAAATAGCCCAGTTAATGCTTCCATTCCAATTCCCTATTATGTGTCTTATTTATAGAGTTCTGTATGTATTAAAAAGGGGAAGACCATAGGGAATAAATTTGAGCCTGAAAATGCAGGGAGCTGAGAAGTAATTTAGAAGTCACTTATCTGATATATATTAACTGATACATGAAATTGAAGGAAGGCAGATGAGTGCCCTCTTGGAGCTGATTTTATGATGTTGAGGGATGAATTTGTCACATTTGAATGCAACAGTTATTCAAGACAGTTTTCACTCTTAAAATGAATACTCAGAACAGCAGTTTTAAATATTTTTCTGCATCAAAGCAAAACCATATTTTACTCTTAATGCAGCTCAGTGTGACCGTCATGTAGGAGTTCACTCAGTAATTTACGGTGGTTATCTCCCTGCTCTCCTCATCCTCTTGCTGGTCACTGAGGCTACTGGCCCTGCTCTGATCTCCTGGTGCTGTGATGACCAGCAGATCCCCCAGATCTCGATAACTCATTTGTAGAACCACCATAATCTTTATCCCCTCTCTCCAGGGAGTTCTCTTTGACAAAAATCCATTCAAACCACTTTGATCCACCATCAGTCGTGCGGTTCACACCTCAGGTTTGATGAAACCAGAAGGTCATGAAAGATGCTTTCCCCCCCCCCCGCCCTTTAATTTGAACAACATTCTGCTGTCTGCACAAATGACCTCAGCCTTTCTTTTCTGGCTTTTCCTTTGCCCCCTGGCATAGCTTCCTCAGAAGTAGGATGCTACAGCTATTTCTCTGTTGCTCTTCCAGATGTAAACACCATGAACTTGCTTGAATAAAAACCATGCTACTGGATGGGAAAAATGACCAGCAAGTGGCAAATTCAACAAATTTTTCAACAATATCGCATCTAAATTAAGAGACAGTCTCTGGCAGTGATGTAGTCCACCTCCAGTTTATTAAGATGCTGGGGATTTGGGAAGTTTCTAGATAAATCTGCAAACCTTGCGGAAACAAACCAGATGAATCTTTCCATTGGAGTGCTTTTCTCTTTTAGGGTGCCATTTACTTTCTTACAATGGCTAAGCAAGCATGTTCCTGTGAAATCAGCTGGTTTGTTCTTCTCCAGCCATGCTTACCCTCTGCAAAGCCACAGGATAAACTAATTAGGGATTTGCTGTTTGGAGAAAGTTATGATAAGTTTGCCGACAAGGGCATCGCCTAATCTCATTGCACACACGTCAGCGGCCATACATGTGTGAAATTAAGTGGGTTTTTGCTGATTCCCACAGACTGCCTGTTTTTATCTTGAGACAACATTCCCAATCATAAAATGCATTAACATCTGCTATCAGGGGCTTACTGTAATATGTGTAACACCAGCAGCAATTCTTTGATATTGGCTTCAAATGCATTGTTGAGGGAGATCACAGAAATGGCTTTGATAGGCTACATGATTTACCTAGAAGAAGGAAAAACTGATAGGGAAAATAATCCCGCAGGGTTTTTGCTCCAAATAGAAATGGTATAGATGGATCTGGTACCTCAGCTGCTGATAGGAGCTGGTCTACCTGAGGGTATTTTGTTCTTTTAAGCTAGTTTTAAGCGAAACAATTGGCTTGCAAAGACCTTGGAATCAAACACGCACCTGCATTTGGGAGGATGATGGGAGGTTTGAAGTGGTAATAATGCAGAGCACAGAATCAAGAAAAAAAAAAAAAAAAAGGCCAAAAACCAGCTACCTTCTAGGCAGTGAAGAAGGATCACCTTCAATTCTAAAACCTAAGCCTAATTTTTCTCTAGGTCACACTAAAACAATACTTACTTAGCTTACACAAGATTTGCTGCAGGGGAAATGTGATTGTTGTTAAAGCACCAGATACAGGAGGCCAAGAAGGCAGTATCCTGTTTATTCAGTTATTTTGTAGTGTGATTATTTAGTACTTTTCAAGAGATTTCCAGCCAATTGAAGCTTTATGGGCTTTCAGCTGAAGCACAGTTTTGGAGGGAGTAATGTCCCAGTGGGGAACAGGGTAAGAATATTAAAATACAGGGTTTATCACACATGCCTGAACCAAACTGCAGGTAGGCTCATAAAAGAGCTCCTCTGGCAGTGAGTAATTACTTCATCCCTTCTCACTAGGGATGCTCCAGGGCCCTGTCAGGACACCGTCCCCTCTATCCCTGTCTTGAGCTGCTCCAGTTCCAAGTACAGTGGCTGCAGGATATCATCACCGCCAAAATGTGGGGCATTGGGAGGGGGGAAAACAAGGAAAAATAATGAGAAACACCAGCTTTTTCTTCCTCTTGAAGCATCTCATCTCACAGCTTTTTTCACATCCCTGTGCTTTCTGCAGTGTTGAGCAGAGCTCAGCATTCAATTTGCAGGGAGTAGAAGGTGTTTGGAGCTGCAAAACCTTGGATCTGAAACAGCTGTGGGTGGAGGGAAGGGTGCAAAATACAGGGAATTTTTTATTATCTGATGGTATATAAGGATTATTTTTCTTCTATTTTAATTCTGTGGAAATATGAGTAGTGGGGAGCTGCAAACTACGAGAGGTTTGCTGCTATGCAAAGGGAAATCTTTCCTTTTGCTTTTCGCCTTTCTTCCCCCTAACCTCAGAGAAATCCCCACTTTTTTTCCTGAACGGGACCTGCAATCCTTCTCGGTAATTAAACTGAGCCTCTGTTATCAGCAAAGTATACAGAAGAAGGTGGTGAAAACCTCCAGTTAAGACTGGACATGTGATTTGCGTAGTTAACCTTAGCGATGTTAATGAATGTGTAGCTTGTGGGGAACAAAACGAAACAGCTGCCCATAAATGGACTAATTGGGACTGCTGAGGCTGCTGCACACCAAGTAAAATAACTAGGCTGAATTTGGGATATTTGCCCCATGGTATGCAAAGCACGGAAGAAAACCTGGGGAAATTGCAGGAGAGCCTGACTTAATCAGAAGTCCCTGCTGTAGCAATCAGGATCAAATGAATAGTAATTGTGTTAATCAGCTTGTGAACTTTTGTGCCATGTTCATAATTTCAAATATCACCAAATCCTGTGCAGCGGGCCAGTTGCTGCTGCTATAATGAAATATTGTCTGTGGCAGGAGGGATTTGTTCTGTTGTAAGCCAGTCACTGTTTTCCCTCCAGCAGTTTTTGTAGAGGCCCTGGATATTTTTATTTTATTGTTTTTATGATGGAACTTGAAGAAATTTTCCAAAGCACAACTGTGGAATATCTGTTCTGTTTTTCAGGAAGGGGATTATTTTTTGGTACCTCTGCTGAAGGATTGCTCCCCTCTAGCTGAGCAGCATGTTGTCAGCTCTGGAAAAAACCTCAGGAAAATCCTTTTTTTACCTTCAGGTCAGGTTATGGCTGACCCTGAGAGAACTTTGTTCTCCCAGCTGTGCTGATGTCCTGGGGTGACTCAGCATGGAGATGAGGCACCAGCCTCGATGAGCCTTTAACCCCTCTGTGTCTTCCAGAAAGTTACTAGAAAAATCAGGAGAACCCCCAGAATTCTGCTAAATATTCAGTACCTTAAAGCTGGAGCTGAATGTGCAGGAGTTACCAGCTGGTTGGGTCCTACTTTGCTGCACCAGTCAATCACACCTCACAAATAAGGAAGGCTGTTTTGGCAGTGGTGGAGAAGGCATCAAATTTACCTTGCACCTGGGGGAGCAGCGCGGCCAGGGTTGAGCTTCCCAGCTGGTGGCAACTCAGGTGTGGGAGTCCCTGACCTGGGCTGTTATTTCCCAGAGCTGCTGCTTTTATTTCCCAAAATGGATGTTTTTGCCCCCTCTTGTCTATTGGAAGTGTGAGCTCTATAGGGTTCTGAGCCCTAACCCAGGAACAGCTGGGCTTGGGAGCAGTTGTGCTGTGATGCTTTTGGCTCTCCTGTGTGTATTTGCATGTTTGCTCTTTCCTTTCTGTTTAACTTCTTAATGGGTAACAATTTTATTACAAATAACCATAAAGAGGAGCAATAAATGTCGTGCCTAAAAGGACTGACTGAGGCTGTAGTGATTGGAAATGCTTAATACCATGAAACTTCTCCATGCTCTCATTAAATTAAAATGCCACTTACTTATGGGTCCAAATCTTCCTTATGGAAGTCAATACAGATCCACTCCTCATCTGGGACCCCTTTGTCTCTCCTGAAAAATTGCAAGCCAAATATCACAAAAGCTGCATTAAAAATAATCTTTACCTTCCTGGAGTCAGAAACAGAGACTGGTGTCTCTTTAAAGTCAGGTTGTGTTGAAGCCAAAGGGAATTTTGCTTCAGTGAAAATGGAGTTGATCCAAATGCAAAATGGGAACATAGGAAAAAAGTGGGTGCAGGAAGCACAAAGTGGGAAAATTTCTTGAAAAGTTAAAGTAAATTAGGACTTGAAGTAGCCTGTATTCAGTTTTGTCCACTACTCTGTTTCCTTTGTCAATTTAAATTAATTAAGCTGTTAATTAGGGCACAGTCAGGTTATGAAACATATATCTTAGAAAGCCAGAAGAGTATGTTTTGTTTTGGTTTGGTTTTGTTTCCCCTTAAATGAGCCTGTGCCTTGCAGCACAGGGCTTGGATTCCTTGGNCATGTGATCTGTGCCCTAACTGGGGGGAAAGGGTCAGGAACAACAGCAGCAGGAGGTGAGAGGGGCAGCCGTGATCACATCCCCACCTCGCCACATCAATTAAAGCCTCTGTTGCCAGCACTGATGGGTGAGTGGCACCAGCAGCCTCAGTTCCTTCAGAGCAAGGCTGACAAAGTCATTTTATTGCTAATGTCTTGTCTTTATGGGGAGATGTCTACAGGAGTCTTCTCACACTCAAATTCCTGTCTAGCAGTGTAGGAAAGAAAATAGCTTGTCTCTTATCCTGCATTGATGAATAGTTATGAATTATGTGATTATTTCTGCTGATGCCATGGTTAAATTTCAAAATGCTTGTCTTGGTCCTAGTGCTGCTGTCCCTGCTGTAAAACATGGGGGTTGTGCACAGGGAGGAGGCACAGTTTGGCTTTCCAGTTTCTTGACCCCTTGTATGGGAAAATCATATTCCCTTCCTTTTCCTGACAGGAGAACAGGGCACTTTTGAGGTCTTCCTGGAATCACTGCAGCAAGTTGTGATGTGAATAATAGATGACATGAAAATCCCTGCCCAGCTAAGAGAGAACAGTACAGCCTGGTGCAGTTTTCCTGTTGCACTGAGACACTGAGCTGAAAGCATCCAAGCAATCATCTGCAATTAGAAACGGAATAAAAGCCCCTGATTTTTCCTGAAAGGAAAGCTCTCATACCTTGCTATGCTCTGACTGGAGACAGTGGTGTACCAGGCCTTTGTTCTGGCAACAAATCTTCTCCTTGGGAAATCTTTGTTCCTATATTGCAGAGAAAGCAACAGCCTCGCTTTTACGTCTTGCCTTTCTCATTCCCCTCCAGCTCCCAAGGAAACCCGTTTGCAGTGCGCAGCCTGATCTGTGAGGTGGCAGTCCCAGCTTCTGAGGCTGTCCCCAGCCTCATCTCACTGTCCCTCTGCCCTGTGGGGTCTCTGCCTTGAGCAGAGCTCGAACTGCCATTGCCCTTATTTGCTCCCTCCCTTCAAGTAGGTCTTGGTGCTGTAAACCCCTTCTCCTTGGGGGGACGCCCATGTAAAAAGCCCCCACGGCTCCTCACAGGTGTGGTGGCAATGGCAGAGGGGGTTAGGATGCGCAGACAGGCTGTGATCACCCACGGCCCTTCCATCCAAGGGGCTGCTGTCTCATCCCTCCTGCCCTGACTCTGCCCTTGCAAATGGGGCTAAAGACAGGCTTCCCCTGTTATTTCCCAGGCTTAGCTGCATTAGCTATTGTGGCATCTTCCTGGAAATTTCAGAGCCCTTCTGAATACTCTTATTTTTTTAGTCATCAATTTAATGATGGAGTCATCCTTGCCTGGTGGGAGACCCTTTCCTGTCACTCTATCAGATTTTCTTCTGATCTTCCCGAAGCCCTTTCCCCCACCTCCTTTCTGGCTTTTTCTTTTCACATTGACATGGGTTGTTTGTTTTTTCACGCTCCTCCTTCCCTCAGGGTATTCTGTGACCCTACTATCTATCTTTCTGTATTTTCATTTTTCTTTGTGTTTTTCCTCCTTTGGCATCCTTGCTTCATTGCACACCCTGCTCATATTCCCTCTGTGCTTGATATCCCCCTCATACTCTGTGCTCTTTCATCTTTTCCTTACAGATCACCTATGCCTACTCAGTAATTTATTTCAGGATTTCTAATTTAAAAAATATACGTATTTCACTTTATCTTTTTAATTAATTTTAACATACTTAGTTAGGTGGCATCTTGAACCTACTAAATATAAACCCCTCAGCAGAAAAGAGTAGGTGAAATTACTAACTCAAATTCAGTAGAGAATGATCAAGAAGTAGCTTCACATCTTAAATAGAGGCATAGCCTTAGTAAAAGTTGTATTATTAGATAGAATTTCTAGCTTGATCTTTGTTCTTTCCTCTTCCCTCATTTTTTTGAAAGCAAATGGCAAAGGGAGTGTGTAAGTGAAATCAGTATTTTCTATCTCTTTTGGTTAGGGAAGGTTTTTTTCTTGTCAGCCCGGAAGGTCACAAAGATAGAGTGGAATATAAATGACTCTGAAAATGTTTAGATTTCATAAAATTCAAGCAGGTACACCTAACATGCTGACTTTGATTGGACCCTGCATTCTCAAACTTCCTAAGCAAATTAGGTGCTCTGTGCTGCAGACCTGAGAAAGATTAGTGACATTTAAAAAGTGGCTATTTGGAGAGAAATACATCCTAATGATGACCATAAGTCTTTTGTGTCTATTCATGAATTCATGAGGTTGGCCTAGTGCATCGAGAATGAACTCTAGGGACAATAAACAGAAACTTAGAAATGCTGAAATATGAATTGCTAATGAGGTTCTTCAACCCAGGGCTTGTGTTGGAGCCTCTTTGCTTACCTGGCTGGTGGGTCAGTGAAGGCACTGCAAAGGATTTCCCTCGGTGGAGATAAAATAGGTTAAATAGGTTTGGGGTTTTCATTTCATCTTCAAAGTTGTCATTTCAAATTCAGGCAAAACAGTTCAGCACACAGGAAAGTTAATTCACTGGGTCTCTCTGAATAAGTCATTTCCTCTTTCTAATTTGTACCTCAATATCTAAGCACATTTTCCTTCAGAATTTTTAATTTTTAAAAATTTTCTTAGGCTAATTTGGACTGAAGTTGAGAAGATTCACAGAATTTAAGTGGCTGCAATTATGTACATAACTAATCCATCAACCAGAAGTTCAGTGCGGATCACCAGAGGAAGGACTTATGATCTGTTCTGTCATCTGTGATTTGCTTTTTCCAATTACATAATGTCATTGTTACAACTGATAGCATTAAACATCGATTCTGGTTTTGTCATCGCTGTTTTCCCTGCTTCGCTGTTCTAAATGAGGTTTGGAGTTACTGCAGCAGTGAGCAGGACCTGTGAGGAACCAGAGGTGCATTTTTGTGTCACCTGCTGCAAACCTGGCTCGCGCCGGCTGCAGCGTGGCTCTGTAGCTGGGATGGGATGTGCTGTAGGGCAAAAATCAAATTCTGCAGAAATTTGAAATTATTGTTCCAAACTCACATTGCTGAAGTCTGTAGCAAAGCTGGGGAGAGAAACAAGTCACTCCAGCCAGCTCGTCTCTGCTGTAAGAAAGGCTCCTTCACTTGTTTGCATATTAGCTCTTCAAAGATTTCAAAGGACTTTGCATCTACCCACATTTGGCCTCTTTTTATGAGAGCAGAGCTCCTTTCTCCATCCTGTCTTGTACCTACAGGCTTTGTTTGCAATGTACCTTGCATTTCACCTCCTGCAAACCTCTCTGGAGACCTGAGCCACTCTGCGTGTTCCTGGGCTGCATGCTGGATTGGAGCTCACTACCTTTTATAGAAAATACTTGGTGGTGGAACATAATTAATTCTAGAAGTGGTTTAATCGCTTTCCCTTTCAGAGTTCTTGCTCTCTTTGGGCCTTCCTTCTTTCTTGAGCCAAGAGGGCATGGTTTGATAGTAAAAGCTGCCTACAAATGGTGTAGGATTTGTGTATTAAAGTCCAGCTCTGCTGTTGGCAGTGGGCAGAGCCCAGAGGAAAAGGACTGGAAGGTGAGAAAACTATTCCGGTTTCATAGATATTCCAAACTCTGACGCAAGGATCTCACATCTTCCTCAGCTGGATCCTATGTGTGAATTGCAAGCCCTTTTTACAATTTCTGAAAAGGAACCAGTGAAAATTTAGACAGATGAAAGGGGGCAAGTGGGGAGAGGATTTTTTAAATAAGAGTAGTGAATGTATTCTTAACTTTGCTGTCGAATGGTTTGGTGATCTTAGTAAGTTTATAGCTCAGGTGGACACAGGTGAGCCATTGTTTAAAAGCCTGGGATGAAATAAGCTAGAAAATGAGAATATATAACTGTGTAAAGAATCCAAATGAAATTAGTGAAACTGGTCTACCTGCCTAGGGATGACAAGGTCGGGAAACGATGTGCCTGCCATTAAAATAAGTTAGTTTCTTGGATCTGCAACGGGAGAGAGGGAGGGAGAGAGAAAACCCTGCCTGCAAAATGCAGAGCAGCAGTTTGATGCTGCAGCTGTGACACATCCTCCCTGGTACATGTTCTGGTGAGGCGCTCCAGCACTTATGAATAATTCAGGCCCCTGAGAGGAGGCCATTAGACACTGACCCAGCACAGGCCTGGGCCCATCAATCTCTGTTTCTGAAGGAAGCTTGGGCTGTAGCAGCATCCCTTTGAAAGCACCAACACAAGACACTTTTGATTTGCAAGCTAAAGCGGCCCTCAAGTAAGAAAATCAATTCCAACACAAAATGACACGTGAGTTTTATTAAGTCAGCATCGTCTAGCCTGCATTATTTAATAGTATGAGCTCCTCTGACCTCTGTGAAGAGTTAAGCTGCATGAGTAGAATAATGTATGCTTCAGTTTAGCTCCAGAAGTCAGTCAAGAGTTAAGGTAGAAACAGTCTGGCAAAGTGGATTTACCTTCTATTTACGTCCTGAAATAACAAGTAGATGAAATGTAAAATCTCAGGTCCAACTAAGTGTTGGAAAGAAGATCAGATGCTTCCTTTCAGTACATTTGGTTTACATCAGCTCTGTTTTCTTTGACCCACCCCCCTTTTTTCCCCTCTCCCAAACCCCCTCTTCTGGTAGCCTTTTGGCTCTGTTGAGAGTAGGAAGTTTGCCAAAATCCATTCTTTCCTGATATTTTGGGTCTTGTGTCCTAGACATGAGTTGAAAGGCTGCAGTTTGGAAAGCAAAACAATGTACATAAACACAATGAGGAAATAGATTTTTTTTTCTTCATACTATAAACATTTGAAGATTGTAACATTTTTTTATCAGCCCAGAAGATATTAGGAACTTTGAAAGTTCAGGAATAGAAGAGGGGGTGCCATGCTGAGGAATGGTCAATAGCTGGGAGAAATTTTCACCTGATGTGGGAGACAGAGATTTTAGTGTCTGCTGTTGGCGATGTAGGATGTGTCTCCAAACTCTCTGGATTTGACTGGAAATCTTGCAGTTGATAATGCATCCTTGACAAGGGTGTCATTAAAACTACTGAAAACCAATAGTTTTAGCATCTGTTCTTTTTTTCTGCTGAGGAAAAAATGAGTGTTTGAATGTCCCTTTTTTTTTTCCTCTCGAGTTAAAGATGTGTGAAAGTTTTCAGTCCAAAGATTTTTCCCCCTAAAAATGGTCATTTTGCTGGTTTATTTTGGCTGCAAATGTTTTACCTTAGAAATGAAATGCTTCAGTATAATATTTCAAATGGGCATTTCATTTTAACATTTTCTGTACATTCAGGTGATTTTTAATTTTTTTTTGTCATAAATTAGAAAATCTGTTCTTTCTGATGAACTTTTTTTCCCCCTCATATTTTCTGTTCAGCCAAGAATGTGAAAAATCAATTATTCACACTATCCTATTTGAGTGAAGGCTTAGGTCAGGTTAGTTCTTACTTTACCCTGCCATTCCAATTATTTTATAATATATGCAAATTCCCTTTGGCTCTTTGGCTCTCTGATAGTCTAGTCTGTCAAACCTTGGCTGCCTAATTGCATTAAAAATGAGACTCATCAGGCAAATAAGATACAATTCTACCCTTAACAGTTCAAATTGTTAAGAAGGCTTGAGCAATTGTTAAAGAGACCCATTCTTTGATAATATTTTTTATTTTTTTCCTACAAATAATGACTTTACATTACATTTCTACTCCTAGAAGCAGAGGGTAGGGTTACCTTTCAGCCCTTAGAACTTTCCCTACCAGAAATGTGTGAGGCTCCCAGTCCCGGGTATGTGCAATCCCTGCCATAACAAGAAAAGCTCTGAGCCTGAGGATGGGGCTCTGAGTCACTTGTTTCCTTCAGTAGTGAAGCCATTTCCCCAGGGACTTCAGTTTCACAAGCCCAGCTCTACCCTCTTGATTAAGGAATCCCATGACTTGGACCACAAGAAGTTTTTCATTTATTTCGGATACAATTAAAAGCAAAGAAATTTAGCGTGTAATTTGCTGGCAAGCTGCACCCCCTCCTCCCACCCACCACCATCACCCCCTAACCCTTATGCTTGTTTTCCAAATTTGGGTAATGATGAGACTCAAGGGAGATGTGAATTATAACTTGTCTGTGGCTTGGCTAATGAAGAAGGAACAGACTTTGTTTCCATCTGGACTATGTTTTTATTTGTTTTCTCTGCTTTATTTAAAGGAAGCTGAATTTCTAAAAAACCCCAATATTGCATAAGTAAATTAACCTCAGCCTGCTGGTGGTGGAGTGTGACTCCCAGGCAGTCCTTGTCCACACAAAATCTCGTTGGTTATACAAAGTGTATTGGCAGTAGGAGAATATCTTCAGGCTGTACAGAGCTGGGAGGGTTTGCTTACAGGGTTTTACACATGGACTCTCTCTGTGATGTTTTTGCTAAGTGGAGTGCCCAAAATCTCCTTCTGCAGGGAAAATAAAAGCGTAAGGCAGCCCTGGCTTTGGAGCTGAAAGAACAGGAGATAATTTGTGTGGACACACAGTGCTGCAGCTGGGAAAGCTGATCACTCCCCTTTTAATTTTGCTTATTCCATTGAGCTGAGAGCAAGAGCTGAATGCCCTTTTCAGGCTTTCCAAAAACATACAAGGGTCTGGAAAGACCAGCATACGATAAATGGGAATGGAAGCACAATTTGAGAGGCTAGCAGAGACACAGTGAGGACAAGCCCAGTTAGCAGCAGTTCAGCAGATTTCAGGATTAGTTTCCGACTGTGGAATACCATTCCTGGGCAAATCCATTAGTCTGATATCATCCAGTTCCTCCTCAACCCACTGATGTGCTCCCCTGGGTGCTGAGGAGGGTCCCACATCTGTAGGGATTTCCCTGCAGGCTCCAGGAAGGCTCATGGTGGGTTTGGAGCCCTGCAGTGAAGCGTGAGGGCCACTTCCACACTACGAAACCTCAGCACCAGCTGTAATATCTTATTCATCTTCTGACAAAATTAAAATCAGTTCGCAGCTTTGTTGTAGGAGATACAAAAGAGCACTTGGATGGGCTTCTCATGCTTTTCTTCTGCTTCAAAGTGACCATCAAGCTCCACAAAATGTTTTGATATATCTTATGTCATCGCACTGGAGAATGTTCATGTGATTGTAGCCTTGACAGGGATGGTGTCGTAACGGAGCTGGGGTAGAAAAAAAGATACTGAAGTGGCTCTGTGGAAGAAACGATTTAATATTGTTATGTACCTACCAACTTGTTTCCTTTCCCTGTGTGAAATTTATCCCTGGAGGGCAGAAAACCCACCAAAAACCCTCTTGCGGTCCCATTTTGAGATATCAAAGGAGACCTCTCTGAGCAGAAAGCTAGAACAAAAATTCCTTCTTGTTCACATTATTCATCCCACTTAATGTTATTAGAACCTGTTAAAAAAAGGCTCTGGTTTTGCTTTTCTCTGGGCTTTGCATTCACTCTTCCAGTTTGCCTTGCTGGAGGTGGAGGACATTTAATCTCCAGTTCCACATCCACAGCACACACAGCATGCTGCCTCTCTGCACACCACACCCCACACATCAGTGTGCAATTTGTGTGTGAGGGGGCACTTTTGTTCTTTCCCAGATTGATTTTTCTTTAATCTGACACAAGATGTGCAGACAGAGAGGATGCAGCTGTTGGAGCAGCACAAAACCGAACACGTGCAGTGATGGAGAACAGCAACGCATCCTGTCTGCTGTCAGGCCTTGGTGTATATTATGTCATGTTTGCTGCCTGCTTCTCTTAGAGGACTTAAAAAATTATTCAGGAAACAGCCATTTTTAACACGCTATTGCGAGAAACAACTGCACCTGACCCTTCATTGCTATCATGTCTATGAAGCCTCTCATGAGTTAGATCACATGTGAAGCCTTTCCTTTTTGTGGCGGTTTTTTTTTTTCCATTTAATAAGGTGCCAAACAATTTGTTCCAGTTCTGTAACTGATTTATTTAAATGCCTTGTCTCAACTCCTGAAGCTTGCTAAAATATATAATTCAATCTCATCAGATCCTGTTACGCTGCTTCCTTGTTGACCATATGGTGACAAAGTTCTGAGAAAGGAAATAGATTTAGGAAAAAAACAATGAGAATTGTTCCTGATTCTGAATGATATATGGGGTTTACTTAGTTCCTACTGTTTCCTGAAAGGGCACTCTGGAGAGTAAATTACTCTGTTAATGGTCTAAAGACGTGTGCCCAAAATAGCTTCTGTCCTACTGTTAATAAATAATCTGCAAACATGTCACACTTCTCAGATTTTCATTATATTAGGGAGAATGCAGACTTTGCATAGTCCTGTCCCTGGATGCGCATTTAGTTTTATCTATATTCCCTCATACACCAATAAATAGAACTTTTCTCTCAAGCTCTAATTCAATGAAAAGACTTGGTCATGCTCATAAGCTTTTCTTTAAAAAAAAAAACAACCAAAACTCATAATCAGTTGTTCCTCGAACTAGCATCGGCCTTGTCATTTTCCTTTTTTTTTTTCCTTTTTATTAATTTATTTTGGTTAACAAGCCTGAGAAGAATTTTCAAAAGATTCTCTGTGAAAGAGGTCACAGGACCATCTTAGACTCTCAGCTCCTGCTCCCTAATGAAATAAATTGGTTTATGGGAGTCACGTGTCCCATGCCAAGCGCACACTGGGCGAACTAAGATCAAGCTGCTGTCACTTTTTGGCTTACAAACAATCCAGAACTTGCTGACACTGAAAAAAATGAGCAGGCTGAAAGCACAAGCAAGAAAAGGGATTATTTTGATCTATGGATGCTTCTCCTTGGAATGTACAAGCAGTACAGATGACAACACCTTACAGCTGAAGGGGCTTTTTGACTCTGGTGTAGACTGAGTGATGTTCCCCTGCTCCACTGCAATCCTGACTGCGTAGCTACCCTAGAAAGATGGGGTTTGGCTTCAAAGCTGTTTCATTTCTCTTTTCCTCTCATCTCTGGTCATTCCCCTTTCATTTTCCTGGTTTGTTCCTCTTCCACTGCCCCCTCCGTTTGTGGCACCTCTGAACTGTCAGCAGACCTGGCAGGGAGGTGACAGGGATGGTTTCACTTCTCAGTGTTCTTTGTTCCTGCTCCCCAGGCGAGTCGCATCCATCCTCTGTGGGGTGTCGATGTGGGGAAAACCACTCTGGAATGGCCTTCGGGGCTCTCTGTGGTTGGGCTGGTGAATCCCTGGCTGTGGGGTACGGAACAGGCGGTGGCTGCATTTCCTCCCAAGATCTCAGGGCTGCACTATAAAATGTCCACATTAAAAAAAAGAAGTATGTTTTCTCATCTTGTTATTTCTCAAAATATTTCTCATCTGACAGCATTTAGGAGCTGATTGTCTGGAGCATTTTTAGGTACTGGGCACTGATTACTCACTGGTTGCAGTTCGTGTCAAAGTTTCTTAATGGAGACAGAAAACCTTTTATCTGAAGAGACCTGAAAAGTGCTTTGCAAATAGCAATTAACCTTCATGCCATTCCAGTCAGTTGTCAGCAGTTAACCTTGTAAGCTCTCTCCTGACTGCTTTGCCTGTGTTCGTTTGGTGCCTGAACCTTGATTTAACACAGGAGATATTACCATGGTGTTTGTTAAAATCCTTTCTTGACCTAGGGAGAAACTGGGGGTTTGGAGGTCATTTTGGTTTATAATATAAAGGGAAAAAGGAAAGTTCTGTGGACCCCAGGTGGATTCTGAGTGGAGAAGGGAAAGGGTAAGTCAGCATCTGACTTTTTTTATTTTTCCCCCTTGCCCCTTCTTTTCTTTCCAAATGGGCCTATCAGTAACAGTTTCAATATATTAAAGGTTTTTTTAGGGCTTTGCAGTGCAGAGCTGTGATTGATCACTGCATTTGAGGCTTGCAAATCTCTCAGGGTGCCCTGGCTCAAAACAAGCGTCTCTCTTGGCAAAATATTTTAACCTGATCAATAACTGCTCCTTTTGTTTATAATTTAATTATGCTGTGAGCAGTGGAAACAGGCAGTTGAGAGTTGATCTGATATCTGCAGGTCTCTTCCTGCTCTGCCTTTGAGGAGTGAGGTAAGACCTTAGGAACTGTATGACATTGGTCATGTTTGCTGCCATCCCATGTTCCATGAAAACCATCAGCTGCACCAGGATAAAATTGGGTTAATCTGTGGCCAACCAGACTCCCAACTTGCACATCTCCCTAACATACATTTATTAGCTGGAAGAACTGCAATAGCTCTGCTGTCTCAGTTTTATTGTCTCTTCCAACACTAAAATGCTGTGTGATGTTGAGTCATCACCGAGCTTCTCTGCACCTCGATTTTCAGTCCCAAAGGAGTGAAACAATATTAATCTGTTGTTCAGGGGGGATACAAAGGTGAATTACTATCTGCAAAGTGTTTATAGATTCACAGGTGGAAAGTGCTTCTTTTCCTTTCACAAGCTTAGCCACAGAATACCCCAGTTTTTTAATCTCATTTAAACAAAAAAGTAGGTTGTTTTGGGTTTTTTTCTGTAGTTCCCAGGCTGCAAGGAGATAGATATTTATGCCATGCTAAAATAAATTAACTGGGTATTCAGGTAGTGAATGTAGACAAGGGATATCCCTGACTCTGGGCCTCTAATGTATTTTTATGTTCCTCAGTACTCCAGAGACCTTTTCCTTCACTGAAGTTTATAAGAGGAATGGGAATGGCTTGGTGCTGATAGTGGATTCAGGAGAAAGAATAAGTTAAAGTGGAAAGCTGATGCTTCTGAAATAGGATTACCAGAAATCAGGGGAGCTTGTACTGTTTACAGCACTCTGATGCGGGCAATTTAATTATTGCTGAGTAGCAAAGGTGAGAAGAAAAGCTGGTGGTGTTGATGACATGTTAAATAGCTGGGGATGGCAGTGGTGGAGTGTTCACAAAAGCCAGCCCTGCTCTAACAAGCTCCTGTTTTCCTCCAAATACTTAAATGCAGACTGTAATACTAATGGCTGTTAGTGCTCCATTCCTGTTGCTGCTTATCCTACAGGTAAAATACACAAGGTCACTGAGCTGGGCCGTTTGCCAAGGAAGTATAATTGCAAAATCTTTATTAAAGAAGGGGAAACACTGAGAGCAATGTGTCTCTAGGAATGGATTACATTTTCTTCTAATTATCCAGAAATATGAAAGCTGTGTGCAAGGGAATTACTGTGAGAATTAGCATGAGATTATGCATTCACCCATTTTAACGGGGGCCAAATTTACAAAGCCACTGTGATCCACTTATGGATTGCTGCCACCAGGGACTGAACTGCATCACAGTTGTTGGGGGGGCTGAGTGTGCCAAGGTCTGATTTAGCAGCTTGTCCTCTGTGCTGAGCTCAGCCTGAAAGGGTGAGCAGCATCCTCTGTCAGCGACGTGAGCAGCTCCCTGAGCAGGGCTGCTCTTTCAGGGCTTCAAATATTCATACACTGGTGGCACAAGCTCATGACTTTTTGAACCAGAAAGAGTCTTTGATGCTTACAAAATGCATATTTTAAAGATTTCTAATCTGTTCTGTCCTACCACTCAGCGGATACCACAAAGGGCTGGTAAGGAATTGGGGGTCCATCTTATGTATGGGAAAACTGCAAGTGAGAGAACTGAGACTGCAAACTTATTTAAAGCAGATACTTCACTTTAAAAACATCTGAAAGGGAAACAAATGCCCATAAATTTCACTTTCTATTGGTTTTCTAGGGGTGGCAATGAGCTATCGCTCGAAGACTTTTTTTAACCATTATGTCCTTGCTCATTTTTGGTATTTTTTGTATATAAATAATTTGGGAATGCAGGAGCAGACAAGTTTAGAGACATCATCTTGTACCACTATCACTCACTAGCCTCTCTTTAGTATTTGTTTCTTGCTGTAGATAGAGATATGCTTTGATTTTTCCATTCTTGTAAGGACTTTGTGTCAGCAGGAGGCCATCAGAGGGAACTTTTTTCTCCCAGACTCACTGGAGTTTATTCTCTCTTCATTGGGATGTTTGTCTCAGAACACAGCTGCAGTTATATGGAAAATAGTTTCCTCTGCACAGATATTCATGAATTAAATCTTGCATATGCAATAACAAATTTTAACTTCTAGACAGGGTATTTCATTCCCCAGGGTTTCATAACCCTGTAGCACAGGTGCAAGAATTGGTTCATTTCTCAGGGAAATTTAGTCACCTCAGGGAAACATTATGTGTTACCTGCTAAATCCATCTATCCAGTTTCTCATTCTGAGCTGACTCTGAGCTTTGCAAATGCACAAGCATTTCCCTCCCATGTAGCTTTACATTATCCATTAAAAATGAATTATGCCTTCAACCCTCTAATTCACTTACTCTATTTCCAAAGTTGCCTTATTGAATATTATGATCTTCTGTGTGTTCACGTTTTAATTTGCATTTGATTAAGTTCCCCAGACCTTGTAGACTGACCTTGATCATCCTTGGAAGCAATAAAAAAATTGCAACCACGAAAGGACAGCAATACACAAACACGTGCATACATATGTATCAAAATTTAAGCTGGTTTTTTTTTTTTTAATCTTTTGAAGAAGAAAAGAGTCTCCATGTTTTAACATAAACACACTTATGTAGCTTGTTTTACAACGTGCTCCCTTTAGAGGTTGTGCTTCTGCTAGAATCTTTGCCTCTCTAACATTGAATTGCAGAGGCTTGAATTCTTCAGCCCATCTCATCTTTGACTCTGCTGTGAACACTTTGTCAGCTCCTCTCTGTGCTTCAGTATTTTTGTGTCTGTGGCTTAGGGTTTCCCTCCAGTTCTAGCCCTAGTGAAGTCAGCACAACTTTTCCTTTCCAAAAGCAAATATGTGGCCACAATTATACTGGTGATGGCAAAATAATACTGCTTCAGCTCTTACTAGTGATGCTAATAGTCCCAGAGTCACAACGGAGTATGGGAAGAACTGAGCAGTTTGTTCAGACTGCAATCAGTCTTCCCCCCCCCATTTTTCTAAATACAAGTGCTCTGTCCATGGTATTGCAACTCTTATGGTGAGTAAATGTAACTGTCCGCAAACCGAAACAAATAAACAAATTTATTCCATGAGGACTGTAGGATTGCCACCTAAGATTTTCCTGAGCACTTTATAGACTGAATAACATCACCTGCTCATGAAGTAAGTACACCTGTGTGGCTTTCATCCAGGGATTTCTCACTCTGTGAGTTGCCTGCAATCAGATCGTGATTTAAGAACCCAGGTTTTTTATGGATTGCCGCCTATCCAAAATTGCCAGGCAAGTGTGTTTGAGCAAACTTCAAAGCCTGTTCTGCTTGTAAAAGAACTCTGTGATTTCTTATTCACATAGCAGGTCTAAGTTCCCTTATCCCTTCAACAGGAATTCAGCCAACCATTGCTTATGCCTTATTTCTTTATTCTTCCTGCATAGCTTTTCAAAACTGCGGGTGAGCTCTCTTCTCTTGATAAATAATTTCCATTTTAAAATGAAGCCAAACTAGCCCATGAATCTTTTCAAATACAGCCTGGCTTGTAAAAACACTTGCAGAACACTGATGGATCAAAACGCAGGTCCAAACACATGCAAGCAATCCTGGATACTTTTCCTTCTGGATTCAAAGATCTGCAAAGACTGTGGTGGATTTGGGCCTGCCTCACAAAAAGGAAAAACAAAAGGTATCAACAAAACTTGTTCCCCCCTCAGAGGATCGATATCTGTGTATACAATTCTTAGAGAAGACCCAACTCCACACAAAAGCCCACGTGATTTCTTTCTTTCATGTTCTTTTTCTAACAACTAAAAAAAATCTAAACTGTGCCATCCATCCCAGACAATGGACAAACAACAGCTTTCCCTGAGATGAACCTCTTTGACTTGATGACTGAACATAGGTTTTGTGATACTGGAATGGCAGAAACACATCAATTCTTTGCTTGCTCATGGTCAGTCATTTAGGCCTTAACAGAAATTTATTTCAGTAGGATGAAAGACTTGCTATTTTTTTCTGTCTCTTGCAGACACGTGACTGAGACAGGTTATAGATGGATTATGGAAGGATTATGGAAAAGATGAGCTGTTTGGCTCCGTTTTGACACCTTGCTGCGCTTTTTATTAAAACATATTTCTTATAAAATGCAAAGAGGCATTTACATCAGCTGAGAGTTTGACCCAGGGATCTTGCAGCTTTTTGTGGAGACACTGCCCTCATATAAATAGCTGTTTGTTCGTGCTCTTGCTCCTATTCATTATGGTCAAAGTCTGAGCTCATGTCTGTTTCTTAACGCACAAAAAGTCTATAAATTCAGAGATGCTTGAGTCATTCTTGAGTTTCATTAAGTCAGATGTTACATTATGATAAGCCTGGACAATATGAATGTTAGCTTTAAGATCTTATCTCAGGGGAAAAAAAAAAGATTCTTTAGCTATTTTGAGCTTTGCAATTAACCACAAATGTAAATCCTCACCGTTAAAGAAACACAACATATCCCATTACCAAAAAGCAGCAAATGGGATTTAGCTTGTGTTAGAGAAGACATGCTGTCGTTTTTGTTTCTCATTACTGGAATAATTGTAGCAGATTTATTTAACCAATCATTCATCAGCTAGTTTACAAAAGCTCCTGGGGCTGCTGCAGTTGTTGGACAGTTGACAGAATTATTTAGCTGATAAATACAAAAGATAATTTGATTCAAGTATGATTTCTGTGGGACTGAGAAAAACACAGCGGTTGTTTTGTCTCCCTTTGGATTCAAAGAGGATGCAGAATTAGATCTTGGAATATGAGTTGGTTTCACAGTTGGCCTCTGGAAATATTCTGCTCTTTTAAAAATAATTTTAGTCATTAGTCCTGTTTGTAATTAAATAAATATAGCTACATTTTGCACTAATTATGCCCTCAGTCCAATAAAGCACTTAACAGGTGTATGACTTTAGAACATGTATAATCCTGCTGGCTCGATCTGTGCATAACAGCTTGGTTCATCAAAACACAATAAATGCTTTAGTCTCACTAGAAACAGTAAGTTTTAGGTGTGTGCTTGAAATTAGGCATGTGTTCAATTGCTTTGCCTGGCTGGCGATGAAAAATAGCCTGTTAAATTAGCTGCATATTGGAAAGCTTTACTGGATCTGGGGCCGATGGAGTAACGCTTGGAGAGCCACTTATTTATAATTCACTCTATGGTACAAATGACCTGATATTAAACGCTGCAATTTATTATTGGGAGTACTTGTTGTGGCAGTTGGGATGCTGAATAAGATTTTTGCTTGTGACTTAGAAAAGTGACTTAGAAAAAGGCAAGAAGATTGGCCAGAAATCTGGAAAATGTGAGAAATAAGCTGAGGAGGTGTTGGAGCCCTTGCCACTGGAGGTGTCCAAGAGCAGCACAGACAGTGCCCCCATGGATGACAGCTAAAATCAGCCCTGCTCTGGGGAGACCTGAGGCTTTGGCTTTTGATTCCTCAACCCAGAATAAAGTTTTACTGATGAATATCTGAACAGTTCCCATGTCAGTGGTTTTATCATTAAACAAAGAGCACAAATATTTCTGATCTATTTTCCCTCTTTTTACAAAGTAAATCTTACTGGAAATAAATGAAATGTGACACGAGCAGTGTGTAGACTGATTTCGTTAGCCAGGGAAATGTTTAATATTTATTTTATTTGTCTTGTTGGAATCTTACCTCCCAGTTGCAGAGGTAATCTGTTTTACACAGATTAAAATGAGAATTTATACTGACATGATTTCCTGACAAGAGTCAAACAACTCAAGGGCCACAATAATACTGCCAAGTACTAATATTTTTTTTCTTTTCAAAAAGCCACACTTCCTAAGTGGGCTGGAATGTGGTGAATAGAAGAAAATGGTGCAAAATAATTTCCTTTTCCAAAGATGCTCTTCTGTAAGTTTCTGTGAAGAGGGTCTGACAGACATAATCTACACTAGTAAAGTGTGTAATCAAAAATTCTTCACTTAAAAATATCTCTTACCTGGATTTTAAATTCTCAAGTCTCCTGTGTGTAATATAAGTTTAATTTTTTTATTTAGCAAGGAGAGAACAAGTGTCACTCTTACGTGTAGAAATCAGCCATGGAAATCTACCAAGACTATGGTATAGGTGGAGCCAGAAGATCTGTTGTCATTCACCTTATGAA
>WEIT01016928.1:0-23710 GCA_013389985.1 Dryoscopus gambensis
GGGGAGGGTCCCACGACAGATAGATGCCAAGACTTGGTGCTGTTGCAGCCAAGTCCTGCACTGGGTCTCTAGATAACAACGTTTCAAGCCAGCTTTCTCTTGTCAGGTACGTCACCCCTCTGATATAAGTGTTGATAGACCACAGCTTAATTCTATAGATCCTCTTACTTTGTGTTCATTGTAGTGTTGGCGAAGTGGGAGAATAACATCTCAGATCAATTTCTAAAGTAAACTGGATGTTAACAGCAGCACACACAGAAAGAAAACCATAGAAAAAAAGAGGAGATATGTTTAAAAACCTGCTGCTGTTTTGGTTTAGATTTTTTTGTCCATTCACTTTCCATGCATAAGAAAAAGATTTCAGTTACATGTTTCTAGTTAAATCAACAGAAAAGAAGCATGGTTGCTTGTATAAATCTCCATACTTTTCTTATATTTTGCACATACCTTTTATGCTGATTGAAATGTTAAATGTTGGAAATGCCTCTGAATTTTACTGTCTGTAGAACTGTTTTTAATTTAAATTTTTTTATATAATATGAGCGTGAAACTTGTTCTAATTTCAGTTTTTGTCAGAAGATTAAATATGTCTTTTTAAATTCCATTATAGGGAATTATACCTCTTACCGTAAAAAAAAATGTCTACATCTAGCATTGCAGCAAGAGTGGAAACCTGGCTTTCATCCACATGGCATGTTAAAGTTCCTTTGACATGGCTGGAAGCATGTATTAATTGGATCCAGGAAGAAAATAGTGGTAGTAACCTAAGTCAAGCTCAGATTAACAAGCAGGTATTTGAGCAATGGCTTCTCACTGATCTGAGAGACTTGGAATATCCCATTTTGCCTAACTGCATCTTAGATACTCCCAAAGGAGAGTTATCAGGCTTCTACTCCATACAGATCGATTCACTGGTTGATGTTAGCCAGCCAGCATATTCTCAGTTGCAGAAGCTAAGAGGGAAAAGCACTGTAAATGAAGAAGTAACAGCCAGTACTCAGGCATTTCAGAAGCCGTGGGAAGCAAAGCCTACTCGGATGCTGATGTTACAACTAACTGATGGCATACATCAAATTCAGGGCATGGAGTATCAACCAGTGCCTGTTCTCTGCAGCAATCTTCCTCCTGGAACAAAAATCACTGTACAGGGCAACATTGCATATCGTCTTGGAGTTCTTCTCCTTAAACCAGGAAATGTGAAACTGTTGGGGGGTGAAGTTGATGCTCTTTTTGAGGATTATTGTCAGGAAAGAGTCCTTGCTAGATTAATTGGAGAAGCTGAGAACCCTAATGCAGTTAGACAAGCTGGACATGAACAGATTTTTTCAAGGCCTGTGGATGAATTAGAACAAAGTCTTGGACCTTCAGATGAAGAGCTTTTAGCCAGCCTTCATGAAAGTAATGGATTTACTTTAAACAACGGAACATCTTTAGAAAGTGGATACTGTAGTAGAACCAACAATTTTAGTACAGCCTCGGGTTCACTGACTGCACACAATGAAAATGTTTTGCCACGAAAAGCTGAAAGTCCTTTGCCTCGCTCAGATGAACAAGTTTCACCTCCCACAGAATATGCTGATGGCTTTTTAAATGACTTTCCTTTAGAAGATGACTTTCTTCTGGAAGAAGAGATGCAAAGAGAGATGGAAGAGGTGCCACCAGTGGTCATGAACAGAAACATAGGTTTAATTACTGGCAGACTTCCACATACATCTAGAAGCTTCTGCAATTCATCTTTAAATGGCACTGGTGAAGAAGACAATGTGAATGAAAGAGATAAGCCCATGGAAGCTATCAGCAAGGAAAAGAACGTGAGAAGAGTGATATTTGATGAAGATGGAAATAGCACGAATAACTTTTCGCAGCACAAGGGCTTACGTCAAACCTGCAGATCATCAGATTTTTCTCTGGAGAATCCTCCTGAGGAAGGACAGAATTATACAGACCTAAATGAGAGCAGATGTAAACAGCAGCACACTTCTGACAGCAGGGTATTAAATGATGATCCTGTATTTTCCTTAGAAATCAATCCAGAAGGAGATCAGCAGAAACGTGATTCACAGATCTTTCCTTGCAAGGCAGTAGAGGCACACTTGGATTTAAATTCTCCACCTTTCACATATATTTCCCTTCTCCTTGCAAAAAAACCAGAAACTGTTACAATTCTGAAAGTTAAATGTTTTATTGTCACTCTCACCGGAAACCTCACAAAAAGCAATGGGTCCTGGGGTATAAAGGCAAAAATTTCTGATGGCTCTGCTTATCTTGAAGTAGATTTTGCTGATGATATTCTAACAAGTTTGATTGGCTTTTCAGTGCCTGAAATGAATAGGCTGAAAAAGGATCCAGCTTTACGTCTAAAACTTAAGGATGGTTTAGAGAAATGTCAAAAACAGCTGATAGATCTCTGTTGTTTGATGACTATTGAGTTTAATCCATTTCAGTCTAAAGCTACTGTATTAATTCTCCAGGATGCTGATGCTACACATCTAGAACAATTGAAGAAACGTTTGAATAAATAACATGTGCAAACTTGCAGAATATATTTCAGGAAATGTTTAAGTCAGATTTCCTTTGAAGGACTCTTGAAAGCTAAATTTTAAAGTTGAGTGGCGTGTCTTTTATCAGGAATTGTAATGTAAAAGTGAGACAAAGAGATTACTTCTTGTAGCAAAACTGGGCAGTTTGTTTCTTATGGTGACAGTATTGGAGTAAGATTTCAAGTATTTCTGTCTTGATTTTTTCATTCTGCAAAATCCTGCATGTTCTAGACTGGTAATGCTGAGTGGCAGAATTTGTCAGGAAATGTATAACAATGAACAAGCCGTCTTGTTATTTTACTTTTTCAAGTACTTATCTGATTTTTAAAAGAAAGGTACAGGAGACTCTCAGTTTTTTCTTGGAGAAAATCAGTTGAATAAATTTAAATAACAAATTGTTGTTTAAATACAGTCCCTTCTGACTATGCCAATCTGAAGACTCAACTCTATATTCACTGTACAAGAAACTAAAGTATAGAGAAATGAAAGATGGTCTCCTAAAGGCTCAGGTGTGAGGAAAAAATCCCAATCCTATACAAAAAGGAGATTAAAAAAACCTCTATAGTTTTAGAAACAATTAAAAAGAAAGCCAAGAGTTTTAAAATCTTTATTAGCAGAAAATTGTTTTAACACATGGGGATTCTATTTTTTTTTGGTCATGTTAATGTTAATCATTGTTAATAGTTTTGAAGCTAGAGGCAAACTCATTAACTCTCATGGTTACTTGACTAACCTTTTTACAGAGCAGTCAAATACTTGTGCTGCACACGTTGTATAGTATATATTTAATGTTTGTCTTAATTTTGATTGATTTATTTAAATGTATGCTTCTAAAATAATATATTAAAGTTTTCATTTAAATATTGGTGGATGCTGCTTAGTGACTTTGAATGTATTTTGTTGGGTGTAAAGAATATGAGAAATTATTTGATTAAGTTTTTTGTTCTTCTTTTTTCTTCCCATCATTTCCCCTTCTCTTGTTTTTTTTTTTGGAGGGGGGGGGATTGTTTGTTTGTTTGTTTTTTCTTTTGGTTGATTGGTTTCAGTTGGGTTGTTTCCCTGTGAATTTAGAAGAGTTAATATTCTGGCAGGAGTAGGGGAACCAGTGACAAGAGCAGTCTGCCCAGTGTTGGTAGTGTTTGCAAAGAATGTAAAACTGGTGGCTAGGAGAGGGATTTTTTTAAACTGACCTGTCAGTATCTTTTGTCAAAGCTTTTTCTTTCTTCAAACAATGTCTCTTAGGCCACTGAGATTTGCTGTGTCAGATTGTCAGTATAGCCTTACTGCTCAATCCCAAATTGAGAAGCATGCTTCAAGACTTCAAGGGAAACTAGAGGTAATTTGCTCAGGAAAAGGTGGAGGAAGATGGAGCAGGGACATCTTGAGGGTTTTCATGCTTGAGGCATGAGAGTTTTTAGGCTTTATATTGTACATTTTAGAAACACAAACATTCCTGTGTCCCTTTCTTTCCTCGCCCTTCCCACTGTGAAGAGAACCTGAGCAAATGATAACCCTGTGAGCCACCTCTGGGTTTATTTTCTGAGGCTTTTGGGAACTGTACATTGTTTAGAACCGTAACAGCAAAAGCTTTTGCCTGTCTGGAACCTACCTTGCTGGATCTTGAGTTACAGTTTCAGAAAAAATTGCTTGTTAGTAGGAAACTGACCAAGCTTCATTTCATGTAATCCTTGTACAAGTTAATAGAGCTGACTGTAAAACTTTAGTGCCGTTTTATGGAAATATTTCTCCTATATTGAGTTAGGAAACTTCCTTTGAAGTCTTTGCCTTAGCATGTAAAAGGATAGGAGTCTTTAAACTTCAAACTGCACAAGTAATCCACAGATTTTATTCTGCCTGTGCAAAGGAAGAGTCATGTTATTCAAACTGCAGAATCCAATTAAGTGTTGTGTTTGGTTTAGATGACGAAGATGCACCTGCCCCTCCTTTTTTTGCATTTGTGTTAAGGTTTAGCCATCTCTGCTACAATATTTGCACGTGTCTCCCGTTCTTTTCCTTACACCCCCACCTTCCCACCTTAAAGGCAATGTTACTTTTCTGACTTTCTCTTCTCCCTCACTCTGCACTGTCCTTGTCTTCATTTTCAACATGTGCTTTCTGGAAGGCCACTCTCATGCCTGTGGTCCAGTGCAAGCAAGAAGATCTCAGTAAAGCTGTTTACAGCGTGACTGCTCTGCAGATATTTCAGTGCAATTTTCTGGTGTTTAAAGTTTCCAGATCTGTGTTCAAGCTTTTAGAATTAATGAGAACTATTGCATAGTTTTTCCAACAAGAAAAGAAACTAAGTTAGTGTTATTGAAAAAGCATGCTTAGTTAAGAGCTGCTGTCAAACAGAAAATGGTGTATGTGGCTGTGCGTAGCAGTCATTGGTTCCTGCCTTATCCATTTTATTTGCTCTCAGAATCAACTTTTCTCTTAACAGTCTTGATGTTTTGGTGCTGTATGTATGCATTGTGTGCACATATTGCCTCACTATACCTGGCAGTGGTGTGTGTCAGAGACCTTCAGATAACCACTGTTTTTACAGGCTGAATTTGGAATACAGGCTGCAGCCCCAGCAAAAGTATGGCCACATTTCTGGAGAGTGCAACAGAACTCCAGCACCAGCTGCTGAAGGCAATTGTCATGGCAGCTACTCTCACAAGTTACGTGTAGCCTTCTGACAGCGGCTTTTGTACTTTCTGTCATCTCTTGTCTACACTATATCACTAACTTCTTGTTATCTTTGTTTCAGGTGCTAAGCAGACTTCTGCACTTGCAGTGTATCTGACTGCGGTTTCAGAATCTGTGTTCTTTAGAAATGTGTTCCTTTTAATGGTGTGGTAGGTTGAAACTTGGTTGATGGATAAGTTGCTAACCCAGTGAGAGGGCTGGTAACGTCTTTGCAATCACGTATTTTATGGGGGAGCAAGCGCAGGAAGTTTCTCTTTGTTTCTTGCCTCAAGGGCTGAGGGGTGGCCAGAGGCAAAGGGCCCGGGCCAAGCCCCCCGCTTTGACCACTCGGTGCAGCGGCAGCATGGGGCCGGCTCTCCCCGCCCAGGGGAGGGCTGTTCCCGCTCCGCAGGCAGGGTGTAACCGAGGCCACGTGGCCGAGATGATCTGAGGCCTCCGAGACCTCACACAGAGCCAGCCGGGCATCCCTGCATCCAGCACAGCTCTCACCGAAGCCAAAGAAACACCACACACCGCAGCTGATAACGACACCCTTTCTTTCAAGTCAGTGAGGAAGGAAGAGAAAGTAAAGTCACATGGGACAAAGCTGAATTTGGCGACCCCAAGGTCAGAAATAGAAGGGAAGGGGCGAGACCATGTGGGAAGGCAGCTAGATGGCGATGGGGAAAGAGGGCTGTCACACTTTTGGCAAAGAGCTTAAAAATGCTTCTTGCAAAGCTGTATAAAGAACTTAAATCCATTTGAAAAAAACTTGGGAGCATGGGAAATTCTTACGGAGGCTGTGACTTTAAAGAAAGGCCNCATTTTCACTTCAACAGATTTTCTCTGGGTGGGACTGTGAAAATTCTATGGCACCACAGAAGAACCTCTTTTCCTTAAGCATAAAAAGACTCTTTAAAAAGTGCAACTCTGACCAAAATTCCCATGTTTTTGTTTTGTTTTTACTTGTGAAAGGTTTGTAGTAAAGAAGGAGGCACTGGGAAGAAAAGGTGTTTAAAGGTTTGCTTTGATTTCTTATCATTTCTTTTTTTCAGTTCTCATTCTGTTAGTAATAAATTTTTCTGTAAATTGCAACTGTTTAAGTGTGGACCTTGTTTTGCCCTGAAGTTCCTTTACATTTTTCTCAATAAATCCATATTCCCCTTATGCACATAATCGGATTTTGTGTGTTTGGCGTTTAAACCAGCGTCAAACCACAACAAATGGGGTAAAAAAGCTGCTTTTTTGTTGCTGGTCACAGTGAAAACTGCTAGCTAATTTGATTTCAGTATATGAAACCAAAATCTTCTCATACAGGGACATGGATGTTACTCTGTTAACAATGAAAGTTTGTTCTTACCTTTCTTACGGTTATTAAAGAAAATGAAACCAATGAATGTGCTATGGCAGTGCCAGGTACATACATCAGAATATCCTTTAAAAGCTCTGTCACTAAAGCAAGCTAATAGAAAACTTTGCTGTGCCCTAGTTCTTTTCAAGGTATTCACTCAAACTGTAGAACAAGGCCACGGCTAGTCCAAGAAATATGGTACGTTTCCAAATAAACTGGGCTGGCAAGAACAGCTTGATGACTAGTCTAATCCTACTGGATACTAGTTTGGCCACAAATATGCCTGTCATTATAACCAAGCAACTTCCTTCTCGTTGAATGCCGGCAGTGTTCTAAGGAAGCAACAGCTAGTTGAGTTAATGTAATTTCAAAGCATGAATGAAGATGTTAAAGGATTTCCTAAGAGGTATTCTGGACTTCTCAGTAATGTGACTTCACAGTAGAAGAGTCATATATTTCAGGTCATCAAAAGCAGAAATTTTCATGGTAGTGGAACATGATTGGATGGAACAGTAAACGTAACGTTTGGTTCTAAATACAAAGACCTATTTCTTGATGTCTCACTGTAATAATGTCAAACATTTCTGTTTTGAATTAAAAGGTAATAACTTTAAGCTTTCTGCTACAGGAAGGTAAGAATTATTTATAGTACAGTGTTTCTGAATTATCTGGTGGCGAGAAAAATTAAATGTATTTATCTGAGAGGAAAAGGTAAAAAGGATTTTAAAATATAAGTAACACCTCTTATTTCGGATCCCGTTCCCTGGTGTTATGGTCCTAGAAGGAACAGAATACCAGTAGTAATGACAGCAAATGAGAGGATAAAGGTAAACTGGCATTGCAACTCTGAATTCAACAGAAGAGGCAAAAGTTTCTTACAAATCAGCTGCTCATCTAAATGTATGTGTATGACAGACTTTTGTATTAGTCTTTTACTCTTCTTAAGGATTTCTTTCCTAATTGTACTGGGTTTTCTAATAGAGTGAAATTGCAGAGTGTTGCTGTTAGAATTTGTCCAGCTTCTGATTCTTTTCGTAATGCTGGACAAATCTGCTTCTCTCATCCTTTCCAGAAAATGGCATGTGTTCCATCTCCCTGACCACCTTGGCAGTGTCTGCTGGTCACCTGCTTCACTGTCAGTGGCTTTCTTGTGCTAGGGAACTCTAAATAGGACACAAGACTCCACATGCAGTCTCAGACATGCAGAAAGCAGAGGGCAGCTTGCTCTCTGTGACCTGCTTACTGGCTCTGATGGTCATTGCCACCATGAGGTCCCACTGCTGAGTTCTGTTCAAGCTGCACACAAGTGCACACAGCTCTTACTCTAAAGCTTCCTAACCAGCTGGTTCCCAACCCATACTATTGCATGGAGTTATTTCTGCTAGGATGAAGGAATTTGCATTTGTCTTTGTTGAACTTAACAAAGTTTCTACAAGCCCATGTGTCCAACTCATGCAGTACTGGCTCTCTATCACTAATTCCTTTCTCTTCTTGCCCCTCCCTACCATGTGTGGAAGCTTCTCTATCACTTGCCCCTGATCTACACAATCAGAAACCTCTTCCTAGAGGGAATAAGGTTAGGCAGACAGGACTTGACATTGTATGCCTGTGCTGACTGTTTCAAACTACCATCACCTTCATGTGCCTAGGTATGGATTCAGAGATGATTTGATCTAACTTCTGGGACTGAGGTCAGACTGTCAAGTTGGTAATATCCTGGATCCTCCTCCCTGAACATGCATGTGGCACTTGCCTTTTACCACTCATCAGGTACCACTATAACCTTTCCAGGGTCATTGGGAATAGCCTTCTGGGGACCAGCACACTCTCTGGCCCCATGGGGAGTTGTATGTGTCTGCAGGGTAAAGTAGTCTGTTGCTACAAGGAGGTGCTAGTACATGTGATCTCAGTAAAACAGGCACTCTGACTCTAAAATACTGTTGAAAATGTTAGTTATTAGAACTAACACTTGCATATAAAAGCAAGGCCATGCAGGTGGCATAAGCTCTGGTACAGCGAGACGCTGCCTGCAGGCTCCTCCAACCCTGTGTGCTGCCTGAGCTTGTCCCACCACCAAGAGATTTGCACAGCGCAACACAACCTGAAGGCCATACTGGCTGTGCACAGCACAGACCTGTACCTGCTCAGGCTGGCCATGATGTGGGTCACTGAGCCCTCAATATGCAATCATCTTCTGGTCAGCATCACCACATTCCTTGTCCCATTACTTGCAGTAGGCTGTACTACCTTTCTACAAATACTGTTAGTAGGCTTGGGAAAATGGGAGCTTTTCTTGTCATCTGTACATGGGTCACCTGGTTCTTTGGGTATCTGTGTTGCCTGTATAAGCTCTAAGTTATTTAGGCTGTATCACAGGTTTCATACTGTAATACAAGTCACAGTTAATGCTGGCTTTAGAATTGTTTTACTGTAGTGGCAGTGCAGATGGTAGAAAAACGTGTTTGACGAGATGATGTTATTTAAAAAGCCATCGCAATATATAACTTACTGCTTTGTGGCAGGTGAATACCGAAACATCTTTTACATTGTTTTCATGGACAAAACTAACATTGATTTCAGCAAAGTTCTCTTAATAAAAAAAAAGGGCAAAATGCAGGCTTCACAAATACCGTCTGAATTGGTAATACAGCATAAACCAGAGAGGTGAGCTGAATTGGGTGAACAGAGAGAGATATTCATAGAAGGAGTTACAGATTAGAGGCCTTCCAGGATAAGGGTATTTCCCTGTTTACCAGGGAAGCTCTCACAGAGGCATTGTGGCAAAGAAAATTTGCCTCAATTCTGTGGCTATTCTAAAAGCAGTAGGAATTCCAATCCAATTGACTGAGAGAGAGCATCTAATTTTCAGCCCTGTTGACCACCTTCATTCATAGGTGGAGATTGGAGCTGGGAGACATTCTGTACTTAATGTTTCTTAATAACTAAATGAGCATTTCCCTGCACACTGACTTAGGTTGTTTAGTTTAATTCCTTGTATAAACTTCAGTGGTTCCCAGTACAGTTAATTTAGCTAGTATAGACCACCGTGCTGTGTTAAACAACTTTTTGTTTGCATAGTAGGTAAGTTTGGATTTTCTTCTGGGATGAGAATAGTCTTTGCTATAGCGGGGGAAAAAAGCTCTACAGAGAGACCTGGAGAGACTCAAATCGATGGGCTAAGGACAGCTGCATGAGACTCAGTAAGGCAAAGTGCTGTGCCCTGCACTTGGGTCACAACCACCCCATGCAGTGCTACAGGCTGGGGGAAGAGTGGCTGGAGAGCTGTTTGGCGGAAAGTGACTGGATGGTGCTGCTTGAAGCTGGTTCAGTATAAGTCAACAGTGTGCCGAGGTGGCCCAGAAGGACAATGGCATCCTGGCTTGTATCAAGAATAGCGTGGCCAGCAGGACCAGGGCAGTGATTGTCCCTCCATACGCAGCACTAGTGAGGCCAGACCTTGAATCCTGTGTTCAGTTCTGGGCTCCTCACTTTTAAAAGGACTTTGAGGGGCTGGAGAGTTTCCAGAGAAGGGCAACAAGGCCCATGAAAGGACTAGAAAACATCTTATGGGGAACGGCTGAGAGATCTGGGTTTGTTTAGTCTGGAGAAGAGGAGGCTCAGGGGGAACCTCATCGCTCTCTACAGCTCCCTGAAAGGAGGGTGTAGTGAGGTGGGGGCCGGTCTCCTCTACTGTGCCTGCAGTGAGAGGTCCAGAGGAAATGACCTTAAGATGAGACACGGGAAATTCAAATTAGATATTAGAAAAATACTTTTTCACTGTTATGGTGATCAGGCATTGGAATAGGTTTCCCAGGGAGGTGGTGGAATCACCACCCCTGGAGGTGGTCAAGAGGAGTCTGGATCTTTGCTGGGTGATGTGGTTTAGTGATTTAGGGGTTACAGTGGTAGTGCTGGATGGTGGGACTGGATGATCTTAAAAGTTTCTTCTAACCTTGACAATTCTATGATTATTCTATGAAAAGCAGATTATTATTTCCACTTAAAGGGTCAAGGATTTCTTTTATTGATGTTCATAATCACAGTCCAAGAAGGAGGCAATGGTAGCACTAACTGCAGAAGATCAAACTCTGATCTCACTTTTAAAGTATTGACAGAATCACAACCTTCACAAATCATTCTTTCAAATTAAAAAACACTAAAATGCTAAGGTGAAAATATACGTATGTTCAAAGAAACCGTGATGGAAAAGATTGTGATTTGTGATAATTACGAGGAAATGTTGTGCTTCACTAACAGCACTTAGGAAATAAATATAATTACAATCTAAATATTCACAACTGAATTTCCTACTCCTAGGACAATTTCTTTTTGTATTTACAATTACAACACAATCATCATTTAACATATGCGTACTATATATAAAATCTGGGCAAGTATTATTGCTATTAAACAACAAATCTATCATTTATTGTAAAGAAAAACAGCAGCTCTAATGCTGCTGGCTGCCTAAGCACATGCTTAGGTAATTTACCCCCTTGTACCAGATATTAGTGTAATTCCCTCATACAGTTTCTCCAAACTAGAAAGTGCCATTAAATAGAAAATGTAAATAAGGATCTACCTGCAACTTAAAACCTTCAAATAATTTTTCATTAGATACCTTTTTATGAAAATACATGTCTTTTGTCTTAAACCTTTTATTTACAAATGGGTAACTCAAATGCAGATATTGAAAAATTCCTTTGAGCTGCCAAGAATATTCTGCCAAGCATATGGGCAGTAAGGACTTATATAAATATTATATTACTTTAAAATAAATGTTAGTATATGGAAGAGCACTGAAATAGGTTTTACTTTTTTATTTTACAGCTGGTTAGATACAAAGGCAACCATCAGCTGTTAAGTGTTATGGGATCACATTGGATAGTGTAGGCAAAGACAAAATAGGAGAAAAGTAGAAGTCTTAATAACAGGACCTGTTGCTATTCATGAAAGAACATGAGGCTGATGCTCATGATATTTTTAAAATCAACATTATCTTTTATCTACAACATTCTTATTTTCCAATACCAGTGTTGTAAAATATGAGTTATAATAATATAATTATAATAATAATTATATTTTACATTATAATCAGTAATTATAATGTAAAATAAGAAAGGACAGTGTGAAAGAATCTTCTATCTCTAGCAAAGTACTTTATCTACTGTCTAATATTGGTGATGGTTGATAACTAATTGAGAGACCATAAAGCCCTAAAAGTCTGGTTATCTTCTATCAGGTGATATTGGTTAGGTGACTGTTGTTTTCCCCATTGCATTTAAAATTCCTGATTCAGTGACCATTCTTCCATTTCTATCATTTGAAAAATAGAATTGGGAGTTAGTTTGATTTAATGATGTCCTTATAATGGCCTTTAGAATAATCAATAAATTATGCCCTGGGTACATGTGCAAAAATAAAGAGGTAGCATAATTGTGAATATTGACAGCTCAGTACTATTTCTCCATACCTGAGTATTGTTAATCACTCTGCAAAGACAGAAACAAATATACAAAATGCAGTATGTGTACATATTTATATGTTTTCCATATTTTTTAGCAGTAATTTATCCATGTGACACAGAATACACTATGCTTCAACTGTATGCTATGTATTGATGGAGCTTTTACAAAACCACTATCTTGTAGATAGAAATTAAATATTAAGGCCTCTGTTGCTGCTTCTTTGTAGAGGGAAGCTTGCGTTATACAAGGTTTTTTTCATCTGAAGATACATGAAAATGTGTGCTAAGGAAAAATATTGATGTTCTGATAATCTTAAAAAACTGACTTAAATCCACAGTTTACATTATTTATGAAGGCTCATTATTTTGTGAAGTGAATGGTTTTGAATCTAAAAATCCAATATTATGTCTTCAGTGTAATTTACCACTTTACATCTTCCAATAGAAATTGGAATACTTCCAATATACTTCCAATACTTTCATATTGTATTATACCATGGATTTAAATGTTTAAGAAAGATGTTTTGTGATGGAAGGATGCAAAACAAATTTTTATCATGACAGAAGTATATTCTAATATTGGGAAATAGTGTGTCTGTTTCTGACTTAATTTTGAGAGTGTAAGGGATTGTTAGAGGAGGAGAATTTGTTAGTGGAAAAGGAAAGGGTGGTTGGAGAGAAAATAAGGTATCTTAAAGGAAGTGTATTTTAGCAAGATGTTTCCTTACTTGAGTGGAGGGAAAAATAGCAAAAGCTTAGATAAAACAACTTAATAAACCCCCAAGCATTATATCCTGGTTTTAATTTAATTTAGTTTCTGTAGAAAAGTCTTTAAGTAAACTAAGGTTGCTGTCCTAGGCCAGGAAGCAAAGTGCTTTACACTTACGGTGTGCTTGATGTTACTCTAGTGGTTGTGCACAGACCAATCAGCAAAACTGTTATTGGATCCCTCTCATAGCAGAACTCATCTGCCAAAACTTCAGGCTGCCCTAATATTTTTTTACCATTCTGTCTCATTTGGATTGTTGTTGAAAGCAAAAACTTATCTATTAGTTCTACAGAAGAAGCCCATGAACCTCTCAGATGCCTCGGGTAACCTCATGCTTTTCAAGCACAGGAAGTGAATTTGTTTGGGTTTTATGGGGAACAGGTTCAATGCAACTAATTATTTGTGGTACAATTGACACTGATAATTGCTGGACATTGCGGTATTGGTATACATATGCTTAAGCTGAAACTATCTCTGCCATTTTGCAGAAAGCTGTGTAATAACCCCAATTAATAAAATAACACCCATGTTGCATCTAAAATTTTACATAGAATTTGGCTGACTGAAAAAAGATTAAGGACCTGATCACTTCCTAAGTTAGTTCTACGTTTGCTTTAGATCTGTATGAAACACCCTGGCCATTTAAAGAAGGTACTAAACTTTCCTGAACCTGTTTTCATGCTTGCTGTACTAGTTTGAAAGCAAACTAGTGAGAGACTTCAAGTCAGAAATACAATTTAATAGGAAAAATAAAATAAATGTACAAAAAACAACCCACTGACAGAGTCAGAGTACAAACCTGACCCCCTGACAGTCAGGGGGTTGGCAGTAGTCCAATCAAATGGTGGCCGCAGTTCTCCTGGAGTGATGGTTCAGTTGAAGCAGTGACTCTGTAGAAAAGGTCTGGTCTTCCTCTGAAGGTCCAGTGGTGGTGTAGAAGGGTCTGGTCTTCCTCCAGGAATCCAGTGGAAAAGGCTGCCTGTGCTGCTCCAAACCCCAGGTTATATCCAGGTGGGAATGCTTGGCTCCTCCCTCCGGATGGAACATCTCACAGTGGGATCATGAGTCACAGCTGATGGCCCATTACCAGAAGATATCCCCCTGGAGGGAGGATGGGTCATGGGAGAGATAAGAACTCTGCCCCACCTGGTGTCAACAGCTGGCCCATTAACAGAAGATGATCCAGAGGGAGGAGGCAGGGAACATCCTCACACCTGGTTTCAACAGATGGTGATAGAATATTTTTTGGGGCACATCTTACACTGTAACCTAGGACACCTGCATACTGTCTTCTATGGCTGGGTTAAAAACAATCAAAACCATCACCATTAGCCACTGGGTTAAAAATTCTCTGTAGCTGTTGGGCTGGATTTTAGCTTGAATCAGTTCCCTGAGGTACAAAGGAGGAAATGCTGCAGAGGTGGAAAGAAGCAGGGGGAGGGACATGGAAAGTGAATATGCCAGTTTGTTATGTGTGCAGCCACAGCCACTGTTCTGCTGAAGGATAGCAACAGGCATCCTTTGGAATCAGCAGGAGGAAAATAGGATGAAAATATACAAAAAGGGAAGTCAAGAACAGAAGGGAAGGAAGTTAAGAGGCAGAGCTCTGAATATCAAAATGAGAAAAAGCTTACTAAATACTTCGTTTTCTTTTGTGAACCAAATAATGTCTTTATTAGGAGCAGTAAAGAATAATAAGCAAAGAAGGATGGAAAAAAGGGAAAATCAAAGCTTTCTGTGATGTTGAAAACTATAAGTGTTTGTAGAGAGCCCAATTCAACTACCAAAGCAGCTAAAAATGAAAATGACACATATTAATACCTATTAAAGCTACCAGTGAAGATATAAAAAATAATTGGAATAACTTGCTTAATTTGAGGGGGCTTAGTATCTGCAGTATGTTTCTTGTTGAAATTTCCCTATCAAAAGAGAAAGGAAGGCACAGTGAATCATTACTTTCTTATAAGTATTCCACTGAACTTTAATTTCTTACATCTGGAAGTGTTAAAGTATATATTGTACTTCTGTGAATGAGTACAAAAATAATGAAAAAATAACAATAGTAATGTTTGCCTTTTTGAAAGGTAGTAACAGAATCATGCAATTGTTTAGGTAGGAAAATGTCTGTAAGATCATCAGTCCAACTGTTAACGTAACAAAACATTATCTGTAAAAAATCTTTAAACAGTCTTGAATCATGGTGCTAACACCATTTTTCCTGTCAGAATTCAGAGGGGCATGCAATGCAGATATCACACAAGCAAAAGGTATTGTGTGTTTAGGACTTTCCTCCCACAGAAAAACGAAATGTGATGTGTCTTAGTATATTTTGAACCAAATTCTACACCATCCTGTTCACTCACTGGACTAAACTCAATGCAATGATTACAGGGTCTGTTGCAGCACTTCGCCCATCCTTCCATTGGTTAGGACCACAGCTTTTTTCTAGGTACCAACATCCCAGTTCCTCTAAGCTGCATCAGTAAAGAGCAAACTGGTTCTAATTAGAATACAGACTACCATGCTGAATTTTCTAGCACTATTTACAACAGTGAAGGGGAGCATGGGTGAAGTGTGAGGAAGGATTCTCAATGCTGAATTTTTCCCTGATGTTTTTTAAAAAATACATTTATCTGTTCTTTATTTCTCAAAGTATCTTTTCCATCTGTGCAGTTGTAACTCAGCAGTCATGTATTGTTATTTCTGCATTAATAAATAGGTAGGACCTGCTGAGTAATTATGAAATAACCTCATAATGAAATGCAGGAAAGGGTTCTAATTAAATTTTAAAGTTGCTAAACAACTATTTGACTTCAAATGAGAATTTTCAATCCATGTATCCTAATGAGTTCTCAGAATACATTACAAAAGTATATACATGATACGGTAAACACAAAATGTGATTTTCCACACTTCCAGTGTTCAGAAAACCATTTGTAAACAAACTATACTCATACACCAGAATTCAAATATTAACTTATAGTGGAATAGTAGGGCAACCACATGAAATTTTTTATCCTTTTTAAATATATAACCAACAATAAAGGAAGCCTGTAAAGACTAATATCAATAATCCATGTAGTCCAGTATTTTGTCCTGAAAAATGTCTAGTACAAGGTATGGAGGGTAGCATAGCAAGAGTGAAGTGTTACCTCCTGGACTCTTTCAGCAGTCTTAGGCTTGTGGACATCCTCAGCCAGAGGTTGTATCTTTACATTTAATAGTCCCTTGTTGGAAATCAAGAAAATGAGATAATCAGACTATGCCTACATCAGATGTTTTAGTGAATATAAAATTTTGTTAAAATTTAGTTCTTGTCTGCCATCTCGGATTCTGGTACTGCAACACTTATGTAAAAAGAAAAAATATTTTTTCAATATAAGATCTATTCCTAGTTTTCTTAAATTCTTACCCCTTTCTGTTACCACACAAACCTTAGTCAGGTTAGTCTGTTTTTAAAAAGTCTGGTATATGCACAGTCTCTAATACAAGTACAGTTAATGCCATAATCCACATATCATTAGTATTACTTAAACTGTAAAAACAACACCAAAACCCCCAACAACCAAAAACCCCCACACAAGTTAATCTAAGTATGAAAACTGATTTAAAACATTAACCGAACATTTACAAGTAGCATTAATCATCACAATATTAATTAATAATCATTTGGAATTCATAGCAAAGCTACATGAAGTAGCAATTATAGTATTGTTTGAAAGATCTTTTTGATAACTGATAAATTCAGTAAGGATAGCTAGAACTATTCTAAGGAAAATCTTCATTAGGTTACAGAAATAAATACACAGAACTAGTTATATTGCTAAGAACAATCACACAGAAGCCCTACCAATAATGTAATCCTATCTTTCAGTTTCTGACTTTACTGTTGTGTGTACTGCTCATACTACTTTTTCTCATATTCTTTCTGGTTTGTGTTCTTGAACTACAAGTTCATTATAATTTGTACTACTTTTGTAATTGCATTTTTTTTAACTGAAGTGTCTTATACTGTTTCTCTACACTCGCTTGGAACTTTTAAGCAGGTAGTAGTAAAAACATAAAATATAATGCAAGGAAACATAAACCAACCCTAAGAACCCCAAATACAAAACAACCACAACACACTAAACCATATTCCATAACCCCTAACCCTTAATCCTAACCCTAAGATATGAAAAAATGCTTTACTTAGAATCATAGAATCATTCTAGTTGGAAAAGATCCTTAAGATTATTGTGTCGAACAGTTCATCCGGCATTGCCAAGTCCACCACTAAACCATGTCCCTAAGTTCCACATCTACACATGTTTTAAGTGCCTCCAAGGATGATGACTCAACCACTTCTTTGGGTAACCTGTTCCAATACTTGACAACCCATTCAGTGAAGAAATTTTTACTGACATCCAATCTAAACCTCTCCTGCATGTTTTAAGTGCCTCCAAGGATGATGACTCAACCACTTCTTTGGGTAACCTGTTCCAATACTTGACAACCCATTCAGTGAAGAAATTTTTACTGACATCCAATCTAAACCTCTCCTGGAGCAATTTGAGGCCGTTTCCTCTCGTCCTGTCACTGGTTGCCTGGGAGAAGAGGCCAACCCCCATCTGGCTGCACCCTCCTGTCAGGCAGTTGTAGAGAGTGATAAGGTCTCCCCTGAGCCTCCTTTTCTCCAGGCTAAACAAGCCCAACTCCCTCAGCCGCTCCCCCAGTTCTACACTTGTGTTCCAGACCCTTCACCAGCTTCATTGCCCTTCTCTGGACATGCTCCAGCCCCTCAATGTCCTTCTTGTTGTAAAGGGCCCAAAATGAGGCGCGCCTTTATCAGGGCAAAATACAGGGGGACAATCCCTTTCCTAGTCCTGCTGGCCACACTATTTCTGACACAAGCCAGGATGCCACTGACCATCTTGGCCAACTGGGCCCATGCTGGCTCATGTTTAGTTGCTGTCAACAAGCAGCATCAGGTCCTTTTCCCCCAAGCAGCTTTCCAGCCACTCTGCCCCCAGCCTGTGGCACCACCTGGGGCCATTGTGACTCAAGTGCAGGACCCCACGCTTGCCTTGTTGAACCTTATACTGTGGTTCTTGGCCTCAGTTCAGATCCCTCTGCAGGGTCTTCCTACACTTCAGCAGATCAACACTCCCATCACCTGGGGCCATTGTGACTCAAGTGCAGGACCCCACGCTTGCCTTGTTGAACCTTATACTGTGGTTCTTGGCCTCAGTTCAGATCCCTCTGCAGGGTCTTCCTACACTTCAGCAGATCAACACTCCCATCCAACTTGGTGTCACCTGCAGACTTAGTAAATGCACTCAATCCCCTCATCCAGATCCTTGATCAAGATATTAAACAGGATAGTCCCGGTACTGATCACTGGGCAACACCTGTAGTTACTGGCCACCAACTGGATATGGCTCCACTGACCAACACTCTCAGCCCAGTCATCCAGCCAGTTTTTAACCCAGTGAACAGTGCACCCATCCATGACATGAAAATCCAGAGTCTCCAGGAGAATTCTGTGGGAAATGGTGTCAAAGGCTTTATTAATGTCCCAGTAGACAATGTTCAGAGCCTTTCCCTCATGTGCTGAGTGGATCACCCTGTCATAGGATGATACAGGTTGTTCAAGCAGGAGCCGCCTTTTACAAACCCCTCCTGGCTGGACTGTCCTGAAAATGCCATGTGATGATGTCACGATCTGCTAATAATAGCGGAGGTCGTGATAGGTTCTTTTATTGATCTCAGAGTGCAAAAGAAACACAGGGGAAATTCAGTTTAATCAAAACAATGCACCTTTATTCACGTGCCAAAAACTCAATGCTATAGAGAGGGGACAGATATAGGAAACAAAGGATAGAGAGAAAAAGAGGGGAAGGGGGTTACGCTACCAACAGACGAGATGCGATCCTCGTAGTCCAGCCAAGAGATGCGTCTTCATCTGATGGGGAGATCTCTGTGGTCGTGGTTGAGAAGGCCTCTTTTATAGTTATTTAAGACAATGTACTTTATTGGCAAAAGGTGAGGAAAGTCTCATTGTGAGCCCCATTGTCCTGGGAAGCAGGTGCAGGATCGAGTATGCAGAGAATAGGCATTGTTCGGAGCAGGCCAGGACGGGCCGAGGCAGGTTTCGCTCTAGCACAGCCCCCACAGCTTTTGGCAGTGAGGGAAGTGTGAGCAGTCTCCCATGGCCTGCAGTCATTGTTCTCAGGAATGCGTCTCAGCGGGTGTGCATGCAACCAGTACCTGCTCGAAATCCCACCTTAGCCAGGCCAGGATTTTCAGTCTCTCAAGGTCCTTTTAGGGTCTTTTAGGGGTTTCTGTGGTGACAATTGGGAGGCAGAATGAGGGATTTTCGGACAGTCTCTTACAGATGACACTCAGGATGATCTGCTCTATGACTTTCCCCAGTACCAAGGTGAGACTGACAATCCTGTAGTTCCCTAGATCCTCCTTCTTACCCTTCTGTAGAAGGACATCACATTGGCCAACCTTCAGTCATCTATGATCCCCCATTTAAGAGGGGCTGATGATAAATTATAGAATGTGGCTCAGAGAGCATTTTCATCAGCTCCCTCAGTATCCTCAAGTGGATTCCATCTGGCCCTGTAGACTTGCGTGGGTCTAAGTGATCTAGTAAGTCACTGACCATTTCTCCTTGGACTGTGGGAGGTTCATTCTGCTCCCTATCCCTGTCTTCCACCTCAGAGGGCTGGGAACCCCAGCAACTTATTGCTGTCTCCAACTTATTGCCCTTTCAGATACCGGAAATCAAGTAGAACAAATCCTTTGTCCAGAAAAAAAATGGTTTTCTGTTCTTTGGTGTACGATCCTGAAGATAATTTTGGCTGATTATTTTACAAGATGAAGATTATCAGAATGCAGCAGCTTTCCATCATGTTCCCTTCTTGCTCTAGTGTTTTAAGTGATGAATAAGAAGTCAAAGGGAAAACAAAAGCAGGAGTAGAGTAGGTATTTCTGCCCCAAGAAGCAGGAGACTTGTGTAACTACTTTTTTTATATTACATCTCAAAAATATTAAGTTTTTTGTTTACTTACTGATATTCAAGCCTGAGGATGCATACTCTCAAACTTTTCTCCACACTCACTTTCCTACAAAGTCAAGGATTCTGGGTTTCAATTTATTTCAGGTAACCACATAACAGCTGGAAGAGAGGCAGCACTCCCATCTTACTCTGGTATATGCTATATTATAGATACTCTACTGAAAGTAGGGTCTGTGTTGGTAACCTCTTTACACACACAGCCTCTCCCTTTAAAGGCTCTCTGCTTTAACTAGACTGCACGTTGTGTGCTGCCTCCTAAACTGAAATGACTGCTGAGGACTTTCCTTGTAATTGCTGTCACTGGCACTCTGGCACTTAGCACAACAGCTGAGTTGTACTTACTGCAGACCTCATCTTCTGAAAGAGAGAAATGGGCAAATGAAGTGGAGAGGACTGAGTTTTCAGAAGACAGAAAGTAAGGAAAAGGAAAAGGAAGGAAGAGGCTAGAGGAAAAGAAAGCATGAAAGCTACAACAAATCTTTTTTACATAAAGGGTTGTCCAGATGCAGAACACAGTCCTGACTTTCTGAGTAGCTGGACAGAACAGGAAGTAAAAGCTGGAGATGTAAGAGGAAGGCAAGATAGACAGAGAAAAAGGAAATTTGGTTATGTGGAGGCCTGCAGAAGGAAAAGGGAAGAACAACTAAGGTGAGAAACTTGAACAGCTATAGGAAAGGGTCTGCACATGAACTGTAAGATGGTGGTAAATGGGCAGATACTAAATGTTGCAAGACTGGAAACTGGCAGGGCTGGAAAAAAAATAGAAGTTTGATGGTATGGCAGAAAAGGACAGGCAGCCAGGCTGGAGATGCAGCGCCTAAGAGCATAGAGAAAAGAGAGAGAAGAAAGATAAAAAATGTAGATCACCTCAAATCCACTTTCCTATGACTAAAATTATAAGCAGCTGTAAAGTTTTTTTACGGTAAAAATACAGAATATTTTCCTTTTGAGGAATATCAACACTTGAGATATTCCTAAAGCTATCCCAGGGTGGATGCAATTAGACATACAAAAAGTGGGCTTATCTGAGATGCCTTTTTTACCCTAACAAAAGTGGACTATGACCTATAAATATGACATTTTAGCTTATCTACAGCTGTGTAATTTCTGTATTAACCACTTAGAATCACCAATGCACCTTTTGCTGACGGAGTCCTATTTATGCTAGGAACTTCTGCTGGCCCAGCTTCTGTCCCTTAACAATCATATCTCACGGCATCTCTAATATAAACTGGGCTCTTTGCATAGTTCTAGTTTTAGGTCTGCAACCTGTGCAATTCATTAGTAAGAAATGGAAAAGAAGATTTGGTCACAATAGCAGAAAGGGAAACCTTTATGATATCCACAACTGAATCCACAAAGACATTAACTGCTGACAACTACCTCCAGTACTAAAACAATTGAGGTTTTCTGGTCTCTAATGTCACTATCTAATTTTAAAATACAGTATCTCTTAGTTTGCAAAAGTTCATTCTTTAGTAAATTGGTTTTAAATGCCAGTATATATTTATCTATATCTATCTATGTATACATCTACATTGTGCAAATCTAAAAACTTGCTTATCAGAATCCCTTTTGACATTGAAAGTCAAGTTTGTTCTTGCTTGACAGTTTTTGCTAATCCAGTTCCTGCTGTTTAAATAGGACATCGTAGCCTATTTTTCACTTGTTCCTTGGTTTTCCTGGAGTAGGTCATGAGCCATGTGTAGTTTGGAGAAGTCTTACTCCTTTCAAGAGTGATTTACTTAGCTCATTTTATCTAAATCATCGGTAAGTCCTTTATATGTAGTGGGATTACCAGCATATCCATCAGGCAGATAAAAACTACTGACCCTTTTTCAAGATACTAATTATTTTTTAAGAATTATGTCTTGTGTTTATGTATGTGTAATATGTTAATTAAAATGTGCCTTTGAAAAATATATTTTTACTAACTCCTTTCTTTTTCCCTAACATCCCAGCCAGGTAATTGTAAGGCCTGTTTTAAAACCCTAGATACAGCTGAAATACCAGTAAATACCGTAACACTAATGTATCTATGTTAGCCTTGCTCTTATTGTATCTAAATAATGTATTCAAATCAGTATTTAGACAAGTAGTTGATATTTAACGTTGGTTTTGAATTATCACAGTTAAGGTTAATATAGATTGCAGGAAGTTGCAGGTTTCTCTGACGTTTTAAAACAGAGCATTATTTGATGAGCATGTTGTTAGCTGTGTTAATGTTTTATAAGTAGAGCTGCCGTAATTAAAAGAAATAAGCTGGTGTTTTCAGTTCTGTTTTCTCTGTACAGATCTTAATTACCCTTCCATGAAAGCTGTAAAGGTTTTTCATATTTTGGGGGGCTTTTGTGTGTGTAATGCAGAATTCAAGCAGTTATTCCTGAATAAATTCTTTAATTTGGTCTTGCTATAACATAGAAAATATTTTGAAGTGTCACTACACATTGCAATTATTGTATACATTCATCCAAAGATCAGAAAACAATGTATAAAAGTATTTCAGCTTCCTAAGGAACCTGACACTGCTGGTGATGTTGTTTGCTTTTAGTATGAAATAATGAAGAATAGTTTCTTCAAATATGTTTGCATTTTGCTTCTGGGTATTTTTGAAAATGTATTTTAAAGCAAGTTCTTATTTCAATAAAAAAACTTAAAAGCATTGCACAGAATCAACAACCCTTCTCCCAGGGTTGTTTTTTACTGATGTTATTCTTTTTAATGCAGTTCCAGCAATTAATAGAAATGGTCCTGAGTGGAGACATCTGGAACATGAAGATAATGATTCTGTGTACTGTGACTTGATACAAGTGGAGCTAAGCATATGCTTTCTATCTCTCCAGCAACAAAAAGCTATCTATTATCACATGAACAGTACTAAAAGAAAAGAAATCCTATCTTGATTTAAATAGGACTGTCTATTTCCTGTTACAAAACCCCAAACCCTCAAACAATACTAAAAACAAAATTTGCAGATCCTGCAACAACCACACAGTAAGTAGTCAGAATAGTAACTAGTTTTTGTTTCAAAGGAAATACAGGAAATGTTCTTTCCTGCTCCTGAAGATGAGAATTTATTCGACCTCTTAGCAAATAATTTGGTTTTTACAGTACATTACCAGGAATTAGTGACATTGGTTATGTCCCTAATTATGGGGGTTTTTTTAAATGTCCTTAGTCTACTTTGAAAAATTTTGAAGTGGAACTTTATTATGCTTACAAAATTGTTTAAAAGAGCATAGCACTCTCAAAACGAGGGTCACAGGTGGAACGTAGCAAAGCTAATATGAAAGGTAATGGAAAAATCCACTACTTCTCTTGACCGCTTAAATTATGTGATTGGGTAAATGGATTTCTCTACTTTCTAGGAGTGTGCTTCTACATTAGTCTAGCAGCAATTAGAGAGAAGAGGTTGCTCTGCAAATTGTCTCTGTGAACCATGTAGTTCATCTTTTTATTGTGTAAAACATAAAAAATTGTTCCTAATCAATCCATTTCAATTTTGCATTTCAAAATCATTTATCATCCCTTTTTGGCTTAGAGTACTTCTAAAATATTTTCCTGAAATTAACGAAAAGGAGGTGGTATTTGTATCAGTGAGCAAATTATGGTTAGCTGAGGTAATCTTACTGGGGCAGCAACAAAGACTCTACATTATTACCTAAAAGTTCTTAACAAATTGATTAATATTTTTGGAAAAATTAGTCCACATTTCAGATGTAATAGTGGTCTCTTATTTAATAAATAAAAGATGCATCTCTTGATTGCAACAATAAACTCATAGAATACAATAGTAAAACATCCTGAATTGGAAGGGACCCAGAAAGTTCATTAAATTCAGCCC
>WEIT01016929.1:8204-20444 GCA_013389985.1 Dryoscopus gambensis
CGGGAGCCGGAGTGCCTGCGCCCCGCGGGGCTCGGGCACTGCACGGCCAGCAGGAGCGCCGGGGAGCTCCGTTCTTACGTGCCGGAGTTGGAGTTGGTATTTCATTTGCATCGGTAAAATAATCTAAAAGTATTTGGGAACAGCGTGGCCCAGGGCGCTGTAGAAGTACCCTCTGGAGCACAAGGGCTGGGAGCAGCTGAGGAAACTGCGGCTGTTGAGCCTGGAGAGGAGGCTTAGGGAAGATCTTATCACTGTACCACTGCCTGAAAGGAAGCTGGAGCGAGGCGGGGGTCGGTCTCTTCTCCCAGACAACCAGTGACAGGACAAGAGGACAGGGCCTCAAGCTTGGACACTAGGCGCAATTTCTTATCGCACTGGGTGATCAAACAGTGGAAGGGGCTGCTCAGGGAGGTGGTGGAGGCACTGGCCCTGGAGGTGTTTACGGAAAGACTGAACATGACACTTGGCAGCATGGTCTAGTTGACACGGTGGTGTTCAGTCATAGGCTAGACTCGACACTCTCAGACATCTTTTTCAAGCTCATCGGTTCTGTGATTCTGTGAAATACACGGTCCCATTCTCTACACTCCTCACACAAGCAGCGGGAGCACAGGGGCCAGGGCAAGCGCTGAGGCGGGACAGCCACACCTGGACTGCACTCAGGATAAAGTTTCTGTCAGTGCTGGCTAAGACAAAGCCTACAAACCTGCCTCCAAACTTAGACCCACCCTAAACTACAAGTCCACAGTAAAAAAAAAACCAAACCAACAAAGCCCCCAACCCAAAAAGCTCATGGTATTGAACATTGATTCATCAGATAACTTTTAAACAAATACAGTAAAAAATTTCAAAAGCTATCATATATATCCTTAAAAAAAACAGGGGGCTGTATCATCTTCTCAAATAAAGAGACCCAACAAATAAGCAGACAGACAACAAATGACATGAGCAGAAGGCTGGAACTCCATGCTGTTACATGTCATCCGTGCTTTGTAGGAATGATGCAGAAAACAGATTTCCCTGTTATCACCATACCTATGCTAAAAGCTTTTCCCTTTGTGGTTTTACACATTCAGTCTACCTTCCCTGAACATATTTCACAAGGTACATTTATATGAAGCCTTTTCCAGAGAGTACATGCCCTATTTCAGTAGAAGCAAGGTCCCTGTAGAGAGAGATACTTGCCAAAACCCATGCAAAAGCTATGCCTGTATTACACACACACAGACTAAAAAAAAAAAGAAAACCTAGACAGTTTTGATAACACCATATGTTTCTTTCTAGTCATTGCATCTCAGTCCAAAACAGAGTAGCTTACCCTTGGGAGACAGAGAGAGGAGGCTTCAGCATCTTCAGTTTATTCAGTACTTAGTCTCTCAGTCAGCAACAGGGCCAACCAGAGCCATCTGTTGCAGCAGGATTTGCAAGGCATGCTGTACAAAGAACAAACACTTTCCCCAGGCCTGCCAGCTGCCACCTGAGTTTGGCGGATTGGTTGATGCCCCTACAATTGGCCAGGTCACCTAAGTTTTTATGAGCAATTTTTATTATCTGTTCAGTCCTTGAACTCTAATATGCATCAGAAACACTGTTCATTCCCACTTTGCCTCCCAAGCACATTCTTAAGTAACCAGCAATCTGTATGCATTCTTTTCTTCTCTGGTCTCTTCTGATCTTCAGTTTCAGTGCACTTCTCATCCTGGATGGAAGCAGCACACATCACATGCTCACCAGCACAAATTACAGATACAGGGACTCCATACGTTGAGATGCAAGAGGCTTAAAGCAACTAGATGAATCCAACCCAAAGCGGGACACACACTTTGGTGGCTAAGCAGGTGCATCACTGTTGGCCTGTAAGAGACTTGGAAGTCATGCCTGCATCCTAGTTGTTTACTTGAATCTAACAGTAAAGCCATTTTAATGCTGTTCCTTTTCTCCTCGATAGGGTGATAGTCTTGCAGTGATGGCTGGTCACTGAGATCCCTCACTAATCCAGCAGAAGTGAGACAGGAACACCTGAAATTACAGCTGCATCTTCAAATTCCCTCCCTTAAGCAGTGCAGAAGGGGCCTGAACAGATTGCATTTATAGTATAGCTCAGCTCCCCTTTTCCCAGCTCACCTCTCCTCCAAACCAGAGCCCCGGCATTTGGCTTCATATGATAGATCAGGTCAGAAGTATCTAAGCTTCAAATGGGAGAGGGACTGAAAGGCTACTTATGGGCTACTTTTCAGCAATTCAGATATAATCATCTCTCCACAGCACAAGCAATAAAAATCCAGTTCACAACCATGGTATTAGGATTCTGCAAAGGCAAATGCTCAGATAAATCCCTCCCAGAGAGGACATTTGGCTATAACATGGAGGGGATGCAGAATTAAAAATTAACTTAGAAAGATAGATCCCTGGGCTGCTTCAGTCCAACAGCGTTGAAAGGAAATCTGCATGATACACTTACATATTTTGCTCTTCCTTTCCTGCCTTATAACAGTTTTACCCACATCCCACAAATCTACTTTATGCTGTACCTGGCAGATGTGAAAGCAGACAAATATCCCTTATTACATCACAGCTCCAAGAACTTGGGCACAGCTGCAGTCAGCACCAAGAAGATTGGGAATTTTTGAGCAAAACCAGGGAGCTGTGTGCAAACCAAAGCATGTGACAGCTGAAGGCAATCAAGCTGCTCAATTACTTATTTTGGTTTATCTCTTTCATCCCTCATTTCTTCACTTACCCTTGCTACTATTTTCCTCATTTCAGCACCAAAACCTCCTTCCAACTTGAGCTAATAGTGCTGGAAACCTTGTTTCATTCCAAGACCACAGGAAGGCAGCTCTCCCCTCACCATTCCCCTGGCTACTCTGAACAAAAGCAAACTGTCATTGAGAGTCTCTAGTCCCAGAGTGACTGGAGACAGCATTGAGGTTCCTTTAAAAAATAAAACAAAAAAACAAAACAGAAAGGACATCTCTGTATCTATAGGCCTGCAGCACAACACCTGCATCCCTCTGTCATCAAAAGGATTTGGAGTCACCCAAACCCTGTCAGTTTAATGCATAGATGATATTTAGTATATGCCTAGATCCCTGAAAGCAGCAGGGGTTTCTCCACCTTCATTCAGTGCTGGTCAAGTCATAGTTGCTGCCACTGCTGCAGCTTCACACATTGGGTTTGCCAACCTGCAAGAGAAAGGAACTGCAACTCTGCCACCTGCTCTCCTACAGATGAAGGGGAGTGGACATGATCAGACAGAAGCTCTACATGTCCTACCTGTACCTGAGGGATCACCTAATACAGATGTATCTCTGTCTTTTTCAAGCCATTCCCCCTCCTTCATCCCTGAAAACCAAGTAGGTAATGGTGTTTAATTCTCTACCCTGAATGTTATCTTGCAGAATTCCCATCTCTGTCCCTCAGTAACAACCAGAGCCTTAAACTTGTCCCCCAAGGGTTGGGATATGCTCAGAAGATTTCGAGGCCTGGAAGAGAGCCAAATCCTGAAGTTTGTAAGCCCTCAGGCAGAAAAAAGGCTGGACATAGCTGTTGCAGATTCACTGGTAGAAAGGAACAGTACAGCAAGCAGAGTCCTGCCCCCAGGCTGTTTCCACTGCAGCCGGCTAAAACACAGCTGATACTTGTAAGGGGTGTGCAGTGATTAATTGGAGACTTACTACTGTTCCAGAGTATGAAGTGAAAGGCCTTCATATTGCTGCTATAATGACCACATGTAAGAGATACAGAACAGCACTGCCACCAATTCCTTCTCTAATTTGAGAGCTCAGTCATGTGATTTTGTAACACCATACCCACACCCTCCCTGAAAACGGTTTAACTACAGCTGGTTTGTGATACAGAAGGTCCCTTACCAGCTGTCTTGGGAATTTTCATGGTAAATACAGCACACACAATACCTTGTCTGTCCTCTTCCAGAAGGGAATAGGAAAAGGAAAGGCATTTTCAAGGCTATATGCAAAATACATTCTTGAAGACAGACAATTTCTCATTCCCCATGGTTTAATGATTGCTAGAGGGGGGATGCTACACCTTCTGAGAGGTCAGTATAACTGTATCCAAAATGTTACGCCAAGCAGTAGTACATTCACCTGCTCCTGCTGTAATGAGCATTCTTCAAACATCTTATTCTCTTTACTTTTTCAAGCATGTTTTCCAGTCAAGCCCTGGTAGACCGTATTGAGGGGTTTGGTAACAATGCTTATCAGGATTTAGTTCCTAAGGGGACATGTGTGCTTTCTTGATCAAATGGCAACTTCTATTGGTGCAGGGCTCCCAAGACAGTGTTCTTCCCAATGATGATACCGTTTCTTGAAGCCTCAAAGCACCAAATTTCTTCCAACTAAAAAAAGTTACAGAACGCCAAGAAGTCCCAGTGAAAATCATGGGAAAAGTCACCAGAGCTTCCGGGAGGATAAAGGGGATGAAATTATTTGGGTCCACTTACAAATAATTTAAAACAGCCCAAAAAAGTCTGTACAAACACATATATAAACAGAAAAAAAATCTCATATTCCACAGATGTTGAGAGATTCAGCGACCTCTTGGGGGCACGGGTGGAGGATAAAAGCCTTCACAGCTTACAGGCCTATAAAAAGAGAGACAATGAAAATGCATGTAAAAGCAGTAGAAAATTGAGTTCTGGAACAACACATTGCATGTAGTAACATCATATGTAAGAATACTGTACAAACAATAGTCATACAGGAAGAAAAACAGGGTATCTGATTCAACAACAGAGCAGATGCCAAGCTGCCAGAGCACTGTTCCTGTCCAAGCTATTTCTTCTGTTCTTCAGCTGCAGTAATTCTACTATTAGTGGAAAGAGATGCTGTAATAGTTGGTTGGAGTAAAACTTTGGTAGTATGGTAGCTTTCTCCTGAAATGAAGATGCAATAGGAAGAGATCGAAAGATTCAAAACCTTTTTTCAAACTAACTACAGATAAATTCCAGCTATATCCTTGCCAAAACCAAGCCAACAACACAGAACTTGCTGCACCTACACAGTGGCAATTACTGCTTTAACAGCTGAAGAATTTTATTGGTATCTGTACTGAGAGAACTTTTTGGGGAATAGATTTCATAGACTTGCACTGGTTGGACTAAAGAAATGTTTACAAGTCATTTAAGTTTGTGATCAAACCAAGGTAAAATTCCTCAACACCTTTTATAAAACCAGTGCAGTTCTTTCTTTGAGGCCAGTTACACATGTAAACATGTATACTTTGGAGAGATCTGAACTTTGTAAAAAGAAAAAAGTCCAAGAGAATGCCAAAAGAAACTTCCCCCTGCACTACACTTTGTATGTTCCAAGAGGATATTCTCAGGAGGGTCAGGTACTAAATCTCTGGCAAGGGCAGGATGTGACTCCACCTGGGTCAGTCTTACTATGGCAAGCGTTGTGTGCTTCAGTAGTGCTGCCCCTTGCTGTGCATGAATCACAGCGACAGCACTGCAATAACTTTGTTACCTACTAGGAAACAGATTCCTCCACATATTACAGATGAAAAACAATGACCTTACAATTCCTAAGAGTGTTTGTTGACAGACAGCAGTCTGGTAGACTTTGCTCAAAAACGCATTCACTTTCTGCCTTGCTAACTGCCTTGCTTCTGTCCAAGGTTTCCATATGGATTCACTGAAAGCACACATTTAAGCTGCATTTTAGTTTTACCTGCTTGCACCTCGAGGAGGCACTCTGGGAGGCCTTTCTGGGAAAGGAAGCCTCTCTACTTGGTAAGGAACTGGGCTGCGGCTCCTTGCTGTTTCTGGGACTTCACTGTCCTACAAAATGAAGAGAAGTGTTTACAGAACAGCAGAATTTGGTTCTTGGTAGCTTTACAAAAGAAGTGGCTACGTTTTGGCATTTCTATAAATGCAATTCCAGCCTTGAGCTCCTTTTTTTTTTTTTTTTTCATTAAAAACAAAGCCATGTACTTAAGGACAGCAGAGCAGTACATAGCAGAGGTGAGCGCTTACCTCACTGTCCCCTTCCATCCCACTGCTGACACTCAGTATGCTCCGAGTGCTGGAGCGGTTACTTGCACTACCTGGAGTGAGCAAGCAAGAGAAAAACCGATCATTAAACCCTGATGATTCAACTGCAAAACCCTAACTCAGGGCTCTTTCTAACCTTATGCTTACTTCTTGTACAAATAATTAATGCTTATTTAGATTCATTTATTTTCGCTGGTTTTTTTCATATGTTCGGGATCCAAACAGCAGCATTTCATACAACACAAACCACAAGACCAAACCATTCAATTATGCTTTCTTTCTAGAAGACTTCTGCCTTATCTTTCTTTATCCAGTCTTCTAGTTAAACACTCACGACCATAATCTAATTGAAAAGACCCAATGCCAGTATCACCTGGCAAGTCAGGCAAATATTTTCACAAGGGTTACAGACCCAACACTTATGTACATTTAAATTATCAGTCCCCATATCTTTAACAACTGCATGAAGGTAGATGGCTCTGAGCACTGTCACATATTCATTCCTGGAGTAAGTGACTGCTTAAGAAGTTATTGTTCCAAACAGCTGTTTACTACCTCCTCTTACAACAACCCTTACTCATCACAGGAATGCTTCCTAGTCTATTTCCAAGCTAAAAACAAATTTGTTCAAACAACTTTCAGCACCCATCTATGCAAACCCATTTAACTGTCATAGACTCAGAGTAGGGATTGTTTTCGCAATCAGTCATGCCATCTCCAAAGGTGACAGCAACTCACAAACATATTGTCTTGGGGGGACTTTATGATGTTGTATCCCCTATCACTGCTCTATGCCCAGACATGCATCCTGTGCACATATCCTACTGCTATGGCTGGTTTCAGTCATAAACAGATAACATTCCGTGAAATACTGGGACACTAATATTCAAAAACCTCTACACTGAAATGGTGGATAGAGAGGCTTTCTCCTAAGATGCAGTCCCTCCCTGCTAGCTTTGGTAAGTCTCATCAGCTGGTACAAACAGCAGCACTTAAGAGTGCTAAATACTGTGGTAGGGTCCATTCTCAGAATCACACCATGAGAAAGAGCTCCAAGCTGCACACATCGAGCTCTGCAGACTTGTTAACACTTCCCTCACATCTGTTTGTATGCAAGTTACTGGCTCAGCCAGCTGCCTCTGGCACCTGTTCTGGATGTATGCCAGCTGCATCTTGCCAAGAGTTACAAAGGCAGTAACCTCACAGGAACTCAGGTTTCCTTTCTAAGGACCAAATTGATCCTAAATGCTTTCTGCAAGAATTGCTCAGCAAGAATGCAGGAATTTAATTTGCCCAAATTAAACCTAATGAAAAGCAAAGATAATAAAAATGTGCAGACTGCCGAAGTTACTCAAGAAGTCCCAGAGTTACCAATGAAAAATGCTGTCCTTTATGTACAACAATTGAAACAACATGTAGAGACTGGTTTCCTGCCTGAAATATAACTGCCCTTCAGGCCAAAAGAGCACACAGCCTGCCGGCAGTCACAGCACGGGAGCATCCCTTCCAATAAGGGAGCAGCTGCCATCTACTCTTACGAACTGAAGACAGGTGGTATGCCTTCCCTGACGAGGCTCAAGGGAATCTTTTGCTCAGCTTTCAGGTTCTCCTCCTGCAGAGATGCAGACAAAAGATGCCCAAACCACTTGATGCACACCCGGACTTGCTTTTACCGTTCTGAGAACAGCTGGCCTAAGGCATGCAAGGTTTGGGGTGGCATTGTCAGTGCTGGGATTCAGGAACAGAAGTCCTGTCCCCTGGTTGACTTCAGGGTCAGGCTGGGGAAGTGTGTTCCATGCAGCTTTCCTGTAGGGATGGTGACACTCAGAGCTTGCTTACTTGTTGTGCTGGATGTGCTTTCTGTTTTCCAGTCTCCTCGTTTTAACTCCTTTTTTGGCGGAAAAACGTTTTTCCTGGGGGTGTATTCATATATTCCACATTCTGGTTTCCCCAAAGTATTATGAGAATGTCGAATGGGTACTGTAATTTCCAAATCTGGAAGGGCAAATGAACAGCTCAGAAAGGTCTATGCAATTATAGCCTCCAGGAGACAGTTCTGCACTTAAGAACAGAGTTAAACCCAATTGCATATGGAAAATCATAACTGTACATGAATGAATCAAGATGCACACCACAGATGTGGGCATCCTCTTCTTGGCTGTGAAAGTGATGAGGAGCAAAGCAACTTCCCTATGTTTTTGCCAATTGGCACAGGGATGTGCATATTAAAATATCACAGAACCACAATACACACGGACACATTTCTGCCTGAAGAGCTTCTTAGTATGGTTAGCTGCTTCATTACCAGAGAACATCGGAACCAAAGAGTGTTACCTGCACTTTTGTCTTTTTTTTGCTTCTCCATTTGCCTCCTGGTTATGCTGTCTCGTAGACGTTTCAGATTTTCCTAAAAACATCACAAGATATTCTTTTCAGGGCTTTGGATAAAGGAAGATGAGCAGCTTTCTGACAAAACCAGTATTATATTTTAGCTAACTTTGCAGTCAAGCTGTAACAAAGCTTGCTAGACCTGGCTGAAGTCCAAACCATGTCAACAGGTTTTAATCCATTCCTTTCAGAAACCCATGTGTGCCTTTCAGAAGCCAAGGTTTTCTCAGATGTTCATTATGTATGCTCAGGTCAAGTTCACATACTCACTGGCAGTTGCAGATAAGCAGCAGATTGGGTTTAGAACTCCCTGTATTTTTTCTGTTTGCACTATGACACTGGCACAGAAACAAGGCCCACAATCAAGTAACTGCACAGTCCCTTCTATCCTAATGAACGGAATTCTGACTGCAGGCACAGAAAAGGCTGCCATGCATCCCAGATTGTGAGGGACAATTCAGAATTCAGGATATCCCCAATGAAGAAATGTAACTGGGAGCAAAGTCTCTCCACCATTGTGTGGCAGCATATTATAACTTACAGTACAAAATGGTAGGGAGAAAAAAGACAACTTTTTTCAGCAGCAAAATATGTGGAGATCTGAGAGGAGGAAACCCCTGAGTAGGTAGAAAAGCAGATGAAACAACTGCTGTACTAAGAAGCAAAATTTGGAGCACAGACTTTGAAAGCTGCTCATGGCATGGGGCACAGATCATGTCACTTCATCTCTTCTACATAAATTTACTGAAGCAGTACTGTGTTCTTCACTGACAGAAGAAGGGACTCCTCTGACTGTTTCTGGGTAGAGAGGACCTTTCCAACTGAGAATCAGGAGGAGAAAAGCCTTGCCTTTATTCTGACAGCTTCCAAAACAATGTCACCCACTAGAGACCAGACTGCCATAGCATGAGCAAAAGGCTCAAAAAGAAGCAGGCAGTGGTTTTAAAGAGGGAGCCTCACTCTAACTTGAGAATGAAAATTTTCAACTATGACTGATAATTCCACCAGTCATTTGCTGCCAACAAAATTACTCCCTCATTCAGTTAAACCACCCAAACACTCTGCCTTTACTAATGAGTGTTGCTAGACCTTGTCTAGCTGCAAAGAACAGTCCTGTAGTCATCAACAAACAATCAGGGAGAAATCAGATCATCTACCAACTAAGACTTCACAGCTAATACACCATCTGGGACACAGAGTCTTCACTGATCTGAAATGGATGAGAACCAACAGGTTAAATGGTCATCACAGAAGTCCCCTGCCAGCAGGTGATCTCTAGAAAGGTGATTCAGCCAACTGGATTTGACCCAATTCCTTGTATACAGATCCTCAAAAACAAAAAATATTACTGCAAGACAAACAGATCTGTAAAACTGCTTCCTGCTTGCTGCTTACTGAGAACAACTCCCCCATGGCAGGAGAGAACTCTGCTAGCTGGGGGACTATGTCAGCAGTCTTCCTGCTCCAACCACGAAAAAAATGTACCCACACTGAGCAGCTTGTGATCTATACCTAGAGGGACAGCTGTATTTCTTAAACAGTAGTGTAAGTCTGTACCTGCTGGAACCGGAATGATTCTGATCTCTTTTTCTGGTTCAGCTGCCACTCCTTAAAATGAAGTACGGCTTCATCCACAGTGAGGACGCCCATTTTCACTTGCTCCTGTAATGTAATCAGCTGCCGCTGACCTGGGGTTTTCATTCCAGCAAATGGATCATATATGCTTGATTGAGACAGGTCCCTTACAGGCCTGACTATTGTCTCTGAGGAGAGAGCACCAGCAAAAATATTATTAAACTTGTGGCATCTGCCTTCCTCACTGAATACAAACAGATCAAGCACCCTTGATCCAGCAGAAGTTTAAAAAAAGTATAACAGACTGAGCGTTTCCTAAGAAGTGTTTCCTTCTTAGGCCATCCTGCTATTTGTCAAGTCTAAAAGCCCAGCTCAGAGGTAGCCTTGTACACAAATATATCCCAGGGATAAGCTCTGCTTTTGAAAACATAACTTAAGTAAAGAGCACAAAACATATTCCTTAAGTGCCCTGCTTCCTCAGCAATTCATAGAACAGAGCTCTTACCTTAGCAGTCACAAAGCTAGACTCTTTCTAGGTAATCTGTGTCATTTAAGTCCAGAAACTGAAAACTCATTCTACTGATGCTGGCATTTTCTAACTTATTTGTAACATAAAGAAGAGTTCCCAGGACATAAGATGTGTCCCCTTCACACACTGCACTTATAAAAGTTTCCAGTGTCACAAAAGGTCAAAAAGGTTGGGTCATTCATAGAGGACTATTATCCTCAGAGTTTTGTAAAACAGTCTATTCTGTCATGTTCCACACAAATGAAGCTACCTTAACAGGCCTGCTTTTGGAATACTGACAGGATTTTCAGGGTGAACTTCTGACTTACCTTTTTTAACCCTTCCTCTAGGGACGTAAATATTCTCAGGTCTTTGAGCCTTCTGTGCAAAAACTGGAAAAGAAACATTCTTTAGACACTGAAATGCATCTCATGAAGACAGAAATAGCAAGGATGGATATGGCAAGCATAAACAGTTCTGCACTGTGTTACAGTTATCCTTCTTCTGTTACCCTTCTAAGTCCATTGAAGAAAACAAAGATTTGTACAGTAGAATTCCCTTTCTATCAACCTCAAAGAATTTAGCTCATCCACCTCCAAGAGAAATCTGGACATTATTTTGCCATAGTTCTGTCACAGGGGGAAGGAGAGTCACTGAAATTACCCTCTCACATGTCATTGTGGTTCTTGTTAGAATGTTTGTGATATAAGATCAAGATTTCCAAAACTGCCTAATAAGCTAAGAGGAACAATCTTCTTCAATTTCAATAAAACACCACCTCAGAGGGAGGTATTGAGGTATAAAATAATGCCCTATACAAATGCAGTTGAATCAATGGTACCATAACAGATCAGCAATGTCTCAATTTATTAGCTTGATTGTGTCCTCATAATATCAGGGTCTTTCCTATTTATTTGGATTTGTTTATACCATTTGGGGGTAGTCTGTCATCCTACTGCTTTCATGAAGAGTAAGCTTAGGCCAAGATCTTGGGCTATAACATCGCCACATTTTCAGAGTAGGCAAAAGATGAAAAACAGATACGGAATTGGATCCCAAAGGTAACTAACTCCAGAGTCAAACAATCCAGGGATCCTGGCATTTATTTGGCAACTGGAGCCCATGTCAATGCCATTCTACAGTTTACTGGTCTGCATTTCCACTGGTAACCAACTCACTTTTGGAGATGTACAGCTCATTGTCTGGCTGTGGAGAGCTAGATTCTGGTCTTGGAACAGGAACTGGAGGTCTGTTAGCCATTTCCTGTGGAAAAGGGTCTTGTTCCACCGAGTAATACACATCTTCACCATACTGCTTGTGACCTCCTTCCTCAGAATCTGGCACATCCATGCTACCACCTGCAACGGAGCAGGGCTTGTGAAAATAACAACCAAGCCACTTCACTGAACACTGGATCCCTCCAGATGTATTATGTACCACACTCTTACCAAGTTGGCCATTTCACAGCCAAAACCATCCAGTGTTGCAGTGACTTAAATGTGCTAAAGACCTTCACAACAGGACTTGCTAAAGTCATTAACATCTAGTAGCATGTAACTGTTTGCCACTATGCCTGTACCATCTATTTTGAAGAAATAGTGAAAAATCTCCTAACTCTCTTTAAGAACTTGAGGAACAGTTAATTTAATAAATTTCAGTTAATTAACATACTTCAATAGTGAACAAATCAAACAGACCAATGGTTTCCAAAAGCTGTATGTGACGGTCTACAAAGTACTACAGAGAATTAGTC
>WEIT01016929.1:25071-50591 GCA_013389985.1 Dryoscopus gambensis
ATCATTTAATCTAAAAGAGGAGAAGAACAGCCCAGGACCAATATAGCCCATAAGTACAAGTGTTTCAGAAAGAAAGCTTTTCTCCTGAGGCAGCACACTTAACAACTGCAGAAACACTGGAAGTCCTCAAGTACTTTAAGGAGGTACTTAAAATATAAGCTAGATTTTATTATGGGAATCATAAAGGATGAAGTCAGACCAAACAGACATGTGAGGAAGAACAGCAATTGCTTAACATAGGTACTTAATTTGGTATTTTCAATTGGCCTCAATGAATATTAATGGAATAATGAAAAAGTTAAACATATGCATGTTTATCAGAATTAGCTCTTCATTTTTAGCAATAAATCAAGGAGATTAGAATAATGATTTTTCAGTTATAATCTTTTCCGTACACATATTTCTAGATGTTCACTTTCTTTTGCTCTCAAGTTGTTGAGCTAAAAGCTCAGCTCTTGTTTTTCAGTTTCCCAGTTGTCAGTAAAATCACATCTTAGATAGTGTTCTTTTCTGTCAGTGTGAGAATGTTTCTAGGTACCCAGTCTTCAGGAGGAAAAAGCGGGACACGGTAGAAAATTTAGCCTCATTTCTATATGTTAATTTATTTGCTCAGGGTTCAGGGAGTCCTTGAAACACTGAAGAAACAGCTCTTGATCTTGTACACTAGCAATTAAAAAAAGGCATAGAGCCCTTTTATCAGTCAGCCCATGTTAGAACTTCAGCATAGTTTCCTTGTGGTGAGAGCAGAAAAGCTGTAACCCTGTGTGTGTAAGAGAGACAGGGGTCTGAGCAATCTGATCTAAAGAGGTCTCTGCCCAATGCAGAGGGCTTGGACTAGGTGAGCTTTAGAGGTACCTTCTGACCCAAACCTTCCTATGATTCTGTAATTCTATGAATATACATACAGAGATCTTCTGCGGCGCCTGGGACAAATCCAGCCATGGATTCATAAAGCTCTTCATCAGAGCCCGGATTCAAGGAACACTTCATTAACAGATCAGTGGACAGATGAGCCATGGACTCATAAACAGACTCATCCTCCTCGCCTTGCATCAGCTCTTCCTTAATGTGACTCTTTAGCATATCTGCAGTTTCCTGGAGAGGAAGGAGGGCAAGGAAAAAAAAAGTTCAAGTCTCATTTAAATAAAGAATCTGGAAAATAAAACCAAGCAAAAGATATTTCACTTTTTCATCAGTGATGGAAAAAACCTCTGAAGACGGCTCATTCCCAGAGATTAAGGCTTCTCAAATAACTTAAATCCCCACTACAGCAGTCTGGGACGAACTTTTGAGATCCACATTGTAATAATAGGTTAAAAAGGCCAAACAAGGGGTGCTGACACATTCTGAGTATCCATCACAGCCTCTCACCCCATCACTTTCATGTCCTACCCAATGTCTGCAAACTCCCAGAACATAAGCACAGCTCATTCTAAAAATACAAATGCTTTTCAAAGGCTATTTTGGGGCAAGCATAGCTAACCATAAAGGGGGAAAGCTTATCACATGCAGAGCACCTGCAAAATAGCAAACTTTTAGCTTTGATGTAGATTCAGTTTCAGTTTCTTGGCATTAGCAGCAGCATGTAACACCCAGAGTGGGAGTACACAGACCCTTTTCTGTGATATTAACAGGAAACCTCACAGCAGGCAGCAGCTCATGTAACACAGGCAACTTCTGATTCACAGGAGAGCAGAACCCTTTCTTATATATTTGCAACATGGAGCAGGGGGGAAGGCAGATCTTCACCAAATCACACACAAGGGGGCAAAACGTAAAGCTTCATCCCGCCCTCCTTCCCAACTTCCAATTATGTCACAAGCACAGCCGTCTTAACAGTTGGAATGAATACTACAAGATATCCTTCCATCCACAAATGCCAACTCATGGGCCCTCAATCCACAGGGCATGTGTGTCAAAGCTGTCTACACATGCTTCCCTCCACAGTCAGAATGGGTCAGGCCAGTAGCTCATGCAATGCTTTACAGATGTGCAGAGGAACCTTTGCCAGAGGACAAATTAGGTGAGGAAAGGGGATTACTGGGATTTTCAGATATCCATACTACTAGTGATACTGGTCACTACCTTGCAGTGGTCACACTGGTGCAGATGATTTGAGTGCTTGGTAATGTGCTGCACAGACAGCTTGATGGTCTGGAAGGAGGACCTACTCTTAACACAGCTCTGTCACTGTGCTGGTGGAGAGAATATGGGAGGACCACAGTACTGCAGTGAGAGGTTAGAAGGACTTCTTGCACATCTCTCACTTACCCCAATGCAAAAATTTTGGTCACACAATTTACACCTTCTGCAGCTCTCCTGACCTCAGAATATGGAATGACTTTTATTTAGCTCTAATGTATAATGTTAAGAAGCAAGGCCCAAGTTCAAGAATTATCCATGCCTCCTAAATAGGCTTAAACACTACTGTAATTAGCTGGCAGAACCACACTGAAGCTGGCAGATCTATCACCTAGCATTCAGACAACGTTAGGGACAATTAAATACAACTTTTCAACCTAAAGCAAAGGCGAATGTGATCTGAGTCAAGAAGCTCCTTGTTATTTTGAAGCATATAGGCCAGAAACAGCTCAAATTGAAACTAAAGGATAAACTCCATGCATACCCAAGTACTGCACAGAAACAATTTCTTGGTGCAGCTGGAGTCAGGTCCATGTCATAATCTGGAAAAGTCAGAGTGCTGTTTTCTGGGAGTAGGGTTAGCTCAAAGAGAAATTAATTGTCACTTGGGATGGACAGCTATACCAATGCAGGGAGAAATGGGTATCAAGTGGAACAGGCAGACTACACAGATCAGCTGTGAATGAGCTAGTAAACATTCCTGACTGTACTACAACTGATCAGAGAGCACCTCAGATTGTATCTTCCCAAACATATTCTGTTCCCATATTACTCCCTAAAGTAAGCTGGATGAAGGGGCTGTTTTCCCAGGATCAGAATGAGAAGAGTACACCAGGCACCAACCATGTCCCCACAGAAATTTCATTAGATGGACGGATGAAAGGAAGCCAGCACGGCAGTCTCTGCTGTGTGCAAAAGCCCCAGGAACTTCCCTGGCTCCAGAGACACACCTAACCCTCCAGCCTGAAAGCTTTCAGTGTGGCTGGATGTCTGTGTTCTACCTCCTACCACAACACACTGCACGCTTTATCACCACCCCATCACTCCTGCTGAAGTAACACTAAATGCCAAGCTCAGTGCCAGAGCCTGCACCCAATGTGGGACAAGGCAGAAAGACTGCTCTGCTTCCTCTTACCACGTATTCATCAATGAATTGGCGGAGATCCTTAAAGCCGTGCTTTTCTGCTATGGTGTTTGGATAGTGGCCATACTTGTTGGCTACACTGTAGGCCTGCAGTGCTCCAGGACATGTAAGCAGCAAGGCAGTAAGGTTCTTCAGCCCGTATCTTGCAGAGAAGTGAAGCAGGGTTGGCAACTCCTCATCCCTCTGATCTGTGAGAACAGGAGCCCATTAGAACCTAAGTGTTTCTCTACTAGCAACAGAGCCAGTAGGTGAGAAACAGACATGGCAAACACACAGACCAAAGCACTTGGGAAATCCCTGGAAAGTATACATATGGTTTCAAAATTGAGCTAACTGCACAAATTGTCTAGTGCATCTCCAGACCTAAGTCCTATAACCTTTAGTGGGGAATTTGGTGCTGTAATAGCTTAAATGTATGTAAGATCACAGGTTTGCAAGGACTTCTTAGATCATCATTACAAAAAGACTGCATACCAACCCAACTGCTCAGTGCCCACTGTGTACCTTAGAGTAATGGGGTTTGGGGAAAAGGACTGGGCTGCGGAGAAATGGAACATGGGACAGAAGAACAAAGCAGAAAACCAGGAAGACATTTGGGGAGCATCACCTTTTCACTCTAGTTTGAAGCTGTCTACATAGCAGCATCTGCCACAGTGCAGGGAAGTGAGAATGATGCATGTAATAAAAAAGGGTCACCTGACTCAAATGGCAATCCCCTTTCCATAGACATCATCAGAAATTTAGCTTTCTGGCTGAGATCCAAGATTTTTGAGACAGCCTCTGCAGGTACTACACACTGCAGTGTTAAGGTGCTTCAAGGTAAAACAACTGATCCAAAAAAACATTTAAAATAAACCAGAAGTCTTTAAACTTACTTGCTGTCATATCTTCTTCTTCCAGCTGGTTGATTCCAAACAGGTGTAGACCACTGGCAGGAATGTTCTTCTTGAGTGACTCAGTCAACAGTTTGTCCAGGGCTTCTATGCTGTATGGCACAATTTTAAAGGCCTACAGATAAACAGAAAGTGATTTTGTTTGGTAGAGTCTGGAGATTCGGTTAAGGTGAGATTTATATGGTGTTTTTATTATTTAACACAATCAGAAAACAGTAGGTATGAACACAGAAGGTGGAAATGTTCAGGTCAAGCAAAGAACTTGGGTAGCTTCCTAGTGCAGAAAGAGTATCATCAAGCTCAACAGATGAGAGCTGCATACTCCACAAGACAGAGCTCAATGAGAAAGTCACTCATGCAACTGGAAGCACAAAAAACTTGCTTCCTACTCTCTTGGCAAGTATACACTTACTTCTGAAACTGTTCCAGTGAAATGTCACTCCTCTAAGTATACACTAGTCCATTTTGAATTGTTCTAGTACACACTCCGGGTTTGGCTTTTGAACTGGTTCTTTGCCACTGGGAAACATGCATATTCCCTAAGCAGAGGCATTAACCAGTACCAACTGCTCCACAACCTGAACTAAAAAGCAAGGGAAACACAGTCTTCCCTGCCCCAGGTATATTGGTGACTAACAAGGCTACTCTGCAGGCTTCCACTACACAGCAGATCAGGAAGCCTGCAGGCAGGCAACAGGGCAACATAGCAGAAAATTTCCTTGTGCAAGCTTTACCCCTCTAACAGGGTTCAGGTACCCAAATTGGGCAAAACAGAATACGAAAACTGAGTGGCTGTATTTAAAAAGTAAGTGCTAAGAATCAACTAATCATTTTATGTTACTCTGCTCCCTCCAGACAATATGAATCTTTGCTACTATTTAAATCTTTTTTAATAATGCCTAGGTACAAATTCCAAAACAATTTATTTCTTTATGGTACTTTCCGTTATATCAAATTCTGTCATTCTAATCTTTTGAAGTCATCAAGGTCTAAATGTTGATTGACTGCATTTTTTCTTCTTAGTTTGCTAACCTGACTCACCTTAGCCAGCTATGTGCTCCAGAGACAGTAAAAACATCCATGCTTTCAATAAAAGGGGATATTAGAGTTACGGGAAAATCCCTAAATAACCTCGCATTTCTTCATTTCAGAAGAGCTACTTCATGGCAAGCACTTTTGCTTATGCCCACTTGTCTAGCCCCTGAAAGAGCTGGTTTCCAAAGAAGCTGTTTGCTAAAGTCCTTACCTGGCACATGAACTGTACGGGGTTGGCTGCATTAGCCAACAGATTGCTGATTTCCTCCATGTCAGTATGGTAAGTGACACTTGTTTCTCCCACCACCAAGTCCCCTGAATATATCTGCAGAGGCACTGTCCCAGAGGTTAAATCTTTGAAAACAAAAAGCAAAAATGACCATTAGAACAAACAATGGGCATGAGTTTGCATGACATACTGTGAGAACAGGAGAAGTTTGGATATACTGCCAGATGAATATCAAAACAGTTTCTGCTATATTGAATTCATGAAGAGTCATGAAAAGAGTCATGATCTTGGAACACTAGGTAGGAAAGCACTTTGGAACTACTTTCTTTATAGCTATGCCAATGCATATAGCCTGCTAAGTCCTCTGCTAACAGTAGACTGGACCACTAATGTTAAAAGTACACCACGCCAAACTAGAAAGCCTCACATCTCTCTGCCCCTGGCTTCTCTGGAGCTGTCTATAAAGCTGTACCATAAATACAAAGAGCTGGGGAAGAAGGGGAGAGAAATCGGAAAAGTCACTAGGGATTTTGCAACCCCTGTCAGCCTCACTAGTCTCTGAATAAAATCAATTAAAAGGAATTCCAGCTTTGCAACTTTACCCATCCACAGGATTATCTTCTACCTCCACCTTAGAGCTTCTTGATGTTTTGTCTAGTGTGCATCTGAGAGTCTAAACTTTCTCTTTGAAACACAGATATTTTGAACCCCACTGAAATTAGTCTTTCCCTGTTAACAACTCAGGAAATGATGAAACAGTTAATAACACAAAGGAATTAAACATTATTTCTCTTACTGTTAGAAACTTCAGAGCTTAGATTGTACACTCCATCAATGTGAAGGTCATGCTTATAATTCAAAGTACAAGTTAGTTTCCAGGTCAGTGTTTATATTGTAAGTCTTGACTTAAGACAGATTAAATTAAGCCTTTATATGTTGGTGAGGTGAGGTCACCTTCTCTAAATCAACCCACTTCACTGACTTTATGGGAGTTGCCATAATGATTATTAGTCTCTCTTCTCAGAGAGAATGGCACAATGACTCTTCAAGAGGACAGACCAAAGTAGATTAAATAAAGTAATGCTGGGAAAATAATATCAATCTTTAAGGCTCTGAAATAATGCCTCTAAAGTTTGGTGAACCTAAAGTTTAGACAACCTTCAGTTCTGTAAATGTACATATTTAGAGTGACAGAATATATCTAAATTAAAAGACAAGGCTGAATAAATAGTTTCAGCTCTGATCAGAGAGATCATTACACATTAAGCACATGCTGTTATAGTCATGTAATTATTTACTGGCACTTACCTTCTCTCTTGGTGCCCTGCCAACGTTAATGTGGTGGCGGTCATAACACACAGCTAAGTTCAAAGTGCTCTACAAGCTGCAGCAATCTGTTCTCAGAACTCCCAGCAAGGTGTTTCCACCCTGCAACCCTACTGCTGCTGAGGGGAAAACAGAGCCCACAGGCAGCAGTCTCTCTCAGTTCCTCATCACAAAAGTATCATGGGTGAGAATGTAAGATCAAGATTTTCTGGACTCAAGTTTTTCTGCATTGCAACCTTTACCCTTATCTCTCTGGCACTTCTCAGGACAGGTAGGTTGAGATAGAAAGGAAGCAATGGGGAAGGAAGGTGGGGGAGGAATCTCAGTCCAGCTTACTTGGAGCCTTCACAGAGATTGTGTACTCATTCTCCATCTCAGCCAGCACACGCACAGAGGATGCATTCTCTGGAGAAAATTCAACTTCAGTTTTCATTTCACCATTTAGTTTACATTTCATGATAATATAAACTGTTGTCTGCACCTAAGACAAAAGGCATTACAACACACATTCACAACATAAAAACACTTGGTTAAGTCCATTTTCTAGGGATTTTGTTCTCATTGCAATTAACACATCAATTACCATCTATCATTTTCACATTTTTGAATTTTTTCACGAGCATCTTCCAGTCACAGACTACCTGGGCAGGTGGCTTCTGTCTATACAGCTGATACCAGTATAGACACAGGTACTAAACTGATAAAACTCCAGATTTATTAGATAGGTTTATAAACGGATTAAGGCTAGATTTATAAAAGTATTTAGTTTCAACTCTATCCATCTCTTCCCTTAAGCAGCACAGCCACATTCTAAACAGAAACAAAAGGAAGAAACTGGCTCTTTCCATCTGAGGAGATGCTACACTAAAAATTGCTGTTTTTCAGACAAGAAGCTATGATCCAAGCTTTTCAGAGTCACTTGCAAGGCATACACCAGAACTGTCATATTAGACTGGATCCTGACTGTGGAGTTAATCAGTTCATTGCACTCACCTTACTCCACTTGCCACCAGAAGAGAGGAAGGGAAGTGTGAACCTGTCTCACAGCACCCATGCCAAGCAGCTGTGTTAATGAGACAGCCATTAAGTGGCACCACAGCCTAGATAGCACTAAGCACTGCATGTTACCAAGCTACTCCTGGGCCTAGGGAGCCAAGCCCATGAAACAGAGACATGGAGGACAGAGGGCTGAGCAGGAAGGTGACAGAAGAACTCAGGCCTAATTTCCAGGCCTGTAAAGCTGACCATTACAAAGCAGCACAATGGGTTGCAACAGCTCACAGTAAGAACATAGCCCAAGGAGTGGACATACAGTACCCCACATCGTATGCGGCTGGGCTGCACCACTGGACAGTCCCCAGTGCTCCCGGATGATTCATGTTCTTCACTCATGGCAAGTCTGTGGGAGTCAACTGGATTCTTCTCGTCTTCTGTTTCCGTATCAGTCACAGAGTCACAGCCTGAGTCTAAAATAAAATAAACAAAGTCCTGTTACATCACTCCCCTTTGCTAAAAATGCCTATCACACACATCCATCCCGAAAAACAGCCATGAAGGCGCTGGGGTGGAACTTGCTATTCCTCTCAAAGTACTGCTCAGAAAAGGGGATCTAGTTGAAGAAAGGGAAACAACAGTTTCCTCTTTTTTTCCCTTAGGAAGATATGAGGGGGAAATTCACAAAGACATAAAAGCAGAGTAGCACTGAATATGCTTACATAACAAACAACAACGGCACCCTTTGCTGAGCTGGATAATCCCCTCTCATGTTAGATAGGAAAATTAGCATGTGAATGTGTAATATAAGAATGATCAGCATCTGAACTCATCTAACTCAAGCAGCACTCTGATACACTGTCGGATGGGCAGTAGCCTTTAGTCTTACTTTCCTAAAGTAAAAGATGAAAACCAACTTTTCTGTCATTTCAGTAGCATCTTTAGTTTTCTCAATCCTGCTTACCCCAACTTCCAAGTTCATTACTGCATCAAAAAATAAAACATGAAGCAGTAGTCTGAAGGGATTCAGTTCCTGGAGCAAGAACTATAAGCTCCAGTATCTATACAAGAGTGAAATCGAAAAGTACCAAAACCTTTGCATTGAAAAGTAACAGCACTTTACCCAAACAAAATCAAGAGCAGAATAAACACATGTAAGCCTACAGTATGTGTGTACAAAACAACGTTCTCACTCCCTTTTCCCAAAACCAGCATGGATATTGACAGAAGTGCAAACAAACCGAATTGCTACCACTGGCTGAAAAAAAACCTAGCCAGAATGAAAACAGATTACCGATCGCTGCCAGGAAATACTGTGCTCATCTAGAGAAAGGAAACAAAAGACAATTATGTATCTCCATAGTACAGAACACTTTTTAGCTAGTTTCCACTTCTTGATTCACATGGTTCACACCATTCGCCCCCCGTCCCCACCCTATCTCCCAGAACATAGGGTGAAAGTCACTGACTCCATTTTGTCAGAAGACTATCAGGATTTCTTAAAACTACCTCCCATGGCCAGAATTTGCCAAACTTTGTAAGACTGTGGAGCAGTCAAGGATTTAAGACAACATTTTGGAACTTAGGTGTTATTTACTACTTAGCATAAAACACATCTGGTAAAGAGTAGTACAAATTACTTACCAGATAAAATCTCAGACTTGGACGGTCACTGTTTTATTAGTAAGAAAGACTTTATTTAAAATGCTCAGTCTGGATGAGAAAGACCTTAGTGATGAACTGTGCTGTCAAACTTGTGGCATCCTTACAGTGAAGCTAACAAGAATTCAGATTTCACTCAGAATCCCCCAACCTCCAAGTACATCAATTTTCCACAAATCAAGTGAGCCAAAGTTACCATAAGTGGGGCATCATTAGGAGTTCACGTTCTCCTAGTTTCAAACTGAAAGCTAGAAGTCAGTCAGGAATTTTAATCTAGACTTTATTATTATTATTATCACCAAAGACAGGATATTTGAAGTGCTTTGTTACACACTTTTTAAAAAAGTATTTTCTATACATTTAAATGGGATTTTAGGAATTATATGAAATCAACTTTGCTTTCAGGAGACAAGTTTTAAGCCATGAAACTTTAGGAAATCATTTGGCTGAAATTTTTTTCACAAATTGTGGGGCACGCACACTAACTAAGTATGTGAATCTCTCCACATGGCAAATAAGCCTACTTACAGGAGTACAAGTAGATTGCTGCTTTAATGTTTGCTGTAGAAAGAAGAGAGCCAAAAATTTGCAGCTCTGAAGTTCAAGTAAGGCATGACTAATATCAACATTTCTTAAACTAAGCTAGAACAGTATATGCAATTTAGCAAACAGATTTTAATACTGCACCAAATCTGAAGACTTGAGTAAGCAACTGCTTTGACACAAAGGCTGTACTGAAGGTGGTCCTCAGGATTTTCAGACTGGTACCAAGCATTAGAGAAAATTAACTGAGGCATTATACTCCCTAACTCAGTATTTCAATTGATACTGTTCAAAGTCATCAGCTGCAAGAACCACACACATTTTGGGAATCCTTCTCTTAGAGAAACATGGACTGCTCCCACCTGGGAGTGCCAGGCTGCCCTGCTGCACACAGGAGAAAACAAAGCACTGGTCCCTATCCCTTATAGGATACCTGTCACATCAGGTGTCTGGCATATGCAGAGCAAGATGCCATGTCTTTTGGGGAGAAGAGGCAACTGTTGCTAGAATGGTGTCTCTGTAGTCTCTGTTGGTTACTTCCAATGTGACTAAACCAGAAAGACTAGGCTCACAGCAGATGAGAGAGCCAATGATAACCAAAACACAGCAACAAATTGATGTTCCTGCAACATATGCACAAATGGACACTTGCCAGCATCCTGATCCTAAGGACTTCATCCCCAACCCAATATGGAACCATTAGTGTGGTAATTTTTATCTCACTTGGCCAACATGTGGACCTTTTCAGATAAAAATCAAACCAAACCTGTGGATCTCAGCTACAACATACACAGTGAACAAGGATAGGAGGGGGGAGCAAAGAGAGAACAAGCCCCCTGGTCTCTCTACTTTAACAGTGTTATTTGATACTAGAAATAATTTAGCAAATAAAGAATAACTAGAGCTTTTAAGAAGTTCTGGCATTGCACTTCTGCATTCTTGCAACAGAGTTGACTGCCCAGAGGTCATGTGAACACAGAGCTGTTAGGTAACACAGGAAGAAGGATGCAACGTTAATCAGTAATTGGATTAACAGCTGAAGGAACAGGCACTCAGAGTTTCATGTATGAATTATTCATCTGCTTTTTCATTCAGAAAATACTGAAATTGCGAAGTACCAAATTCCCACATAAGCAGTGAGGTGATCCCTATGATTCATCTTGCAAATTCCAGTCATGTGCTAGTGATTGACTCATGAACATGCAAGCACTGGAAGAGTAAACCATCCCATCACATTTGATAATATCCATGCTGTAAAGCATTGTTAGATGGTTTCCCACTTACTAAGATACTTGCGTAATGACAACTCATTTGCATATACAGATTCAGCAGTTATAACATTGCAATAATACCCAGGCTAGAGAGGCCAACACTAAGCAGATGAGCAGACTCATTAAAGTTAAGTGAATACCTGAATTAAGCTTCTCCATGATCATGTGCTGTAGGTCAACAGCTCGTGGTTATAAAAGGCTCTCCCTTTCTGTTCCCCTTTAAACAGAGGCTACCTCAGGCCTCACTCGACAGCCTGTGAAATACTTGTGAGAATAGCAGCAAGGGGAGGAGATGTGGTCCAAGAAACCCAACCACATTTCCCGTTGAAGAACATGCCCTGCTCCAGGACGCATCAGCAGCTGAACTGCAGAGAGCAGCCCCACACCCTTCTCGCCTGCCCTGCTGGGCTCCCTGTACAGCTGTCCTGCAGAAACGCACCCCAGGGAAACGCCCAGGGAAAATATAGGCATGGACATGTGCTTCAAGAGCCATTTAGCAGCTTTAGAAACTCACATGAAGCAACCACTTATTTTGACCTGCTGCTGTAGAGCACACTCAGCTCGCTCTGTCATCCATTTCCTCCTGGCGAAGCTGGCGGGCTATCGGCATGGAGCCGACAGCTGTGGTTTCTCACAAGTCAGCCCTTACACCACAGGACATGTGAATGCCTGGAAGAAGTCAGCAGACTGTCCAGATCACTCTGTCACACGGATATTAATGCTAACGGCACAACTGGGCAACAGCTCGGCTCTAAGTCCTGCGTGTGCAGACCAGCCCCTCGCAGACATCTGTAAGCACCTCCCATTCTGATCATCAACCAGTTGAGACAATTAGCTCTCACAAGGCCTCAGATTTTCATATCACTATGCCTGGAGCAAGAGGGAAGACATTCAAAGAGAGCTCCTGCTTTTACCTGAAGCTTGCAACTTGCCAGTGTCCTTTCCCCAGTGCTAACAAGGACATTAAGTCTCCCAGGGCAACTCCAGCTACATTTTCAAGAAGCAGACAAAGTACTGACAAGTAGTCAGGGAAAGCAATCTTTCATCATGCTAACATTATAGCCCCTGCTTTACCAATGAGATAAATGCTGATCAGAGAAACATCTTGTGATAAGCCCTCAGAACTGGGTTATACTGTAGCAACACTTCCCGTTTCAACTGAGTGGAGAGAAGTGTGCAGAAAAACAGCAAGTGAGAAGAACAAAGCACAGAAAAATAAAACACTTTGTAAAACTGTCCATACAGAACAAATAAAGTATGGGACATCTCCCCCTTCTCTCCAAACCCCTCACCCCAAGCAGCTCATCTACAAGCACAGCACCTACAAACAGATTTTCCATTCTACTAAGAGCATAGTCATGTTTCATAAGCCGTGCAAAGTTTGAAACTACAAGGAACTATTTCTCATCTTCCATCAAGAAAACAAGGTGTATTTTACCATAAGTTTTGCTAAGGGTCTTGCAGGTCTAGTGGTCAATTAGTGACTGGATCAAGTGTATAAACCTGAAGAACTAGCTGGAGTGCACAGGAACAGGACAGACAGGGAAGACACTGAGGAAGAAGCAGGGTTCTGGCCGTCCAGACAACAGACATGGTGTACATGACCAAAATCTCAAGCAAGAGAGGCTGGAATAGTTCACTACCTCTGGCAGAAAGAGATAACAGATACAGACAAGGCATATGTATGCTTCTTATGACTTTCAAGGGTGCCAAGAATCACATATTCATCACTGATTCAAATCTTCCTGAGAAGCCACAGGTAAGAAACATGAACATCCAACTTGCTGATTCATTCAGTACCTCCTTGCTTCAATTTAAGCACAAGGTGTAATGTTTGCATGACAGAAAAGACAGTCCCCATAAAAGCCTACAAACCTGGAACTCCACCTCAGAGAGCCGGGCAGCTGTTTGGAAACATCCCACCAGGAGATCACTGTTTGACTGAAGGTGTGGTTCTATAAGTGGTTTCAGTAGATCTAAAACCACATTACTACTGAAACAGCAGTGACGCTTTCCCTCTCCTTCATATAATTTCTCTTGGAATATCACTCTTGCAGTTCAACGTCACATCCGATCATCCAGACAGATGAAAGGTGGAGAATGAGGCAGACACTCTTTTGCAGCACTCCATGCTAAAGTGAGCCTATGCCACTGATGAAACTTCCCCCCGGGAAACTCAAGATACACTGTTATTCTCAAGTCACTTTTGAAAAACATGGTAAAAGTTCTCTGAGGTAATAACAAACAGCCATGAAAATCTTACAAAATGCAACCCTGGAAGCAAAACAACTGTCTAAGTACACAAGAAAGGTCTGTGAAATAACCTAAATTCTGTTCCATACATCTTTTCAGACTTGCTCTGTAAAAGCATTTTTGGCTTGACCACATACTTCTGCCAAGATTTTTCAGAAATTACTTCAGCTGCTCCAGACTTGAATGTGATCAGTGATGGCCACTGGGCTCTTACTTTAAGCAAGTGTCTTAAAGTCTTGCAGCTCTCATTAGCAGATATCTAGAATTAGTCTTAGACATTACCATTAAGCAACCTGTGAGGAGATTGTCAGAACCACAAGCCACAGAGAAATATGATTAGTACTTACAAGGTGCATAAAGACTATAATAGTCTGGAGCTTCTTAACCTCAATAGTTTCTGTCCTTTACTATTTCTGGGCTATCATTTCATTGTCTCTGTTTAGAAAGCTAGTATGCACCTATGCTAGCACTGCTTGAATTTTATACTGCCATGAAAGAAAACCCATGAAGTATTCTTTTATGTAAATAAACTGAGATTTTATGAAACACCTTGATGACAAACAATTCATCAATCCTGCAGCTGGGAAGACTATTTTAACTGCTTGATCTCATATGCTACAGGTGGGTAAGAACATCCACGCATTTCTCTCAGAGAACTCTCAGTATTACTTGGGGGCTTAGTTAAGGTTTTTCCATTTGCTTTAACCAGCTCTCTGAAGTCTCTGAGTTTCCAACATCAGTCATGTATACCCATACCCTGCATGGAGAGGCACGCTACCAGCACGTTCTCTCAACCTGAACTCCTGTGCAAGAGCGTCAGAGTTTCCTCTCCTTGACAGGCAGTGAGAAGCAGCCAGGCTGCTGAGCTCCCATGTAAGGAAGCAGGCTCTCATTTGCACCCAGAGGGCTGACTAACACCTTACCTGTTCCTCTTCAGTGAGCAGGGTCAAAGAACCACATCTTATGTTTGAACACAATACAATAGAGAAAAAAATCAGTTTTAAGAATTCACTTAATTTTACCCCTTCAGAGAGGAGGGAGAGAGAATTGCATGCTACCACCTCATGTCTTCAAGGCCACTCAATAAGCAGGCAGAAGTAAATGTTGGATGTAATTAGCTGAGACAGGACTACTCAGAACATATTCCTTCACAGAGCACTGAGACCCAGAAGGAAACATCACACGGCAGCTCCTGCCAAACTTAAAAATACATTGTGAATTTAGGTCTCTAGCCCTAAATGGCAGCTATTAACAAAAGTAAGCAATCAAATAATTACAGAAGCATAAAGCTGAAGGGAATCTCACATGTACTACAACTTCATCTGCCTGGGTAGAAAAACACTTGAGAACATCTGTCCAACACAACCTTAAATTCTGAGTAGCTTATTCCAAGGTTGCTTTATCTTCACAGCTTGAGCCCAGCACAGGACCATAAAGATGATTAAGGAACCACACCATCTTTCATAAGAGGAGAGGCTGCAAGAGCTGGAACTCTTCAGCCTGGAGAAAAGAAGACTCAGGGGAATCTTACATTGATAAGATAGGAGGAAATGAAAAAGAGGGAGTGCCCACTGACAGGAAAAGAGGCAATGGCGCACAAACTAAAATGCATGAAGTTCCATCTGAACACAAGAAAACATTTTGTTACTCTCGAGGGTGGTCAAACACTGGAACAGGTTGCTCAGAGAGGCTGTGAAGTCCTGCAGAGCCTCCATCTGCAGAGACATTCAAAACCCAACTGGAGATGGTCTCAGGCAACCTGCTTTATCTAACCATGCTTGAGCAGAAAAGTTTAGACTAGATGAGCTCAAGAGGTCCCTTCTAACCAGAACGATTCTGTGATATGCTCTCAAGTTTCATCTATGGTTTCATCAGTGCAACAGAAGAAAGCCAGGAATTTAATTCAATTCCTGGACATGAACAGGAGGAAGAATTATACAGCTTACATGGTTCTTCTTATGCCAATTCCCTCTCAAAAAAGCTAATTGCCTTTGTCTCTCGCATCTCTCAATGAGCCTCTCAGTAGGCAGAGTAGCATTTCAGCTCTTCCCGATCTACAAAGCTCAAAAAAATTTCTCATCTTCCTTCTAACTGTCCAGGGCCCTCCATCTTCACCATGTAATTCCTTACGCTGACTTCTGACCCTCTTATTTCACAAAAAGCTTGTTGGTACTCATCTTTCATTCTTGTCTGTTCCAGTGCACATGAGCTCTACTCAGCCAAGGCTGCACTTGTCCTTCAGCAGCACAGTTCACAGCTGCTGCCATATTCGGTTACCACCTTAGCACTCTTGGGCAGATGTGGACTTCCCTGTGTTTCTACCTGCAAGAGACAGCTTGGATACAGACAGCTCAAAGCCACTGATTAATTAGTAAATGCTTTGGAAACGTCAATTTAAAAGTGGGAAATTTCAAATGTTTCAAAACAACACAGGTAGAGACAAATAAACTGGAGCAGTTGAAATGTCAACTGAGCTTTGAGAACAAATGAGGAAAAGTGTTCCAACTGACTCCAACTGTGTGGCTCAGACTCTGAGCTGCTCAATGCACACAGCAGAGCTATCACAAGCAGGCTGGTCACTGCACCCTGGCTAGTGACTATACCCTGCTGGATCTGAGCTGGTATGTACAGAAACATCCCGAGCAAGATTGTTTAATCCAGAGAAATTGAGACTCAGGGGAGAACTTACTGCTTTTTACAACTACCTGAGAGGAGGCTGTAGACTGGTGGGGGTTGATCTCTTCTCCCAGGCAACATGCAATGGGACAAGATGAAAGAGCTTCAAGTTGCTTCAGGGGAGGCTCAGATTGGATATTATGAAAAATTTCTTCACTGAAAGGGTGGTCAAGCATCAGAACAGGTTGCCCAGGCAAGTGGTGAGATCACCATCCCTGGAACTGTTCAAAAAACCATGTAGATGTGGTATTGAAGGACATGGTTTAATAGTAGGCTTAGCAGTGTTATTTTAGTAGTTGGACTCTATCCTGAAGATCTTTTCCAACCTTAATAATTCTATGATTTCCATCTCCTTAGCACAGTTAATGCATAGTATGGAAAACTTCCCCACAGATAACAGGAGTACCTGCAAATGCAAACCTTCATGTGCTTTGTAGTTTGCCAGAATTGAGAAACTTTAGAAGTAAAAATACCCCATCTACCAGAGGGCAAGAGTCAGCATCAGCACAGTTTTCAACAAGGCTAGATGAGTATTTCCTCATTTCTGAATTCATACTAAACTAATAAAAATTAAAATAGGTTTCAGCATGTGATGTCTGGGGGTGTCATGCCCCCATGATGCCCTAAACAAACCGCAGCCAACAGCTGTGCTAGAGGCAACAGCACAGCCTGCACAGGGCCAGGGTGCAGTCTCTGGAGAAGAATTTACCCTGACTGTGTCCTGTACCATCTGCCTCACTAGCTCAGGATTCAGCAATTAGGAACTGAAGCTGAGTCATTTTAGCACCAGGCCTAGTTTTTAGTGTCTACTGACACTGCTGTTAGAAGTATAGGTGAGCGCATGTGAAGACAAGTACTTCCCAAAGGAAGACACCCAGACCCAAACCAATTCAAATATGGTCATAAACTTTCTCAGAATTCTAAGTGCTGTAAAAATTAAGGGCTGCCTTAATCAGGAAAAATTCAGACTTAACTAAGACCAGAGCAGAGGTTGTGTCTCTCTGTGGGAGAGGTCTGCTGTCACAAACACTTTAAGTCACTCACGCTGCAACCAAACCATACAGCAGATTTTTTTTTTACCAGTCAAGAAGAAAGTTTTCACAGTTTCACCCAAAAAAGGAACTATGTACACCTGGGGCTGTCTTCAGGGGAAAAATGAGAAGATATGCATTTGAGGCCATTCACAAAACTTGTGTAGAATCACACAATAGAAGAAGTCACAGAGTCATTTTTTCCCCACACAGAAGTAGGATCTGATACGTTCATCCAAATACTTTGGCCATGAAAGCAGCCCATCTTAAACAGGTTCCTCCTTCACAAGAATCAGAGTGACAGCAGATGGCTCACCTTTGCAACTGCTCTGATGTGCACAAACCAAAAGCCTGACATAGCATGCAGGTGACAGCCACATCAGCTGCGACTGCCATAACAGTAACAGCAGTCCAGAAATTCCGAATCTTTGCCTGCCAAACTATCTGGAACATACTACAGCAGACTCCACAGCAAACGAGTTTAGTTTTCTCATTTTTTCTTTCAGTCAAGTATTTTCTAGATAAGCTGGAGTCAGTTTGAGATCAATGTATGCTTATTAAAGTGAGAAAACAGAAAATAAGCTGATTTTTTTTGTTATCTAGAAACAGCAACAGAAATCCAAAGCACAAACTCCCTTTCAAAACACTATCTACATAAAGCCAAAGTACAGTTTGTTTCAGCACATGCTAACTTGCAGCACAGATGGAGAAGGACTTTACATCCAACTGTGAGAAGTCAGGCTAGAGCCTTACCCTAACAAGTTTTGCAATAGATGTCTGGCAGCCAGCCAGCTAAGGAGCCAGGCAGCCCACTAAATTGCTGCTCCGAATGCAGCAAGACTGGTGGCAAGAGTGGCAAGAGCTGCCTCTGGGGAAAGACTTGAGAATTAACATCCCTTTGTATTCTCTCACACTCTTCAACTACACTAGAATTTATCCTAGTCTGGCCTAAAATAACTCTGACAGTCCTCGGGTATGTTTAGTAACACCACTAACACTAATAAATCTCCCCAATTTTGAACAGCATATTTAAAATCAATAAAATATTGGTTCCGTGTTCTAAACCCAAGTTTGGAGGAAAACAGTACCTAAATTTTGTTTTTGACAGAAAGTGTCAGAAAGGCTAATTTAATCTCCGTTCAGTTTTATTTTTCAGAGTATAAAAGTTCAGCCACTGTTTTCTGTCTTCTTCCAGACTGAAAGCAAAGGAGCCAGACTACTTCAGCTCTAGCATTGGGAAAACAAGATGTTTTAGAGATATGTGAAAGGGAGATGCAAACTTCAGCTTACGAAGATTTTTAAAACGTACTAAGAAACACGTGCTGTGACCTGGTTACCTGAGAATGACATCTTCAGCATAATCCCTAAATAATCTTTTTCAGGGGAACCATTTGAGCCAAGATCATGACTTTCAAAATTTATTTTTACTGTGATAAATTTGTCATCATAATTATTGCAGTTGTTATCCTGGCATAAGGCATCTTTATGCACACTGCCTCATTTATGCCACAGAATAGAGAGCTATCTTAAGCCAAGATGCAACCGCAGGATTCCAGTCTTGCTGAGGCTGACAAAGAATACTATAACCCTTCCCATGGCAATGTCATAAAAATACCTGGACCAGCACGACTGCCTAGAACTCTCCACCTTCATTTCAACAGAAACTATGAGAAAGGAATTCTACACACTCTTCTAGAGTTTAGGGAAGTTTGGAATCAATTAAAACTCAGTACACTGGGCTGGTGTAGTCTCCAGCTGTTAATATTCTGTGCTAGTAAGTCCTCTGTGCTAGTTACAAGGTGATCACTTTCAGACTGCTTGGGTTATTTTTAAGGCCATCAGTGCAATTCTTTAATTAATCTCTGCCTTTTCGTCATAGGTGACAAAGATATCTGTTGCCAGTATGGTTGCAACTTTGATTTTAGGCCCAGTGCTAGAGAATACATATTAGACATTATTTTGGTTCTGGTATGACAGAAACAAGTCTGAAGAAAAAGATAAATTCTTTTCCTTAAACTAAATAAAGACAATTTTCCATTGATTGGGATCAATAAACTGCAGAGTACAATATTTACAGGCAGAATTTTAAATGTAAAAAATTTTCATTTTCAATTTGCTGTCAAAACCAAGCACCCAAGACAACCTCAAATTCAGAAGTTTTCTGTGAGTTGCTAGTAATCTCTCCTGAGTTAGGGACCAACTGACGAGGCATAGAAAAATCTGCTTGTGTAACTTTCTAGTTTACAAGGTTTGGACAATTTACTTTAGTGTGCTCTTTAAGTAAAGCCATTACCAGTGTTAAAATAAGAATAAACAGTATCATGTATCTCTCTGCTCCAACCAGAAAGCAGAACTCCTAGCTATGGTCTTACCTTCTGAAATAGCCTTCTCAACAGCTGCAAGGTAAGCATCAGGCTCATCATCATTTGTGAGTTCTTGCCACTGAGACCAGTCCTTGAAAAAGGTCAAATAGTCGTCACAGTCCGTAACACCACAGAACAGCTTGACTACTTTGCACGGGGGCCATAAAGCTTCCTGAAGGCTCTGCAGGATGTGAGGAACATAAAAACTCTGCACCAGCTCAGCAGAAAGCAAAAGGATGATACTCCGACTTCTGCTGAACAGGTCCAGCTCCTGGTGGGAGATGGCGGAGTCGTCTTCCAGCCGGTAGCTCAGAATGCGATGCTTTCGAACGTGCTGAGTAAAGAGGAAGAGGTCCTGGAGATACTGACACCATTCAGTGGCGTCACTTGCATACACAATCAGTACATCATATTCTCCAGGGGTTCCTGTACAGGTGAAAGATGATCACATGAGAAAGGGTTCAATTCAAACCACAAACTGGCCCACAGCTTTGCGACACAACCCCCCACAGCACTGTACCTATAATTCCTGTCAGAAACTACAAAGCATTTCAAAAGAACAGTAGTTCTATCCGAAGTGAGGTGTTTGTTTTGAGCCACAAAGCAATTCTAAGAGTGAATGAAATCCTACTTGCATCTACTCCACTAAATTTTAGGTTTTTCATTCTTTAAAAACCTTCCTATAAAGAAGAGCATTTCCTATGTAGTTTCAAGTGAAACAAACTACACATATATTTACAGATCTAAAGCATTCTGATAGGAAAAAAAAAAGCCACAAAAACCAGACCTTCAAAACAAACTAGCTTGAAAAGGGGAGTTCACCTTTACACATAAAGTTAAAATCATTTTAGGCAATTACAAGATCTCTGCAACACGACTGCGGATCATTACTTGCCCAAGTGGAGGATACACCAAACAGCACACCTAAAATAACAAAGTCCTTTATTTAAATAAGGTCACACAATGCTTACAGGAAGTCACTATGGCCCCCATGGTGTTAGATATTTGCTCTCATTGCAGCAGAAAGCAAACTGCCGGCAAAGTATGCATACAACTAAGGGAACATCAGCCCCAGCGCTCACAGCACAGCCATTCTGTCTTTCAGGCTTCAGACATTTCGCAAGGCCGCGTTAAGAGTCCTTCCTCGAAACTGTCATAGAATGTTTTCCCAACAATTTTGGAATGGCAAACACTCTCTTCAGAGGGAAAGAACTAATATAATAGTGGTGGCCATAACACAGCCCAAAATATGCTCACTAAAGTTGACTTCTGTAATTTTCTAGAGACAGCTTCTACCTACAGACTCATGCATTTCTGTGCTCTGGAATAAAAGCACTTTAAAAGGTTAACAGCTTGCTAAGAAGAGCAGATGCAAATTGAACCAGTATGACATGATGCAGTGCTCTCCCATCAATCTCAAGTACACTTTTAAGTCTAAATTTAATTTTTCCATTTACCTGTGAAGAAGTTTACTCAAAATTGAGGTTTACAGCTCAGGTCCCATGGTAAATTTCAGAGCTGAGAATTTGAAATCTTGTTAACAAATTGTCTTCTTCTAATTCCAGTTTGACTCTTTAGAAATGTCAACATTTTCAACCCATCTCCATCATGAAGCAAGCAACAGCAAATTTTTCCAATTAAAGCAGAGAGCAATGCCTAAAATTTGGCATTCAAAGAGGGGATCTGCAGAATCAATTTACCAGAACTGAAGATGACAGTCTTGCCATCACCTTAGAAAAATTCAACCAAAATTGCACAGCCTCCAAGGACTTTATTCTACCACCTTCCCCAGAACTTTCATTAAGAAATTAAGGCTGAAACAATGTCTAGGCTGAGGGACCCCAACTATACAACTAGCAGCTTTAAACTATAGTTCAGCAGAAGTGACACAGTTGAGAAGTAAAGAATGGAGATGTGCTCGATGCTCAACCAATACTGTTACAGTTACCTGCATAAATAAGGAAGTCTCTAGCAGTGAAAGGATGATATCCTAGCTATGGAGAACATGGACAGGACCGTGTTGACATATTCACTAGGACAGCTGCATATTTGTCAGTGAATACAGCTCCTGAACCCCAGATGGAGGCTTGTAGGAGATAGCGTTCCCAAAGGAGAAGATCCAGCAAACTCATAAAGCAGAGTCCTCAGGATTCAAATCCTTGGGACCTTTAAGCTAAGAGTAGAAAACTGCTGTGAAAAAAGATGGCTTTGACAGCAGCGAACACACCACTATTGCCAAAATATCACTGATGGTGGCTGAACACCACCTGGCAAAGACAACAGAATCACATGAGCAAAACCATGAAAACCAAGCAGAATTCAAGTTTTATTCTAGAAAGGGAGATGTACCACAGACTTCTGCTTTCACTGCCCTGTGCTGATTTACACATAGTACAGTGGGAAAGGACAGTACAATTGTCTGCTAAGAACGGAGCCCACGCAGTGCACCACGGCCCACTGAGCCTGACCTCAACAGATGGGGAGACCACACAATGACTCTCTGAGGTGTGCCCAAAGCTCCTGAAGTCCTACCCTGGCGCTCTCTGGCAGCAGTCCCACCTCCAGTCCCTGGAAAAATCAGTAGTGCCCTCCTGGGCATTTTAACATTCTGTAAAATGGAACACCTAATCCTATCACTCACTTTTAAGAGGCACACAGCTTCCACAACTACACCTGTGAGCCAACAGGCCCTTCTCCAGCCTTTCAATTAAAGGAAGCAGCTGTGCTTGGGGACAGGGTGGAAGAGCCACTGACTTTAAACAGGCACACTGCAGGAGCACTAAGCATCCAAGAATCCCTCCCTTCTCCGATATGTAGATAAAGGATGCAAACTTGACAGACTTACTGCAAGTTCCCTGCCAGAGCAATGCAACCTTTGCATTCAGCAGGAAGGAACTTCACCTAGTGCTTACAAAAGGTATTGACTTCCTAGCTAGGGCTGCTCTACAAGAGCACCATTCCCCTTAACACAGCTGTGCCAGCTCTCCTCAGGCCTTCTTACCTCAGCTCCTGCACCCTTTTACACATATACAATAAACTGAGGAACAGTGTTCCTAAAATGAGAACTGAGAAATAAAATTACTGACTCCACTTGTACAGCCAAAGTAACGCTCTGTGTTCGTAAGCAAAAATACTGGGTCTTGCAGAGCTAAATAAGCTTAAGTCAGCATTAGGACTGTTTCAAAAAAACTCAGAAAAATCTAGAAATAACTTCGATTGCAACATTCTCTTTTAAAAGAAGGATGACACAGGACTCTCCTTCCTGGATCATGCTATTATTTGTCTAACCAAATAGTTCCTTTTGCAGCACCAACTACTGTCCAGTCCTCAGGGACAGTGTAATAAATGGAGAATATAGAACATTCCAGGAAGGTTTTTCACAATTCTCCACACATCAGAAAAACCCACAGAGCACAGTTCAAAACACAATGTATACTCTGCCTATTGTACACCTATAGGGAAATCCTTTGGTAAACACCAAATATTTTATTTCCCTAAACCCTGCCCTTAGATGGATGCTTTGACAATACTTTTGACAGGTTTGTTTTGGAAAAATAAACACAAGGAAGTCTTCAATTAAAGGAAGAAACATATGAACACTATATACAACAGCAAGATGAAGAAAAAAGACTGGCTGGCACAAGTTTATCTTTCACCCTCTAAGGCGTGACCTAGTTTAAATTTTAACAATACCTTGTCACTGGATTCCTTAAGAGTATTAAAAATACTTTTGCCTCTGTTTACAAAATGTCAGTACAATAACATTAATGCAGGGAATATTTATTTACTTCATAGAAAATCATGAAGGTGCAGTTCTGTTGCAGTTTGCAATGATAAACCATAACCTTAGGACTGCTTTCCAGCTGTAACTGCCTCTTCAGTGTTTAACTGCACATTTCATTATACAGCAACGACAACAAACTGATGAGATTACAAACCAGCACTGCAGAAATGCCTAAAACCTATAACTGAAGTGTAAGACCCACAGATTAAACAGCACAAACAACATGATACAACGCTTTCCCTAACTTACAAACTGCACACAGAATGGAAGTGGATGAAGCAATTTGATAAAAATCACATACGCTCATGGCAAGAGAATAGAAGTATGTGTGACCATGTCATGTCTTCACAGTCCCTCTCTAAGAAGCAAAAAAATCAGGCTCATCTCCAAGCTATGTCTGCAAGTAGTAAAGTGATGATCTTCAAATTCAGAGCAAACACACGATAGTGGTTTATGGCCATATCATAAGGTTCTGATTACCACTGAAATAGCTAAAGAATACCGTGGGAAGTTGGCATATTAGCTCTGGGTAAGACTACATCTTAAATTATCAACTGTTATTATCTATTATTTCATTCCATAAGCCAAAAGGTTTGACCCTTTTTCAATTTACAGATCATAAACTTTTCCATTGTACTTGTGGGTCCCATAAAGAATATTCAGGGCCTGTAATAATACACAAGTTTTCTGTGTCATCTTTCACATACCTCTCATAAGTAGACCATGACTTCTCATTGTCCATAGACCAGGTAAAAAACTGAGACTGAATCCTTCACTCCTACTCAGATGATCATATGCAGTGGCAAGCAATTTATTGTCATCTGCTAGAAAAAATCCACCTCCAATTCTGACTACATAAGAAAGACATTACATAACCTGTTCCAGTGTGTTTTGGGATTCCTGCGTATGGAGGATACAGAAATATTGCTGTCCAAAATAACAATCCTTGACAGATGGGAATTCACTCTTCATGAAAGACAACTGTCTATGGTATAAAGGAAACCCAATTCAAAGTGTCTTAATAATCAAATTCTTAAAAAGAGAGAGCACTTCCAGGAGGTGATAGAAACTGCTGGTGGGCCATTAAGAGAAGTCCTCAGCACCTTCCACATTTCAGTATCTGAAGTGTGTGTATTTAAGTGATGTATGACGAAATAAATGCATTCTCTGCATACATGGAATGCAAAGTAATAGATCACATGCAATAATTATTAACATCCTAGTGAGACTTGTTACTTCGACTGGAATAGAAAACCTTCACTTTAAACAAAATGCTGCAAAGCAGCATGAGGAAATAGCAGAATCAAAGTAGATAAAATTTCTGCAAACCAAACTTCACAGAGAGGAACATGTGATTTGCATTATGATACGTTAATGTAAAGTCGTTCTATTTTTAAGGATCTTTGTGAAATCACCTTCTGTTTATAAGGAGAAAAGTAGTTTTGCCCACAAGTCTCCTGAGGCCTCCGTTTAGCTTATTTTTACATCACAAGGAGATACGCGTCAATGAAGTGCAAATGTTACTTCACACGCTGAGAATGGCACGTTTTTCCCTTTTTTAGATAAAACCCATACACTTCCCTGCAAGGAGAGGAACTTGCAAATTGGGCATTAGCAAGACTTACACAATACAGGCTAAACCCCTCTCCCCTTGAGTCTGCAGCTCTATTCTAGGTAGTTTTACCTGCACACGTTAGCTAAAACATTTTCAATTACGGCAAACTAGCTCAATTTGTGATCCTGTACCACTGTGGCACGGGGCACCAAGTCGTACCCCCAAAAGAAAGTGGTGCTGAAGGATAAAGCCGTATTTAGGAAGAACTGACTTCTTCATAAAACATCACAGAAAAACATGCAAGTGGTAAAGGCGGACAGGGGCAAATTACTCTACAGAACACCTTCCCTCAGAGTTCGCTGATCTGCCAAGCCGAAGTGCATTTAAGACGCAGGAGAGCTCTGCCAGCAGCTGCCCTGAGCTCCAGACAAGTGAAGCAAGGCAAGCCAGAAAGCGCTGCAGACCGACTACGAACAAAGGAGCCACCGTTGCTCTGAAGAGCGCCAGGGTTCCCTAAACTCGGAGAGCGGACCCCCCTTCCCCTTTCCCGAGCAGCGGAGCGCTAGGGGCGCGCACCGCCGTGCCGCGGCACCGCCCCGCAGGAGGAGCGGGCAGGGCTC
>WEIT01016929.1:55054-67224 GCA_013389985.1 Dryoscopus gambensis
GAGCCACCGATTGACTGCCTGGCACCGGCTGACGCGGCCTCTCTCGCTTTAGAAGGAGCAGGACCCCAACTCGGCCTCCCTCCTGGACATCTTCACCTACTGGCTGCGGTAAGTGCCCTCGGGCCGCGGGGTGCGGGTGCCCCTCCGCCCGTTCCGCGCCCCGCGGGGCCCCGCTCAGCCCTTCTGCCCGCAGGTCTCCAGCGGCCCAGAAGAGAAAGCCGGTCCCGAACGGCGGCCAGGCGAAGAGGAAGCCGTCCGCCAGCAGCAGTGACAGCTCCAGCGAAGAGAATGAGAAACCCCCCGCCAAGAAGCCAGGTAGGTTTATGAGCGGCCGGGATGCAGACCGGGGTTATGTTTGGTATTGGCTTCTTAGGTGCATTTAGAGCTCAACTTCAGCAGTTCTTTTGAGGTCTTTCAGCAGCTGTCGGGGACTAGGTTTGTATTGACTGATCTCGATTTGGGCAGGTCTTTTGTCCATAACATGTAAGATGTGTTCATTCTAGCTAAGGGTGATCTCTTTAACTTGTTGAAATTTAGGCACAGCCAAGTTTGTGTCTCATAGAAGGTTTTAGCCATTCCAGAGAAATGCCAGGCATCCGTACTCACCTGCTGCTTGTTTGAGGTTGCTACCTTTTTTTCTCTCAAGCGCATATACTAGTGCTGTCAAAAAATACATCCCTCCACTGCACTTTGCTGTGTGGTGAGCTCTATTTTTCCCTTGTATCTGAAACTGTGCTTATATATTTCCTTAATCACTGTACCCAAAACTGTGTGTGTGTCTAGCAGTGGATTTGCAGGAGGGAAGGAATAAATGGGGAGAGGGAGAGACACAGAAAGAAAATATGTCTTCAACTTGAGCCATTCTAAAGCTGAATTTCAACTTAGATCTGATTTTTATTTGAGTTGTAAATATAACCTGAGAAAAAATTACTTCTTTTGCTCCCCATTATTAAAAAGCAGTCAGTAACCAGGATGTGGATTTGTCTAAAACACATTTAGGTGTCTGGAATGTTAACATGGCATTGCAGTGGTTCTCTTTGCAAGCACCAGTCTGTACTTGTTCAGCAGGTTTCTTTAAGATGGAAGGTGTGCAGACCCAGCTAATATTATCTCGGTTTGAGGGGTGCTCTTTCTCTGTAGGCTGTCCTTTTTGGTGGTAGTCATCTGCACTTAAATTTGTGTGTGACAAAGATAAAGTCTAGAATTGGTTTTATCTTTTTGCTTACCCATTTTGGAGCAGTCTGCCACACACTGCTCAAGAAACAAAGTCAGTGTTACGAACTTCAGATGCGGTTTAATGACCTTAATAAATCCTTTTGCCCTGATACCCACTAGTGCAGGATACAGGGACATGAAAATTGTGAATTAACTTGTCATCAATGTATGCTGTCCCTTACTTGTAGCTAAAGCACCAGCTGTGCCCAAAGCAAAAGCAGTTCCTGCAGCCAAGATGGCAGAGAGCAGCAGTGAGGACTCCAGTGATGATTCCGACTCGGAGGAGGAGGAGAAGAAGCCAGCAAAGGTTAGCTTTTCTTTCCAGCCTCTCTAATGCATGTTTGACAGTGATGAATAATAGCAAATTTGACCAACAGAATTGCGTGTGAAATTGGGCTCACTCGTCCTGAACTATGAAGTGCCCTGGCTGCTGCAGATGCAATGCAAAAAGAGATTTCTGTTGTGCCATTTGGACTGGTCCCGGTAAAAAGGAATTTCTTGTCCAGCACCCACTTTGTTTCACATCCAAGTCTGGTCCTTGCTTTTATCCTAAGACTGACAGGGCTTACTTCCTTTGCAAAGAAAGATTTACTTACAGTTGCTACTGTAAGTTTGATCTTTATATGTGTGTTTATGTAAAAACAGAATCTCCTCTTTCCTTTTTCTTGCTGCAGTCATGGTCTTGAAATGGAGGAGAGGAAGAATTATGTCAGGGGAGGAAGAGTTATAACATTGTATACTAGAGAAAACCAACTAGAGTTACCCAGTCAGTATTTTCAGTCTTCAAGGTAGTGTGATCTGTAGAAGGAAGACAACAGTGCAAGCCTCAGAGCTGCCCCATTTTGAGGAGGCAGAACTGAAGACTGTAGGGGTCCAAAGTAGGTAGGGTTCCAATGCATTTCTGGGAGCTTTTCTAGAGCAAAACTGTTATCCTAGGATTTTCAGACCCCGACCATTAAGCAAAGTGGCGTTTTCAAATCAAAATGGTAACCTCTGTGGAAGACAGCTGTTTCTATGCTCTGTGTACATGTCCATCTTATTAGCCTCATTTTCTTTTCATGAGTATGAGGGGTAATCAGTTTTTCCTCCGGTTGTTTAGAAAGGTGCAAAACCTGTGGTGAAGCCAGCTGGAACCAAAATCCAGCCTCAGAAGAAAGCAGAGAGTTCCAGCTCTGACTCAAGCAGCTCAGATGAAGAAGCACCAAAGAAGCAACCACCAAAACCAGCAACGCCTAAATCGGGTACCACTTATTGTGTATCATGAGTAAAGTGCAAAATCAAAAAAGCAGGGGAGGGGTGCTGGGGATTGTACCTACATGCAAAGACATACATATAACATAGCAGTCTGAAAATCTGCTTTCACTGCCATTTGCACTCCAGTCCAGTCTCTTCTGACACAGAGGTGTAGAACTGAGTGCAAATAAAACATCTGGTCCTGAACACTGCGTTGCTTAAGTAGGTAGCTGTAGTCAGCAACCTTAATTGTTTAAGTTTTGCTTTCACCATTGTCTTCCCCTCAAAAAGCAGGGAAGATCTTTACATAGCCTTTCATTTTGGAACTTCCCGTGAGCTAGAAGAGACAGTTTGCAGAAACTTTCTCTAAGATTGCAGTAGGAAAAACCCAACAGTTCTGCAATACTACCTTAACCTGCCCCTGTAGGCTTCTGTGGTTCTTTTCTCTCTAAGATACTCACTGCTCAATGTAATTATCTGTCACCTACCATAGCATGTTTTCCAATGTCCCTTTTTAGTTCTCTCAAAAGGAAGTAAAGCTGCCCAGGCTGCCACCAAAGTTGTCAATGGAAAAGCAGAAAGCAGTAGCAGCAGCAGTGAAGATTCTGATGAGGAAAAGGCTGCACCAAAAAAGGTAAATTAGACCATGAAAAAGTTCATGAACAGTGTAGGAGTATAGTAAGACTGGGGGTTATCATCTTGGAGGCACAGACTACACAGATGCTGTGCTCAACATAACTCCTATATCTCCTTCTCCTTCGTGCAGTGGGATTATGTGTTCTAGCATCTCTCCATATACTGCTTTCTTCCCTAATACCTCCTTACTACTTTCTCTGCTCCTTGTTTTACAGGAAGACATTTGTTGTATCATAACCATATTGTGTCTCCATTATATAAAGTCACTTTGGCCTGACTCTTCCATGTTCAGCTGTCTGTAACTTTGAGTTTTCCACTAGCAAGTGTTTAAAAATGTTTCCTGCAACACAAAAATAATCATAGTTGTTTTTAATCACATGGCAGTTGCTAAATTTCAGTCAGTCCTCTGCCCTTTTGTCCAGAGGAGCTCCTCATTAGAGGTTCATGGAGCAGAAAATAATAGCAGAGGAGCTAGAAAGATAATGATGTTCATGTGTTTCTTAAAATTTGCATTTGAGAATCTCTGTTAATCCTTTTCCCGTTGTCTTCAGAATTTGCTCTTAAGTGAGGTGTGGAGTTAAACAAGATCCACATTGATTTGTCCCCATTTCTGCAATTTCCTTTTTTAATGTGTATATCTTTTGATAAGGCTGTTCCCAAGAAATCAGCTCTGCCAAAACCTGCAGCCACTCAAGCATGTCCAGGGAAAACAAAACGTGCCAAGAAAAGTTCCAGTAGTGAGGACTCATCTGACAGCTCAGATGATGAAAAGCCACCTGCAAAACAAAAGCCAAAGTCTGGTACGTAAAAAATACTAGATTGGGGTTTTTTGTGAAGTATCCAGGGCCGTTCAGTTGCAGTCTGGCTGATGGGCTAAATGGGCCTCTGTTCAGTATGGTACAATGTCTTTAGGATACCAGTAAAGAGGTGGTCTGAGTAGAAGGTCAATCATCCAAGGTCAGTCTGACTCTCTGACCAGAGGCCATGAGAAGGCAATAAATGAAACCAAGGAAAAATTGACATACCTGTTTTTTTTCTGAAAATGTTTGGTGAGAAGCTCCTGTTCTTCTAAAAGTGCAGAGAAAACTTCTGCAGAGATGGTTGGATCAGCTGAATCCCAAGATGAGAGTTAAACTCAGAGTAGAAACAGAGGGGTAGCAGTGGGGTGGGTATAATCGTTCAAATTATAAGCTAGTGTTGGATTGTAGCTACAGAAGGGGAATAAATGGAAGTGAATAGTAGAAGTGCTTTATTCTAACTACAACAAACATCTTGTGCTGCTCACATTATGCAGACATCTGATTGCTGTATTTCTCTTCATAGGTCCATACAGTGCTGTACCACCTCCTCAAGGAACACAGACAAAGAAGAGCCTTGCTAAGGCTCCTGCAAAAAAGGCTGAGAGCAGTGACTCTTCAGACAGTAGTGATGAGGCAGAGCAGGTGCCCTCAAAGGCAGAAGCAGGTATGTTGTGAGGAGGAGAGGCTGCAAGAGAGGTACTACATTGTGCCAGCAAGGTTTTTGCAAGGTCTTGGCTTCCTTGAAAAAGCCATTAGTCTTTGTTCTATGATGCTGTTTGCTGTTCTGGAAGCTTCTGATTAATTTCAAGTCATCCCAAACAAAAATATGTACAACTTATGGATGTGAACTGTGGTCGGGTTGGATTTGCACATGCTGGTTTGAAAAGTCATCAGCATCTAGTTTAGTGGGAATAAGCAGAGTTCTTGTGTGGCTTCCAGTGGGCTGGCTGAGTGGCTGGTGTACTGAGAAAGGAGCTTTTTCACATCTGGAAAGGTTTGGATGTTGGGATAAAGGTTTGGTGTGGATGTGGCCTATTAATTTTAAACTTGCTTTTGCAGGCAAAGTAGTAGTAGCTAAAACAATCCCTGCCCCCCAGAAGAAAGCTGTGGCTAGCAAGAAGGCTGAATCCAGTTCTGACAGTGACTCAGGTAATTCAAGAAATCAAGTTCTGATTCTTTTGAGTTAGCGGTTTTATTGGCCAAATTGCTCTATAGTGGTGCATCTTAGAGCCTTAACATATGAGCTTAAAAGCTTCAAAGTCTCCATGGCTAGCAAGATGTGAAATTGAAAACCAGCAGCCTGCTATGCAGGGTGGAGTGTGACCATGGGACAAGACCACTGGCAAGTGCACAAAGGTCCCCATATTGCTGGATGGAACGGGCGGGGAATTGTGTATCAAGTTTCTCCCAGAAGTTTATTGGTTAAACTCTTCTTGAGCATCCGTGTCTTGAGATTTTTGGGGTTTGTTAGTCCACTGTTCATTCTTCCATTGGAGATGTTTCTGAAATAAAAATGTAATCACCATATTGAAAATAGACTTGGAAGACGCCTGTCTTCTCCTAATGTGACCCTAGAAATGAGGGTAGTGTGCTTTGTCTCTCCTGTCGACCAGGTTTGAGGCCTGATATTTCCCCTGTAAGTTCCCTATGTGGTACATTTCCCTCTGAGTTCAAGATGCTCTTGTGGCATATCTCAGCATGTCTGGTGCCATGGCAGGGACTGGGTGGCAGCTGCCGGTCTGTCTGCAGACAGCTAGCCCTAGCACTAGGTTGTGTGACACTCCAGTGAGTGTCAGCAGTTCTGTGTTTTCTGGTTTTGTTGCCTAGTTTGTCTCAAAATTGCCAAGTTTTAGATTGCCGTTACTAAAGTGTTCAGAAATATTGGAATAGATCAGGCTTAGTATTCCAGATTCATGTAACACAATACAAAGGTGCATTTGTACTCAAGAGTCTCCATTTTCAAACTGCTGCTATCTCATCTGATACAGTAAGTAGCTAAAATGAGATACTGTGCAGTTGCTGCCTGACTTTGTATGCTTTGTCAACTTCATCTCTTAATTTTTTGTGTGGTTTTTTTGATCCTTACCACATAGATTCTTTTTCAATGTTTCTTCTCCCCAAGTTTGATGATACTGGTACTTTCTCCAGTTCTTTATTCGGTACTTCTTCTCCTGCATTATTCTCCAAATATCTACTTCCTTCTGCATGCATTAGTGAAGAACTTAAACTGTTTCCACTTTCTCCCAACAAAGAAGATTTGTGGAACGATAAGTGCTGTCCCCTGACTGTTCCAAGTGTTCATCAGATGCTTGCCAGTTACCTAGTGGCTCAGCCAGTTTGCTTTTCACTTACCCATAAGTTACATACATGTTACCACTAAAGTAACTTGCACATGAAGACTATTAACTTGAAGAGGTTTTCTTTTTCAGATTCTAGCTCTGAAGATGATAAAAAGAAGGTAGGGAAGAAGCTCCCAGCTAAACAACCTGTGATAAAGAATACTTCCAAACCAGCAAAAGTAGTTGTCAAGCCTGGACAAGCAAAGAAAGACTCCAGTTCTTCCTCAGACAGCTCAGGTATTGGGGTGGGAGAGAAGGAGAGTTTCTACAAGCACGCTGTTCTTGTTCAGACCTCTGTGTTTCTAGGCAGGGTCTAGGTGCGGTTGGACAGGAATACCCATTGCAGTGTTGTTTCAAGCAGATAACGAAGTGCACTGCGTATCAACACTAAATCTGTATGTTAGCCTCGTATAAAAGGAATGGGACTCAGTCTTGATTGCTCTTTTTCTTTCCATTCTAGATTCTGATAGTTCTAACAAGAAGGCAGCTCCTTTGAAGCCCACAACTAAAGCAGCAACCCCCACAGCAAAGAAGTCACCAGCTGCCACAAAGAAAGCACAGAGTAGCTCTGATTCAGATAGCAGCTCCAGCAGTTCTGAGGATGAGAAGAAGAAGAAGGGCCCTCCAGCTAAACCAGCTGGCAAAGTGGCTAAGCCACTGTCCAAACCTTCTACTCCAGCTCCCAAAGCAGACACATCTGACTCTGATAGCTCCAGCAGTGAAGAAGAAAAGCTAGCAGGCAAACCAGCCACCAAATCTACAGGAGCAGCAAAAGTAACTGTGGGAAAGAAGACAGCTGCTTCTAGTAGTAGCAGCAGTGCATCAGACAGTTCCAGTGAAGAGGATGGGAAGCCCAAAAAGGCAGTGAAAGGGGTGCAGAATGGTTCTAAGGCCACTGCCTCGACAGAGAAAGCAAAAGCATCTGCAGCAGCTGCAAACAACATGAAGTCTAAGCCAGCTGGTGGCAGTAGTAGTAGCAGTGAAAGCAGCTCTGAAGAAGAGACTGGGAAAGTCAATGGAGGTATTACCAGCAGTCTGGGAAGTGGGTCTGTCAGGCAGGGTTACTGAGCTAAGTATGAATGGAAAACTTTCTGAAACAATACTCAGTCTAATTTCTGTGTGTTATTAGATTATGCCATCTGGTGCAGTAATAAGAGGGAAGGGCTAGTTTTGAATTTGGTGGGATCCTTTTTGTCTGTATTGCATAGCTGCTGGCAGTGAAATTTGTGGTAATGTGAAGTACATTTCTGTGCAGTTGTTGCCAGTTGCCATCTGTGCATGCACAAGATTTAGTGACAGCAAAGCAGACTGCTGGAGGACCTTGTCTGGAGTGGGACACAACAGTTGATGCCCCAGTGCACAATCTAAATCTTTAATCCTCCAGGAGGAAAACAACTAGTGATGCACTAGTGATTTGTGCAAGTGCATATGGTGTGAATCCAAAATCTGGCAAATTGTGTCCAACAGAACTCTCAAGTATGCAAAATCATTATATAGAGCTGCCCTATTCCATAAAATTTTATCCATTAGGGTAGGATGGGAAGATCCTTGCTGACTCAGAATTTCTGTTAGTGTCTGGTACAGCAGTCTGTTTTCTGGGTGAAGTAATGCAGGCACCAGTTCTCACACCTGTGTCAACACTGGGTTTGCTTTCTGGGGAATAGAAACCATTACTTTTCCCTAAAATGCCTTTAAAGTTTTACTGCTGTACATCTAACAGGCGCAATTGGGAAGAAACAGAAGAGGGAAGATGTTCAAGAGCCAGAGACACCACACAGTAAAAAAGCAAAGATCAAAGCCAAAACACCACACACAGTTCCCAAGGTGAAACGGGTGAGTGAGGGTGGACTGCGGCAACTGGCTGAAGAGGCATCTCTGCCTTCTGAACAAGTAGGCTGGTTCGGGGTTTTCCTGCATGGTTGGGCCCGCAGGATTATTTGTATTTTTACTTGTCAAGCACTTAAACCTTGTCTGGAGAACCCTAGGGAGTGCACATGAGAACATAATATTATTTTGGCCAAAGCTGACTGGATATACTTGCACAGGAGCAGTCCTGAGCTGCCTGATCTGAAGTAGGGAGAGAATCATGAATCTGAGAAACTCATAAAGATTGAGGTGACGTGAACAGGGCTCTATATTTGCAGAACAAGGAAGGAGGTTGTTACAGAAGGAATATTGTGTGTTTGTATGTGCTTACCGTGTCTCCTTTTCTTTCTCAACAGCCCTCCTCTCCATTCCGCCGTGTAAGGGAAGAAGAGATTGAGGTGGATGCCCGTGTGGCTGATAACTCATTTGAAGCAAAGGTAGGGCTAGGTAGTGCCAGAGTGGTAACCCTTGGTCTCTGCAAGTCCGTGTCTGCAGAGCAGCCTCGGTGTGCTGCTGGGGAGTGGTTTTGGTGAGAGCTCTCAGCACCAGGAGGCGCATGTGAGCAGTAGCAGGAGGTGCATGGGCGCGTGCTACCAGCTCCAGTGTGAATGTACCGGGGTTAGCTGGGTGCGGTGAAGTGCCAAGCATTGCCTTCAGTCTCTTGGGTACTGACTTGAATTTCTTTTTCTCCCCCTCCATCCCTCACAGAAAGGAGCAGCTGGTGACTGGGGTGAGAAGGCTAACAATATCCTGAAATACACTAAAGGCAAATCTTTCCGCCATGAGAAAACAAAGAAAAAACGAGGCAGCTACCGTGGGGGCACTATATCGACCCAAGTCAATTCTGTCAAGTTTGAAAGTGACTGAGAATGTTTCCTTTGGAATTCATAAACCATCTGCTCACCAGAACATCTTGGATGGGCATATGGACATTATGGATGTCAAACCTGCCTGGAATGCTACCTCCCCTAGCCCCTTGTGCGGCAGGCAGCTCCAGTGTAGGGATGTGGGAGAATGGTTGGATATTTTCCTCTTTTATTTCTAATTTTGTTTTAGTCTCCTGATTTGAAACCAACCCTAAGGTGGAGTTATTGGCACCAGTAGGGTGACCTCCAAGACATATTTTCTACAGTCTTATTTTAAAAGGCTGGCAGTGATTTTTTACTTCTGGTTTCCTGCCTATCTAGTAGAAGAAAGAAATCATTGTCCTGTATTTTAACCTCCCATTTCTTTGTCAGCCAGTTTAATACCTGTGAAAAGGCAAGTATTGCCTCTGACTAGTTACTGTGAGAATAACAACTGATTTGAGCACGCTGGCTGTAATCCCCAAGCCCACCTGACATTTCAAGTTTACCCTTGTAGTGTGACAGGGTTCCTCTTCTGTTTTCTTTTGTGGTTTCACCTTGCAATAAATACTTACTTTCCTCTTCCTTGCACTCCTGTGGAGGCCACTAACCGGGGTACTTGGAGAAGCAGTCTCTAAATATGTTTTAGCAGTTGAGTAACAGTATCGATTGCAGTTGCAAGGTGGGGGCTATTTTCAGAAAGACTATAGTACTGTTGTGGCACTCTTGATAACACTTCATTAGTGTAGCTGCGGAGTGGAGTTGTACAGAAACTTGCCTGCATGGGGGTTGTGAAGTTTCACTTGGTGGGAAGGGAAAAGGAGACCGAGGAGATAGAGGACTCTTAGCAAAAGGCAGAGGTGGACAAGCAGTGTTTTTGTTTCAGAGGCTCTGGCTGCAGTATGGCATTACTCCTTGTTCTGTCTGAACATAAAATGTGCCAGCTTACACTTACTGCCAGCAGTGTGAGCTGCAGCTTGTTAGGAGTCGAGATGAATGTATCCTTAATGCCTTAAATTTCTTTCTGACTTGGTTCTCTTGGTCTTTGAGCTGTTTTCCATCTTTTAAATCCCTCTTGAGAAGTGAAATGCCACTTTCCCCTTAGCACTCAGGCAAATAAACCCTGGTGCTGTAAGGTTTGAAGTATACAAGGTACAAGTATATGTTCAGTATGGGGAGCCACAAACAAGTTGAGAAACTTGCAGCCTAAACTGAGATTTCATGAGCAACTGACAGTATAATGGCGTACTGCTGGTGAGGGGTGCGCTTGCATTCACTCAGTTGTGTGACGGCCTCCTTACTTAGGTGCTGCTTGCATCTGGTAGGAAATACTCCTGCAAATACTTTGCCCTCTGTTAGGTGGGTTGAGTTAACTAGTTTGAGGAGCAGTGGGTTGAGCCCACAGCCAGTATGACATGAATAGTGGTAGTGCATGTTTGGGAAATGGAGTGGTGGGCTTACCCCATGTGAGGAAACAGCCACTGAGGTAGTGCAGGGCCTGATTTCCATGTTTCCATTCCCTCCCCAAAGGGTGCCAATGAGAAGAGCCTTGTTACAGGAAGCTATGTTTGTGTGCAAAGCAAATTAAGTGTCACCTAATTGAGGGTTGGATGAGACTTGATGAGCTACCCCCATGTACATGAGTGGCAACTTTTTCCAGTGAGCATTTTTAAGGACTTCCACTCTGGCTTGCACAATCACTGGAGCCTGGATTCAAGGCTACAGTGCAGAGGGGCCCAGGAGACCATGATTATTACGAGAAAGTAAAGGTTAGAGGCCAAAGGAAGGTGGGAAGTGTATTTTCTGCGTGGGGATTTGAACAACATCTTTCTTGTCGTTTGCCCTCTTTTTTGTTTATCAGGAACTTGCATTTGAAACTCTTTAAAATACTTTTATGCTTTGAGGTTTTTAAAGTCTCTAAAGTGTGAGAATTTAATGTGTCAGAAAATAAAGATTGCTGCCTTTGTAGTCTGAGTGGATCTGGTAGTTAAAGATATGGAATAGTGGGTGGGAAAAGGGCGCCAGTGCTTGGGGGTAACAACACTGTCTCTACATCTGTCTACAACCACTTCTTGTCATGTTATTTATGTGATTGTGGGCACGTAACAGACCTTCAGAAGTGAACGGTGGCCTGTGCAGCTGGCTGGTGAGTGACTGCAAGAAATTTGGGTAAGATGCTAGAAGCTTACATCAAAACAAACTGAGGCTGTTCAAGTCCTTTCCCTTCAAAAGGTCTTGGTAGGTCTTCTCAAATATTGCTGCCAAATCAGCTGTACGGCACTTGCCATATAAGCACCAGCATATTGGGAGAAGAAAGAAGAGGCATAACTGAAAAAACCCTGTACAGACCTAGTTAAAATAACTGATTTCTGCAACCTCTTAGATTTCTTCCTTTATGTGTGCAAGGAAAAGAAACTTGCTGATAGGTAGGGCCTCGTGGAGATCTTGAGTGCTGTAATGCTCAATTTTACCCCTTGCACTATGGTTCTATGGAAAGGGTGGAATGGTGCACCAGGTGCATTGGGCTCTCAGTTGCTCTGTAACCAACCCTCTTTGCCACAGCCTTCCACCTTCAGCGTGATGCTGTAAAAGATGTAATACTATCTGAGGTTTCAGCAGAGGATGCAAAGAATGTCATTAGCTTTGCTGGAGATCAGCACCTGCCTGAGCAAGTGCAACAAGTGTTGGGGTGGGGAATGCTTTGTGAGACTCTTGAAGCGACGTGCTTGAAACTCCTGGGAAAAAACTGTTCCTTTCACAAGATTTTGCAGCTGCTAGGTATGCTTACCCTGGATCTCTGCTTACCCTACATCTCTGCTCTACCGCTGTCCTGGTGTAGAGGCCTGGTTTCCCTGTGCTACAGGGGTGCAGTTACAGCTGTGGTTAGTGCTGGAACTGGACCAACAGGACATCCCCCCTCTGGTGTGTGCTTGTCCCTCACATCTCGGTTCCCTTGTGCACCATCCTTTCCCTTTTGCTGTCCAGACTACCTTGTTTCTATTGCTCTCCTCTCAAGGGGGTCGGAGCCCTGGGGCTCTCTGGGCAGGCCCCAGCAGCGGTCACTGGAGAGATGCTCTGTCGGCGTTCAGACGCACTGGCCGGGCCGGAGGCACAAGCTGCAGCTGACGGGCGCTGCCCCGCTGCCTGTAGAGCTGCCGGGGCAGCAGGTGCGGCTCTCCGTGCCCGCCCCGTCCCCCGCTCGCCCCGCCTTCGAGCCACAGCGCCGGGCTCGGCTC
>WEIT01016929.1:67385-99715 GCA_013389985.1 Dryoscopus gambensis
CGCTGCCCCGCCGCCGGCCGTGGTGTCCTGCCCGGCTGCCGTGCGAGGAGGGTCCTTTCGCCCCGCGGCGTGGCGGGGTCGGTGGGATGCGCGGGCGGGGGGTGCTCCGGGGGAGCTGGGCTGAGCTTGCCGGGCTGATGGCAGAGGCACCTGAGTGCTGCCCGGCCGGGGAGACGGGGATGGGAACGGGAACGGGGACTCGGTCTGAATTCCTAGCTTTCAGCCTGGCCCCGGCTCTGCCCGAACGCGTGTGCGCAGCCTGGGTTGCTCTAGCGAGGCTGCTGATGGGTGGGAGTTCAGCATCTTCTTCAATGCGCAGGACCAGAGCCTTGGCACATGGACACGCGTTCAGAGAGCTTTTGTCTAACTTGCTTCATCTTCCTTTAGAAGATTACATCTCAGGAGTATCTTCCATCTCTTGTTCTGCCTCCTCTTCCTATGCAACCCTCTTCAACCTCTGTTTACGGCAGCTTAGCCAGGTCTCATTCCTCTGGCGTGCTCAGAGCCAAGAAGCTCTTTGCTTTGGTTGTGGGGTTTTTTTACATGAGGGCGTCAGTTGTTTCATTGAAGATAAGACTCATCCCTAGCTTCTCTACTCCTGTAACTCTGTCAAATGTGATCAGACTTGTCTGTCAGGACTTTTATCAGTCCCCAGAGCTTTCTACACAAGATTTCACAACCTTCTGGGGTGTTTAATAACTTTTCTTTTAATGTGGTGCTTCTCCTCAGAAAGAAGCTGAAATGATGAGGCAGTAAATGGGAAGACTCTTTTCCTCCCCACTCCTCTTGACTGCTTCTCTAAAGTTTGGTGCACCTGTATCTTCCCAGTTTTCTCTGCAGTCTGAAGAACTTCTTTAACTTGACTGTCATACAAACATAGCTTCTTCTTAAGACTAAATAATGCACTACTCTGTCATGTGCTCTCACTTTGAGGTCTATGGCTCACATGACTATTTGGAAATGGCCCCAGGCTTTTCTTTCATCCAGGGATTACAAATAATGTTCTGACTTGCTTCCACACTGCAGACCTCAGACCACTCACAAGGAGCACAGTCTCACAACAGCTGCTTCTGTCTTGCAACCGTGTTGTAAGCAAGAGGAAAAGGCTGTCCGGAAGAACTCGTAACTGCAGAGCACCCTGGTGTCACAAACCATCTCTGTTACTTTCAGAAGACAAACAGGAAGCCTGTGTATATGGAATGGGGGAAATCTCACTTAATACCTAGACAGATTTAATGTATGATGAGAGGCCAGGCGGGGAAGCAGATGTGTGGTGTCTGACACCATCCCCCAGCTCAAGGTCTTCAAGATGTGTGTAGTTTCAAATACAGTGACAAGCTGAGATCCAGATCTTTATTTCTTTTCTCAGTTGTTATGGACCAGTATCTCCTTTAGTATCATGGTTCCCTGGCAGTGATCTATCGTCTGGCAGCCTCCTGCTAGCCCACAGATTCCCACCTTTCCGGTAGAACTTCTTCCATATAACTCTAATGAGACAGGAAGGATGATGAAGATGGTCCAAAGTTCCAAAAGTTAGGAACTGTTTGGGGCCTACATCAGTCTTTGTCCAAAACAGGTGAACCAGAGCACTGCTGGTGCTGTTTTGTGGCAGCAGTAGCACCAATGTGGTGAAAAGTATAAATTATTCTGATGCCAACCTGATTACTGCTGTGATTGTTCCCTTTGGTCCTTTGGGGATCTTGATGTCCTTCATTCTCTGTGTTTGTAGTGGGCTGCCATGAATATGTAGAAGGAAAAATGCTAGAAAGGTACGTTGTTTTGAGCAGACCATCTGTGCACTATTCAGTCTGTGTGCAAACAATATTTTAAAAAACCCTCAGGGTTGTAGACTGCCAGGGGATGCTTACATCTGAAGGGGAGGGTTTTTTCTTTATCATTGTTTTCTATACTAAAATACTGATGCTAGTATTGGTGTACTGTAGTACTAATATTAGTATACTGTAGTGCTAATATTAATGTTTTAATGTTATTTACCCAGGTGACTCTGGTTAAGCCAGAGTCTGTGATAAACCAAAACCAGAGCACAGAAGCCCACCAAGCACTGGGCTGGCTGTGATTGATGGTTAAACTTCCCTATTTCAACCTGTGCTTTGTTAAGTTTGCCTTGTATAGTATTGTATCCTCTAGGTTTTTACTAGGGATTCCCCTGGGCAGCTCCTGCTTGTAGTTCAACATCCTTTTGCCATGACAAAGTTGCTCTTGGAGCTGCATACCTGCCTGCTTTCATAGAGTTTTGGCTTCCATAAATTAGCTGCAGCTAGGCTTGTGATGGTAGCAGATGGTCCTGGTTTTTTGGGATCATACCCAACAGAACAGGCAAACTTCAGTGTCTTATTTGAGGAAAAGTTTAGAGCATCCAGGTGAAGATATCTTTTGCTTTTTGTTTTCAATGAATTCTGCTGCTTTGTTAACTCCTGAGAAGTTTGCAGTGAAAACATTTCTTACTGTGGGCAAGAGCTGCATAGAGACTAGGATACAGAAGGGGAAATAATTCAGCGCCATCTATATGGGCTTCCAGGTCCTAGGCAGGAACTAGGTAATATAAAAAAGTGGGGAAGGGGGAGAGATGTAAATTGCAGTCCTTGCATTCCAGCCTGTTTACTGCCCTTTCTTTGTGGGGTTCTTTGCGTAGACTGCTTGCTGTCAGAGGTTTTAGTACTTCAGCCTAATAAACGACACCTGAATTAAATTAGAGATGTAGTTCAGTTATTTCACTTAAGTTGATTGGTGTAATTTTCCATCAATACCAAAGCCATACCCTGTTAAACATGGGTACCCCAGGACAACATGTTAAACAGGGCAAAATCATGGGACAGATTTCAGCGCAGTAAGAGGTTTCTCGGGGACATTTCAGAGGGCTGTGCTCTCTCTGCTCCCTTTCTGCTGCCTCACTTTTCAGTGTCAATGCATTGCTGTGGCTTTGAAAGCAATCTCCCAGGAGGTGAAGGTGGCCAGGTGTGCAGGGTACGGGGATGCTGCTGCCTGCAGTGACAGTCTCACTTCCCACTGCAGCAGGCTCTGGTCCTGTTCTGCTGAGGTGTCCGCTCTGCCCTGAATGCTGCAGCGGTGAAACTTAAAACATTTGGAGCATGGGCTTTTCCAGCAGTTCCCTTGAACCCTTACTCTGGCTGCCAGTGTTAACTGTGATGTTAGGGGCATTGTTCTGTGTGACTCAGCCAGCTGGCATGCTCTGCCAAGCACTTGTCATGAAAACAGGGAAGGGTCTATTCTCTCTTTATAAGCCCCTTCCCCTTGCAGTGACAGGGTTATTTTTGCAGTATTAATGTGATGTAGCCACTAGCCCAGGACTTCCAGACCACAAACAAGGAGATGGTTCTGTCTACTTTGCTCTCAGGCCTAGTGTGGGATCTGTCATTTACTTGGATTTTGCACCTCTGTCAAGGCACAAGCTGTGAATTCACCTTCCCAGAGAATCACATTCCCATGCCCAGGTGTTTGAAGGTTTCTGTTGAAGACTCCCTGCCTGCAGCCTGCAGTAGCTGAGCTCCTGTAGCCAGAGAGCTGGGCTGAGCCTGTGCTGCACTGGCCACAGCACCTGCCCAGGCTAGAGGATCCTGCTGCAGAGCTCATGGAGCAGCTTTGTGTCAGTAAGAGGTAAACCAGGAAGGTGAGCAGCTGGATTTTGAGCCTTCTCTCATCTGGGCTGTTTAGCCCTTTTCTAGGTCTGGGACTTCCTTCCCCTTTGCTATCAACCTGAGACTGCAACAGTGACTAGTTGCTGAACAAGGGAGAGAGAGCCCTTGTGCCCTTTGTGCTGGTAGTTAGCCTTCATTATATCCCAATAGCACTAAAAATCAGGGATGTGCCTGGTGTATCCAGCACAGCTCTAGGGCTGGAGCTATGACCAGGGTACCTCTCCAGGCATGGCCAGAGCAGAGATTATCTCTGGTGGTATTGAGCTGGAGCAGGAAAAAAGGTCTCTTCCTGCAGCCTGGCATCCTCTCACCTCTCAGCAAGATTTACAGCCTCCCTTGTTGCTTGGGCAGGGAGAAGAGGTTCCTGAGCCAGCACCTTTAGGGATTGCTCCTGATTTTGGAAGGGATGAAACCACCAAGAGCAGTTTGCAAGTCTCACTGTGTCAGCATCTGCCCCTGACCTGAGGGCTGAGATTGACAGCTTACTTGTCATTTGGATTTTGGTAGTCCCCAGAGGGTCCTGGCTGAGCTGAGGGTCTCAGCAATGTCTGGCACATAGGTCCACGGCAGAGCACAGTCCTTGCTGAAGATGGGTGACAAATTTTTTCTTTAAATAACTATTCCTTTTACCTGGACTATTTCTTCATCTTTTACCTGTTGCCCAATGAGAAAACACCCTACCCCACATATAAAAGCTCTTCTACTCTTCTTGGCATACTTATGTGCATGTATGACCCACTAGGTGCCCCAGGACAAGCCTCTCCCTGCTTCTGTCCTTACCTCCCTGCCGTCCCAGAGGAGATCAGGAGTACATGGCTGCCATCCTTCCCTTGCTGCCTGGAAGCGGCATGTGCTCCTGGATCTGCTGTGAATGTCATAGCCAAATGCTTTACCTTCCCTGGTGTTGGGCAGGATAAGTTCCCTTTGGGCCTCTCAGGTAATCTGAGTACTAGACCAGCTTTGTGGGCTGTAGCTCTGTTGTGACCAACACTTTGTCACAGGCCCGTCTGTTTCCTGCTGTTAGGGAGGCAGGATGCTGGGCAGATCCTTACTTTCCCTGCAGAGCTTATGCTTTCTTCTCTCTAGCCTACCACCTTTGTCTACATTCTCCTGGAGCTCTTGTTCTGTGGGTCCAACTACCCCTTTGGTGTCTATTAGCTTTTCTTATGTTTCTCATCACTCGTGCAGGCACAGCTGCACAGTTGACCCTGGGTGGGAAGGGTGGAAGTCCAAGCACTAGCAGGAATTGCCTTTGAAATAGGAGATGGCCCCAACCAGCAGCTGCTCTGTTTCTTTCCCATGTCCTATCCCCACATGGGACAAGAAAGCAATGGAGGAAGAACAGGGCAGTTTTACTCACCCATTTCTGCACCCTTACATGCTTAGTTTGGCCAGAGATAATTCAGCTGCTGAGGGTAGTCTGAAGATTGTATTTAGCAGAATCTTGTCCATTACTTTCTTTCCCACATCTTAATTGATCAAGCACTAGTGGAGCGGCTGTCAGAAAATCTTGTACCAAATTCCCCTCTACCACACCCCTGCAACTCCACCAGGGCTTAGTGTGTGGAGGCCATCCAAAATCCACTTCTAGTTGTTCCCATTGTAACTTCTTCCCCTTCCCACTGCTGCTTCCTAGCATGTCTGAACTGGGATCTCAGAAAACTACCCTGCTTCTGACTATTCCCAAATAATTATCACATAATTCTTCTCCCAAAATAATGCTAGGTGTGGGTGAGGCGCGTTCGCTTCCAGTGATGTAGCAACATCCCTTACACAACAGAAATCTTGGGTGTTTCACCAAACTGAAGAGGGGTGACGGCTTTAGGAGTGTGACTAAGGGGCGTCAGTGTGCCACAGGTGATGCATGTTATCTCTGGGATTGCTTTCTGGGTTTGCCTTCTTCTAGTGGATGAGTATCCTGGCACCTGCTTTCCCTTCCTAGCCCTTTCCCCAGAGCCTCCCATGACTGATCCGTACTGGAGCAGCTCTCTGTCCAGACTGTTGCTGTGCTCTCTGGGATTGCAGTTCCTCTCAACAGGTCCTGCTGTGACCTGGATTTGCTCCCGCCCAGTTTGTGCTGAGCAAGGTGCCTTGCCAGCCATGGGAGGGCCAAAGCCAGAGACACCTCTTGGTGTTCCCACCAAGCTCTGCAGGCCTCCCTGCGAGCTTGCACAGACATCAAGGGCTCAGAGAGAACCAGCTGTTCTGGCTGGACAGAAATAAAAATAAAATCCAGCAGAGCTGGTTCTGTAGCGGTAAACAGGGACTGAGCAGCAAGTGTCCCTGCTGGTGCTGTGACCCAGCAGAGCTCCTCCAGCTACTCACCCTCTGTAACTCTATGTGAGTCTGTCTGCTAGTTTTTGAGCCTTAGGAGCACAGAGAAGAGGTCTGGAAAATTCCCCTGAAAAGACCCTGATATCTGACTTTGGGGGGTTTTTGTGGCTTTTTTTTTGGGGGGGTGGGGAGCGGGGACAAGGCAGGGTGGATGGGGATGGATGTTCCCCAGTGAAGAACTCCAGACTGCTCTCCTTTTCCAGCTCATGAGCTTGCAGCTACAATTGCAAGTGTTAATTGTTGAGTACATGACACAGATACTACATTAATGGCATGTTTGTCTCCTTGCAGTGATGAAGATGATGAAGCTGCTACCGTGCCCTGCTTCTCTTCTTTTCCTAGTGACTACATTCACTGTGGAGCCATCTCACTGTGCCAAGGTGCTGATCATGCCCACCATAGTCTTTGACAGCCACTTGCGAGTCTTCATGCGAGTGGCAGAGGCACTGACTGACCGGGGCCATGACCCTGTGCTGCTACTTCATGAAGGTCGGGATGTGGAAACCTCCCTGCCTGCCTTCCGCGTGCAGAGGTACTGGGGTATCTTCAGCACAGAGAGCGCGGATGCCTGGGTGCAGGAGAAGATAAAGCGTGTCTTTCAAGGGAAGATGACCTCTCTGGAGGTGTTTTCATTTCTGGAGAAGTACCTGCAAAACTGTGACCTAGTACTGGGAAACTCTACCCTTCTGCAGAAGCTCCAGTTGGAGCACTTTGACCTGCTTTTGGTGGATCCCAATGAGATGTGCGGATTTATCCTGGCCCACATCCTACATGTCAAATATGCTGTGATTTCCACTGGTTTCTGGTTCCCAGCAGAGATTGGTGCCACCTCTCCCATTGCCTATGTCCCTGAATTCAACTCCCTGATGACAGACAGGATGGGCTTCTTTGGTAGGACATGGAATCTCCTAGTCTACATAATCACTCGTGTGGCTACAAAACTGGTCATCCTGCCCAAGTTTGAACATCTCATGGAGAAGCATAGGGTGGTGCCCAAGACGTCCATGTTGGACCTTGTTCATGGAACTAGTCTTTTCTTCCTCTGTAATGATGTGGTGTTGGACTTTCCCCGTCCAACACTCCCCCATGTCATTTTCACAGGGGGGATCCTTGCTGAGCCTGCAAAGCCCCTTCCAGTGGTAAGTGTGAGAAAGCTTTGATCTGTGATTGCACATTAACTGGGGAAGCTTTGTACAGATCTTCTTTGGAAGAACCTTGTAAAAGTTCTGAAGCCCCAAGAGTCTGGAAATCTGCTGTGTTTTGGTGCTTGTGGGTGCATCGGGGAGACAGAGAACACTGAGGGCTGCAGGGAGGATGTAGAATTAAGTGGTCCACTCTGAAGTGGGATTTGGCCTCACTGTCCATGTAAAATGGTGTGTGAAATTCCTAAGCTGGAAGTGTTGCCCCTGGGACTTGATCATGAATAGTTTATTTGCTCCTCTGCTAAAGTGGAAATGTGAAGAGCAGTTAATCTTCCTTGTTTCATCACTGATATATGTTAATCCAGAATTTCCTCCTTACCCTATTTCTCACAGAGCATTTCTGCCCTTGAGCTTGTAGTCTTAAGAAACCACAGGGGTGAGCTATTCTTGTTCCTTCATTAAATTTAATGCAGAATCCCAAAGTGTAGAAAACTGAAGGGTATCATCCCCTTTTTCTCAAGGTTCAGTCCTGAAAACTCCTCTCAAGACTTTCCCTAGCCTATGCCTCACTAATCCCAGGAATAAATTTAGAGGGACAAGCTCCTAAAGGCTCTGACTGAAGACAGCAGAGGAGGACTTGTCTTAGCACTTTTACAAACACTGAGGGGAAATAAACCTGGGTAATAAAACTTGGGCAGTCAAGATGTCCCGGTGTCCTGACTAGGGGTCTGAAATGGAGATAAGATTTCAACTTTCAGATTATTAGAGGCCTGTGGATGCCAATATTTTTCAGTTTTAAAAAAAAGTGAGATCAGGTGCCTCAAAAAGAAGCTCTCCAGATGTCTGACTGCACATCAGCCTTGCCCATGTGGCACGGCCTGCAGGTAATGAAACGCACGTAGGGTGCTCCGAAAGCTTGTCAGAGAGTGGCTGCCTCACAGCTCTTGCAAAACGCTGGCTTGGTCCAACCTGGCCATGTACACACCTGCCTTATAAAGAAGGGAGTTGTTTGCTAGGGCATTACTCATGTGCTTCACAACTTCCAGAACAGATCCCAGGGCACCTAAGGAAAGAATGATGGAGATAAGTCTGGAGCCCTGCAGTAGGTGGTGGCTGTCATGCTGGCAGGTAGGCATGTCTGTGTCCACGTTATGGGATGCCAGCAGAAGAGAGGGCCTCTGTAGGTCTAGGTGTATCTCAAAGCATGTCCCATCTGAAATGGAGCAGGGTTATGCCTTTAAGATGTTTATTTCCTCCTATTTGAAACACTATGATTTTGAGTGCTTCTAATTAGGACTCGGTTAAATACAGATATGTATTTGAGGTAAAGTGAGAACGTTTGGTGGTCAACCATGCTTCCCTGGCAACTTCAATGCTGTTTCTGAAAGTCAAATGTTATGGCCCAATTATAATGGATAACGTAATCGTTTGGTTTAGGAGTCGCTGTACTTTAATTTAGAAAAGGAAAACTAGCACTTTCTCTTCTGTAGCAGTTTCAGTGGTTGTACTGCTCAAAGGATGTGAAACTCAAAAGAATGGAGAAACCAAAATATCTCTGTTGTAAACTTTTTGATTCTTGGATTGGTTTAGGGCACTAAGCATTTCTGCAAAGACAGGCTTGCATCTCTCAAGGGTACAACAAAGGAGAAGTATCCCCAGAGAGTAACACTAAGATGTGCTCTCTAACTCTTTTGTACTATGATCCCTCAACTTTTAGACTACTATTAATATTCTGAATTAATCACTTTATTTTTCTCTTTTAATAACAGATTTTTTTTTTTTTGCTATTCATGTTCTCCTACATGTTTATTTTAGAAAGTATCTATATTCAAAGATAGATTTTTATTAAACTTCCCTAAGATGCCCCTGACTGGGATACATGGGAAACTTGAAGCAGGACAGAACTCATAATGAGAAATAGATTCAGCCCAGCCTGGCATAAAAGGGAATAGTCTGTTTGCTCCACAGCAGCTGTGGTTGCTCATTTCTTCTTCCTGCTACCTTCTGGCTTTGGTTGAAAGAGGTACAGACTCTGTTCTAGGTACAGACCTGTTTATGTAGCATTACAGGTAGCCTCTAAATGAAGGACAAATAACCGTGGGTTTTACTGGATCTGTAGCTACCTCTCTGTCCAGTGATCAAACACTTAATCTGCTGGCTGCAAGTAGCTATCAGGGATGGATAGAAGTCTCCTGTCAAGATGGCAAGACTTTCTGCCGCCTCCAGGAGCCTTTGACATTGGAGAGTCTGTAGGAACTCTGCAGCAAGATGTTGTTCCTAACTGTGTGATGTTTTGTCTGTTCTATTAGCCTACATCTAGAGATCCTGACAGGCCTCCTGTCTTAGTGGTGGTGGGAAAATAGCCCTCCTCTTTCTATTCCAATTTCTTTCTGTGCCTTTGCTGTTCCTATGTGGGCCCTATGTTTTCAGAACCTTTCTTGTCAAAGAGTAATTGTGTTACCTCCAATGCAGGAGATGATGCTATGAAATGCAAGTTTTGGACACCTCCCTGCAAACTCCAAAGGCCAGCGGATGCTCAAGGAATTTCTGCCTGGCTGGGTGCAAAAATCACAGTGGTTTTAGAGTTCATTGCCTGGTGAAAACTGTGTAGCTTTGTGCTGCAGGTGGATTTGGCTTCATCTTCTCTGTGGACAGCTTTCTACTGACAGAGGCAAGAGTGGGAAGGACCTTTCTGCAACAGTACTTCAAGGCAGCTGTGTGTGTTTTGCCCACAGGGTCTGCGTCTCTGGGTGGAAGCAGCAGAGGCGGGTGTTGTTGTTGTCTCCTTTGGCATCGGGATCCGAGCTCTTCCAAGCGATTTGGTGGAGAAGATGGCTGGTGCATTTGCTCGCCTCCCGCAAAGGGTGGTGTGGAGGTGAAAAGGGAATGGGATTAATTTTCACTTGAGTTGGATGAAAAACAATGTTGAGGGGTGATTCATTTCAAATCTTAGAATTTGCTTTCTGTCTCTTGAGCTGATTGAATTTATTGTTCTCTGTGTGTTTCTCTTCCCCTTTTTTCCCTTTCCTCTGTCTCCTCCCGCAGATATTTTGGTCAGAAGCCAAGAAACCTGGGTGAGAATACGCTGATGATGGGGTGGCTGCCCCAGAATGACCTGCTAGGTAAGGCTGGGTTCTGTGTATGTGCGTGCCGCTAGCAACATCCCTGGAGTTTAGCCCAAACCACAGCAAAGGCATATAAGGATAACAGCACCTGTGTGGGTCTAAGTCTGTAGCTTCTTGTGTGTCTGATCTGTAAAAAAACATGATCCTCACCTAACACCTGCTTGAAGCTGCTTGGTTCCTATCTCCCTTCTCCTCCAGGCTCTGCTCAGCAATTTTGGGCTGCCAAAAGCTAGATGTATTCCCAAAGGACAGCATCCTCTCTGCTCAGCATGCCCGTTTTTCCCTAAACATACATCAGCACTGAGGAACCCCCGGTAGCCCTGTTGCAACATGGAAGGCACTGACTTGCTGCTGTTTCTTTACCGGCAGGCCACCCCAACGTGAAAGCCTTTGTCAGCCACTGTGGGATGAATGGTATATTTGAGGCAATTTATCACGGTGTGCCAGTGGTGGGATTTCCTTTCTATGGGGACCAGTTTGACATCATGACCAGAGTGCAGGCGAAGGGTATGGGTATCCTCATGGACTGGAGCAGAGTAAAAGAAGAGGAGCTTTACCAGGCTGTCATCACAGTCATCTCTGACCCCAGGTGAGGCATCTGGAAGCATCAAGCTCTTCCTTGGTGCAGACAGTGTGTAGGGACCAACAACTTTGTGTTGACCCCTACACCGCCTGTAGTGGCTTCTGGACCAAGCACAGTTGCAAGCATTGCTCAGCTGGCGGGATGTGTCAGTGCCTCAAAATCCTTAGATGCAGCACAGGAGGAGATACTGCAGCATTTGGTGCTAGAGAGCGTGATCTTGTTCTGTTTGACTGACTGTAATGTTGCTACAAAGTTTTCTGAGATACTGGGGAGCAGAGCTCTTCTCCTAATGCCAGCCTGTCATAAGGGAGAGTGAGATCACAGCCTCACACTGGGACCTCCCTGGACTTGTCCGAACAACCTTCTGTAGAAACAGACAGGGAACTGCAGGTAATGCTCCATCTGCTCCTTCTGACAGTCATATATTCTGCTCTTTCCTAGAACTGAAGCAGGAACAGAAAAGTGGCACAGGGCTCCCGTTTTCTAATGGGACATGTGCAACTGCTGGTTTTTGAAATGCTCTCTGAGAGCTTGATTTTTAAAATAGTTTATATTTCTTACCTATTAAGAGGTGTTGCAATTTGGTACCTTGAAGGGTTTGGCTACTCATCAAGTGTGTAACTTTTGCTTGATGCTGGGTGAGGTCTTAGGGTGCAACTCCCCTCAGAAAGTACAGTACACGTGAACTCACTGAACAGGTACTTGCAAGCCAAACTGTTGGTGTTGTTAACAAAACACAAAGTAAAATACACTCTGGCTTCTGCCTTCATGACTGGTGAGTTCCATCAGAGTGGCTTTCAGAAGAAGAATGGAAGAAATTTGCCCCTCTCCCAAGGTATTATTTGGGGCTTGAAAGCATCACTGGATGTCTCAGTCTACTTCTCAGGTACAAAGTTTCTGTCAAAAGGTAAATGTCTTGTCATCTTCCCTTGCAGCTACAGAAAAGCAGCCCAGCACATCTCAGCTCTGCACCTGGACAGACCAATGCACGCTCTCAACAGGACAGTGTATTGGCTGGAGTACATCCTTCGTCATGATGGGGCACCCTACCTTCGCCCTGCTGTCTACGACCTCTCCTTCTATGAGTATTTCTGCCTGGACATCTTGGCTCTTCTCTTGCTGTGTTTGGCTGGTATTGGATTTGTTCTCTACAAATATGTGGTGTGGTGCAGAAGGAAGGGGGCCAGCCCCGTGTATCAGAATGGCAGTTGCATGAAAGGCCACTTCACAGATGAGAAAAAACTGCAGTAGTGGCCAGTGTGTTCCAGGGCAAATCCCATCACTGTGAAATGAACTGCTGCTGTGCCAAGAAATGTATGGCATGCAGGCATGGAGAGAGGTGAAAGATCTGCAGGTCTGGATGAGAAGAGAGTGGGGAGGGAGGAATATTGCAAAGGCCTGTGTGCACACCTCTGTGTACAGCACCTGTGGGCGGGGGGGTGAATTCAGGCGTGGGTGGGAGCACTTGGCCAGGATGCTGGGAATGGGGCATGGGTAGGTAGACTTCCAGGGAGGAGTGCAAGTTGTTCCCTTGGTATTGCACGTTGGTTTAGATGCTGGTGTTGCTCTTCTGGCTTTTTGGATCATGGAGGCTCTGGAGGTAGGAACAGCATTTCATGTGCAGCAGACACCATTTCTCTGCCTTGTTACTAAGAGTCCCAGCAGTCAGGATACATTTATGTGCAGATGAGAACTGAAGCAGAGCTGTGGACAAGGAAGGGCACTGAAAGTATCATCTACTAGAGAGAAAAATTGGTCTGGTTTAAGTTCTGTGGGTAAATATTGTTCTTCCTGCTTCAGTCAATACTCTGCAATCCTGTTTGTGTTTGAGCTAAATTATTATTTTTTAAAATAAACTTATATTCTTTCTCCTGCGTGGCAGTTCTCTGGTCTTGGTTTAATGTGAACTTGTGATTCTTGTAACAGGAAGTTGTTCAAACAAGATTTAAGTGCTTTTTCCTTCTCATTACTGCCATTATGGTCTCCGCATACCTCCATCAGCAATTTTTTGGCCTTTCTGCAGGCTTTCATGCAGTGCCTTCCCTCTTCTGCTTTCATGTGTCACACACCCATGCCCATAGCATCTCCAAACCTGTGATGAAAGGAAAATCTGGAACAGATGCAAGTGCCAGGACCACAGGATGAGCAGCCAGTAGCTCAGAGGCTATTGGTCATAGGCAATGGACCATACACCATATTTACAGAAGCAGCAAGCTCTGCCCTTTCAGAAGAAAAGGGAAATGCCTGCTCATTTCGATGTGAATAGACAATACTGTTGCCCCACTTGGGACATGGTATGGAGGGATAGCTAATGTGTTTTTACTCACCCTGGGCTCTAAGACAAACCTAACGGGTGCAGTTGCACAACCTGCCCACAGCGTTGTCCGATGGTCCCACTGCCAGTGCCCCACACTGAGGATAAAGTGCTCTGCTCCATGCTCCCACTGGGGCCACTGCAGTGCTGGCACGAGTTGGAGAGCAACCTCACTGCCACAGCTGCCCTCGTTGGTGGTTCTAGGCTCTGCTCTTGCTTGCTGTTCCATGTGTTTCTTGCTCCAGATGAAAGATGTGTTTCTGCATGCAACCTGTGAAACAATAGTTCGGCTGGGCTCCTGGGATGCTCTAGGTTGGGATAGTGCCTGTCTCTGACTTGGGGGCTCTTCTGAGGCCAGGCAGTGCTGTCTTCCCTCTCCAACCCTCGGCTTCCAGAGGGGCAAAGGTGACTTTGGACAACCCATCTGCCTTGCTCTGTAGCAGCCCTTTTTGGCTTCATTCCCTCTAAGCTGATGATGTGGAGCCTAATGGTTCCTAATGCGAGGCAGAGGGAGATCAGAGCACAGTGCTAATAGATATTAGGGGGAAAATGGGCATTGTAGGTAAGTAGTAGGAACACTGCCTGCCTGGCACCTTTCTGTCTGCAAGTTCAGAGGTGGATGGGATTTGGGGTTTATTTTTAGACAAAAAGATATTGCCACAAGTTTTCAGCATTCCTGCCTGTTGCCAGTTGCACTATGGTGACCTTGTTGTCATCTCCTAGCAGATGAATTTGGACAAGGGGGTGGAGGTGGGGCATTTTGTCATCTCTGAGGTGGAAGAAGGAGATCATTAATGCTGCCTACGTGAGAGTTTGGATGTTTAGATTAGGCTGAATATAGCAAGAGAGTTGGCAAGCTTGTGGCTTGATGACAATGTTGGATTGTTTTGAACTTGAAGAAAAAAGGGGGAGAGGACAAACACCATTTGCAAACTGACAAACATGTCCACCAACAGAGGCACTGTGGCCTGATGAAGACAGGGACCTGCACACTGCTTTGTTTGCAAGCAAAAGAGCAGACAGAAACATTTGGGACCTGAGAGCCTGTGTGGGCTTACAAAAATGTGAGTCTGTTTTCCTGTGCTTCCTCCTTGCTACTCACAATTTCAGAAGGAAGTTCAAGTGAGCACCACATGCAGCATTAGCATCTTCTCTCCTATCAGATATGCTCTTAACTTCTTGAACTTCTCATGGCTGCTTTCATTCCCAAAGGTATTGCAGAGTTAGGAGGCATGTCTATCCAGGGGGTCAAGATACATATAGTCTGTTAAAAAATGATTCCACAATTTGGTGAAAATGACTTCTAATGGAGTAAAGCACTAACCCACCTGAGGACCCTCTAAGTAAGAAGTAGACATTCAAAAAGCACCTCTGAAGTAAAGAGTCTTCCCTAGGAAGAGCTGTGTACTGGCTTAGAAATTGTCAGGAGGCATTCTTTAAGTTATGAGGTGGTTTTAGAGAAATACCTCAATATACTCATTAAAGATGAAGGCTCCTCTAGCTTTTCCAGGTTTATTCCTGTCCTTTGTAAATCTTTTCCTATTAAACACATAGCTTTCTCTCTTTACTTTTCTCCTTGTTATTCTTTCAGTATTGAACACAGAAGAAAAGTATAATGAGGCCTTAAGCTAGTTATTAAGTTAAATTAGGAATAATGAGTAACCTGTCATACACATTAAAAGCCATGGTGGGGGAAGGGATGTAGGTGAGCTTTATCCTTGGTGCAGCTCTGCCTTCAGCTTGGTGCCTGATCTGTGGGCACAGTGCCTGCAGTTTCTGAGTGCCCTCCCTGTCATAGGTACTGAGGCAGGCCTGCAGGGCTGTGGTGTAACTTGGGAAATTAAAAAATTGAAACAGTGGTTTGTGAGGCAGCAAGCAGGGAGCAAGCTTTGTTTTGCTTTTTTTTTCCCTTTTTTTTTTCCCCTCAAGGAAAAGTAGGACATGAGTCAATACTTTTCAGAAGACTGAAGAGGCCTCAGCCAAGAGCTGCAACCCCAGCTGAGCTGTGCACAGGGCAAAGCTGCCTTCTGCCCTTCTGTCTTGTTCCTGGCAGGGCAGGGGGATCATGAGCACCCGCAGGACACAGCAACACCCCCAGTCTTACCGCTCTGTGTGGATCTCCCTGCGAGGGCCCCAAGTGGCTCTGAGTGCGGCAGGGAGGTGTTCGGGGCACGCTTGAGCCAGCTTTTCAGGTTCACCCGGCCCCACAGCTCCTCACAAAACTTCTCTGCGTGAGGCACGGCAGCCCTGTGATTGGGAGCCATCCTGCCTTGGAAACACCCTGGGTTTGCAAATTAATGTGTTTTCCAGGCGATGGCTGTGCAGCTCTGCCCAAACCCTGGGCTGGGGGCAGCTCCTCTGCTGGGAGCAGCTCCTTGTGGGGAATAGGGAAGGGGTGAAGCCACACACTCGCATGGCTCCTGTTATGACCCCTCTCCTTCGCCAAGTGCCAGCAGCTGCAGCACTGCTGGAGCACACAGCAGGCCCTGGCACTGCCTCAGAGGCTGCTCCCCTGAAGGACTTTACAACCAGCTCATAAGCTACTGCTGTTCCAGCCCCAGGGTTAGCTTTGGAAGGGTCCCTGCACACCACTGGCACATCTCCATGGGAGAATCTGGCTGTGGGCTGCAGAAGGGCCACATCAATTCCGTATCTGGTTTTTCCAGCCTAGTAAGGTGGTGGCACCAAACTGTGTCAATCAAATATGGCTACTAAAGAGGAGCTGTCTCCCTCTGCAGGTGAATGTGAAGTCAGTCGCTCCATCTGGCAGAGGAAAGCCTAGAGAAGACGATGGTTTTTACTTACTCAGCGTTTAATGACAATGAGCAAAGAGCACCTCTGTGACAGGAACCCCTTCCCTTTGCCTGTGCATGGCTCAGCCCCAGCCTCTCATCTCTGCCTGTGGGTATCTCCCTCATGGCCCCATGGACCTCTCTGATGCTCTTGAGAGTGTGGGCAATCATTTTCTCTGAGGCTTCCATGTTACAGCTATTTCCCACAGAGGAAGGCAACAAGCCAAGCTCTGCGAGTCCCCAGTCCCCAGCAGTGGCCATTTGCCATTAAGACAACTGCTGGAGCAAGCTAGTCCCTCTGTCCCCACCAGGGCCTCCTGGGGCTGTGTCATGGCAAACGGAACTGCACAGTGAGTCCCGAAGGCAGTGCAATGGAAAGCCGCTTTCTCCCAGCCACTCAGGCAAGGCATGATCTCAAAAACCAGAAATGCCTATGCTCCCTCCCAAGGTGTGCTTTTGGAAGGGCTTCCCAAATCCTTGCAAACGCCAAGAAGACATTACACACCAGCCAGGAGCTGGGCAAAATGCCTTTCACGACAGCTGAGAGCAGCCAATCATTCCAAATAGCTGACGGGTGTCTCAGGATACAGAAAGCTCCTCCCTTCTCTCTCAGCCTCTTCTGTCTGGCTCAGGGACTGCTGCTAAGATACTTCTCCCTCTCCAGCTGAGCTCATTTACCCCCATCAGGACCACTCTACACGCTGCTATAAAAGACTCTGAGTGAGCTGTAGCTGGGACCAGTTATTTTTCAGGTTCTTACACTTACTCTCTGTGGTGTCTATAGTAGGAATAGCTGTGTAGCAATCTTTTTAAGGAAAAATTTTGAATTATTGTTTGGTAATACATCTGTGCTAGTGCTGTGGTAGCGGTGCTGTTGACTAACCTAAACCTGTCTTCTCTGAAATCAGTTGTAGGTGTTTCTATATGGTAAGTTCTTCCAAGATCAAACCATGTGCTGCTGTAAAACTCAGCTATTTTAGTAAAAAGCTGTGCAGAGTTGAGTTTTCTTCTGTTATTGGCAGTCCTGGAAAACCAGAGGGATCCTGCTTGATTGTGAAGAGGTAAGTGTGGTTATAGTGATATGCAGAACCATCTATCTGTAGTTCAAAGGAACTTGGTTTTGAGAAATCCAAGACAGCAAGGAAGGTTGGAGGACTTACTGAAAACAGAATGGTATGGTATACAAGTGCAAACAACAGCCCCACATATTTAATGTTTGCTCGTAGAAAAGTATGTCAGTAAACAGAAAAACAATACCTAAGGCATTCTTGAAAACAACACAGATAAGCCTGTGTATCTTGCTGGGGAAAAAAGAAAAAGAAACAACATTACACAAGAACTTGTTGTTTTGCAAGTGGTAAACTCTGTGTTGCAATGCCAACAGAGTTCAACAGATGCTTTGGATGGAGTTGAACTTCAGTGCCCTTCCTACAAAGCTTTGGGCAAGGTGACCTATCAATTCAGGCAGTGGTAATGATGGATTTTGGGCTCTAGGGAGGGAAATATTAAAGGCTATGCCCTGAATCCACCAATGATCTACATGGACTGCTATTAAGGACAGGCTTTTTAAAAGCTAAACTAACTGGGAAGGAGGGTTGAATGGTTAACTTTCATTAAAATTAAACCGTTAAGAAGCTGAGGGCCTTGTCAGGAATAAAAGACAAAGCTGGTAAAAGCTGATCTTAAAAACCCTGCCTGTAGTTCAGGTTACAAAGTGGGGAGGAGCTGAAGAAACAAGTGCAGACCTTCTAAGCAGTGTGGAGACACCTTTCATAGCTGGGTGTTTGGGTTACATCCCATCCACCTTTTGTCAGGACTGCCCAGCAGCAAAAGGAGTGAGCACTTATACTGTAAGAAGAGATTGGGTCTGATCAGGGAAGTCTGATCAGGGAAGTAAGTTTTGTAACAAATGGGTTGAAAAAAACCCAAATGCCAAACAAAGGCTTGAAGACTCTTCTCCTTGCAGGTCATACCTTGCTAACCAAAGAGTGCTCTGATTGTATTAGTTCAGGGTAAAGGAGTGTGGGTTCTAATTATCAGGACTTTCCAAAGATGTTTCACAAGGGGTTCTCCAAAAAGCTTCAAAAAAGAGGCAAGTAACTTATGGTGGCAATCCAAGCTTTACTGGGGATCAAAATAGTGTCAAGGCAGAACCAAGCAGAATGAATGCTGATTAGTTTAGTTTTGTTAAAAGACAGAAACTAGCACTTTCTGCTGGGCTTAGAGGAATAGCATTTTAATCTCACTTCTGTAGCCAGACGGTTTTACAAAGCAAAGCTCAGACCTTTGGTTTTGTGCTCTCAACTTTGTCTGGGATTAGCAAATTTACCTGGACTCTGCAGTCTTGATAGACTTCAACCAGAGGAAAGAGGTGATGTTTTGTGCACGTCTGGTGTTGGTGTAACTTCTGCTAAATATGACAGCAGATGATTCAACTGGGGACTGGAGCACAAGAATTATTAAGTAGAGAGGGGCCAACATAGAGCCATTGGCAAAGTCTGGCTGTGAATGACTCTGGGGCAATTTTGCTTAGTTTAGCAAAGCAGAAGGTGCTTTGTATTTTTGAGAATGCAGGGTGGAGAGCTCTTACACACCATGACCAGTGTAGGCAACAGCTCACATTGGCAGTCAATGCAATAATGTTTTTATTGTGCTGTGATTTATTTTATTCTTATTTAAAGCACAGGACCAGTTCTGGTTGAGAAATACTCAGTGTTTGTACAAAGTCCCTCTTTAATGAACAAATAGGTATGTACATGAATGCCTACAGATGTTCTTAAACTCAGCCTGAACTTTGAGACTTCTGTGATAAAGGCATAGCTGATTGGGTTGTTTGAAGGACACCTTTAATCTTAATCAGAAGTCCTTCGATGGGATTTTTGTACATGCAGTTGTCCGAGAACTTGTTAAACTAGTCTCAGCCTGTAAATTTTCAACTGTGAAAACAGACACTGTGGAATTAAATTAGCAGATTCTCTGCTAATCTCAGGTTCCATATGTGTATCCAATTATTGTTTTCTGAACGAAGCTTGAAGACATATCAACTCTAGGCAAAAGCCCAGCTGCCCACTCAATGTACTTGTCTTAATCAGTGTTTCCAAACACCAGTGGGCCTACTAAAAGGCTTTAGAGAACAAACGGGTTTGTAAATGATAGGGTGTCGACAAAAGAGCTCCTTAGAGGTGATTTGCATCATGGATGTTTTACATGCGATTTGTAACCCTTAGCTTAGAGTTGATAGCATTCTCATGAAGGGTCATTGCAGATTATGATATTCTTGGGTTAATACCTCCTGATGTCACCACCATTTTGTTTAACCCTTAGGGTATTAGACAGCCCCTTTGTTATTTTCTCTTCAAAGATCTTTCAAAGTGGTAAGAGCAACTAGGTCAGAGAGCAAGAAATAACTTGGACCCCTAGTAAAGACTCCAAGTGGTCCCTTGGAGGTCTGAGAGGTCTCGTATTCCCATTCAGTGCATCTGCTTTGGGATTTTTTCATGCTTGGAAAACACTCTCTTGCATGGCAGAGGGAAGGCAGACACATCCAGTGTGTTCCCCAGAAGCCATCTTTAAAAGTATATGTATATGCATGAAGGAACAATACTTTGTCTTGCTCTATGCAAAATTCTTCTCAAATGCCCAAATTTCTTGATCAACACACACAACCTTGAGAAGGACCATGCCCAAACACTGTACAGTGAGGTCTGATACAGGTACAAGGGCTGTTGATTATGGCTGTATCTTGCCAGGCTACAAAGAAGAGATGCTATTGCTGAGCTGTGTCTCTTAATGACCTCTAGTCAAACATCATGCAGGGAGCTGCAAGGAAGGATTGTTTCCTCTGATACTGTGCAGATGTTAAACCCTAAACTATTTGTACCAGCCTGCTTGAATGACTCTTGCAAGGCAATGAAGCTCATCTGAGGCTGGAGAAGCAGAAGGAAGACAGATGGACTGCTTGCAAAGAGCAGGGCATCCTCTCTTCCCCTGGGGCCTGAGGACATGTTTCTCCAGGGAAGGACAACTAACATCTCCAGAAAATCAGGAAGAAGCACAGTAAACCTCTTGCCTGCTCCTGCTTTTGGGTCTCTGTTCAGCAGGTGATGCCTCCCTGCACCTTTGCAATGTTTTCTCCCCTCTAATGGCCAAAGATCTGAGAGCCCCTTGGGGGTGGAGACCTTGGTGTCACAGGCCGTGGTGGCTGGTGCCATCGAGCCCCAGGTCCAGGCATGCTCACAGTTAGCCAGCACTGTGCTGGGATGGGGTCTCCCACTGCTCTTCCTGCAGCTCCGATTGCTGTATCCCTGTATTCTCTTATATATTCTCTACGTTGTATCCCTATATTCTTCTTTCTCCGAAGAAATGCACCTGTGACATGGTGGTTGGGAGAAAGGGTTATAGCTAAGTGTCACAAAGCAAGGCAATGAAGGCAAACTGGTAAATCTGCACAGGTCTTAGTCCTCCCAGAGTCAGTGTCTCCTGCCTACCTCCTGACTGAAACTCTTTGGCTCTGACCCTTACACTGCAGCTCTTCCCTCTCCCTGGAACAAGTGATGCTCATTGCCTGGGTTTTATCCAAGCCAGCTATTAATAATCTTTTGCAGACTGGCTGTTGCAAAGCCTCAATCTGTGCAAAAATGTATGTGCTCCTGTGCTTGAGGCTTTGGTTTTCAAATAGCTATGCTATTTATTGTGTTGCATTACTTGCTGTTGCCCTTTCTAAAAAAAGCTCTTCAGAGCTGCCCACATACAAAGTGCCAGAAAATGTAAATAATATCTCATTTTACATCAGCTTTTGCATCTAGGGATTATCATAGAATGGTTTGGTTTGGAAGGAACCCAAACATCAACCAGTCCCAACCCCCCTGAGATGAGCAGGTACATCTTTAACTAAATCAGGTTGCTGAGGCCCCCATTCAACCTTGAATGTTTTGAGAAACAGGACATCTACCATCTCTCTGAGAAATTTGTTCCACTGTTTCACCACTTATGAGGGCATAAGTTTTGTGTTAGTTGAGTGTAAGCCTAATAGCTCAGGGCCAACTCCTCCAGCACCTTCTGTCAAGCTCTTTGCTGCAATACATGTTAAAACTAGGCTGCTTTCCAAAGTTAGGGAATCAATCAGGAGAGATTTGCTTTCTTATCCTTACCATTTCTTCTCATCTATTAAACCTACTTAAAACAAACTGTGATACATGTAAAACCATGCCTTATCTGCTGTGCCACCTCTATTGGTGTCAAAGGGGTTAAAAGATATTTTGATCAAGAACACAAAGATTGTTCTTTGTTTTCATAGCGTGATCAGTGTGGTGAAGAAGCTGCCCTGGGGACAGCCCTTATATGAAGTCATATTCTCTACAGTCAAGAGGGTCATATGGAATCAGGTCATTATTCTAAGCTTTAATGAAAGCTTGCAGTGCTTGTGCAAGGAGATCCCTCAATGGCTTTCACTGCTCTGATGTGTAAATCACAAGTAACAATCACAGGCAGTACAACAAGCTGATTTTGAGGTGGTTACGTGCAATAGCCTTGCCTCCTGGGCAAAAATGTGTCTGTCCTTGGCACTGGTGGGGATGGCAGCGTAGCTTAGAGCAGCAAGGCCCAGCTCGAGTGAGGCTGTGTCCACTCTTGTCCTGCAGACTGTCAGGGGTCTCATATTTAAGGCCAATGTGAACTGGCATGTTATACCTGGAACTACATTTTTTTTTTTTAATCGACAACTCTGCCTCCTTGTTTCCCTGTCCCCACCTGCGTGGATCAGGCAGGTAGTTGGTGGCAGTACAGTGACAGTCAGCTAGCCAGCAAGCAATTGAAGACTTTGGTGGCCACACTGCCTCTGGCCCACAGTTACAATGTTTTGCCCCGTTCTAGTTATTGTAGCTGCTCTCTTGACCCCTGCCTTGTACCCCCTATGTTTAAGTCTTACAGACTTCTCTGTGCAGTCTTTTTTGTGTTACTCGCTATGGAAGTGGTTGATCTGTGAGGCTAGGGAGCTGTAAATGCTTGTTGTCCTTTACCTTTCCTAAAGTTTTGGTTTTGTTAATTTGTAGAATTTGTAGTTGTAGAGATTACGCACTCTGTCTTTATAGAAACCACTTCCTGCACTTTGGATGGTACCAGGATTTGGCATGTTGTTATGCATTCTGAATGATGCCTGGGGTCTTTCACAAACATCTATATGCTCTCAAGTCTTGACAGAAGGCAAACATGCTACCTACTGCGAAAGCAATCTATTTGATGTTTACTGTCCTGTTACAGGAAATTTATTTTAAGACTTGGGATACAAAATGTGATATTTGTGCAAAAATCAATTTTCTTGTACTCTTGACCACAGGGCAAATAAGAGTATAGGTGATGGTCAGTCACCATATCAGAAACTAGTTTTCTCTCCACATGTATTGGTGAAAAAGTGAATCTTTACCAGAAAACTGAAACTCTTGTTGAAAACAGCAATTTAAACTTTAGGCGAGTATTTCATCTATTTAGGGCTACCTCAAAGAATTATTATTTCTGGAGTGCTGTAGAAGAAGTCTAACGGGACCCAGCTCTCCATAAGGATCCACAACCTTATTTCATGGTCATCATAAAATTGTCCTTTCTCTTTGAGGTCCTACCTAGCCATTACGGACTCAAAATAAAGGCAAAGAGGCTTCTGTTCCACAGGGTCTCTATCTCCTTCCCACTCAGCTGGAGGGCAGAAGAATAAAGAGCTCCCCTCCCACTGATTCAGGGCTGCACCCTAATGTTTCTGCAGTGTGTGAAGTGTTGCTGGGGCTCCACTTCCTCACCTGCAGCAGCTGAGCTCTGTGCAGTTCACTGTGATGTGTGAAAATAAGCTCATATCTTTATTTACAAGTCACTCTGATGTCCATATTGCATGTCAGCTTCTAAAGCATTCTGAGTCCAACAGTGGTTCTGAGCAGTGCCAGTGAACAGGCACTGGACTTGGCAGCTCTCTGCATTCTAATCCGCCCAGATCCAGGAGTGCAAACAGATGTATTTGACACTGGGGAGAAAAGAGGATGACCAGAATGTCACAACTGCATCTGGATTGCACAGATGAGCTTTCAGTCTGTGACAAAGCCTGCCTTATTAAGCAAGACAGGCATCTTGGAGGATGCTGAGAGCCTCATCCCTGCTGTCTGCTTCTGTTCTTTACATGTGTTGTTCTTGTTCCCATCTGCCAAGGAGACACTTGGGGAGGGCTGCCAGCTGTCTCCTCAGGTGGAACCAAACAGCTGCAGCCATGAGCTCCTCCTGTAACTGAACATGCCACCACCGAAGAGATGGATGGACAGACCTGCCCTAGAAGAGGCATTGTTCTTGTTCCTGCAGCGTGAAACGGTTTCAAAATAAAAACTTTACTGAACCTAGAACTAGATTAGGAATAAGAAGTTATGTCAATATCATCATGTTTTCTACTCAGCTAATCCAACTCATCCTTGCATCTCTCAACAGGTATTTAGAGGTTTTTTCTCTTGTCATATGGGTTCTTACATAAAGGAGGCCTTGTTTAACAGTTGCTAAAGCATAGGTCAAACCAGCAGGTGTTTTGTACTTGTAGTGCCTCAAACAGCTAACAACTGTACTCCATCTAAGAACAGCAAATCCACAGACAATACGTGGGCAAAGAAGTCAGCAACAGTGAAACCATTGTCAAGAGCATGGAGAGGGATAAATTTATAAGATTCCCAATGTGGCTTTGCTGCTGAATAATGAAACTGAATGTTGACTTGTATGCGTTAGAAGCTAGTGCAAAAAGTTCGTGTTAGTGTGCTGCCTCTACTCTACTCTTACCCTTGGCTTTATTGGTGTTTGCACCTGGTCTTGTGGTGTGTAGAAGCCCTTGCAAAAGATGAGTTTCCTTCAGCGTGTACCTGAGTATTCTGCCTGGGGATGCTACTGCCCAAAGTAGGCAATGAAAGATGAAAGACAAGTGACCCAGGAATGGAGACTGCACAGTCCCTGACCGACAGTCCTCTGGAAGGGGCAGGACCTCATTGGAGCTGGAAACACTACGGTGAGAGCTGGGCAAGGTACAGTGGGAGCTCATGCTATGCATAGGGTGTTTTCCCTGTGTGGGGTATGGCAAAACCACTGCTGCTGACATGTATAAGCTGAACTTTCCACAGAAACATGCAAGTGCTCTGTAAAATAGGGAGTGTAAGCCAGGGCTGGTGCAAAAATCACCACGGGATTTTAATTCCTACATGTCAAATTCTTTCCTGATTTTCTCACACTACCGCATTGTCAAATACAGAGAAAAGTGTGGATGCCCAGTCCCCAGAAGAGTTCAAGGCCTGGCTGGATAAGGCTTTGAGGAACTCGGTCTGATGAAAGATGTCCCTCCCCATGACAGAGGGGTTGGAACTAGATGATCTTTAAGGTCCCTTCCAACCCAATGCATTCTACAATCCTATGAAATGTGTCACCCAGGCCAATGTTCACCTGTTTGAAGAGGCAGCAGTTAAGCAGATGACTTGTGTGCAGGTGCAGTGAGGCAAACCTGCATGAGGCAAATCCCTCCCAAGTCTGAGAGCTTTGTAGGGTGCTGCTGTTGCACGTGTGTAAAGACATGACACTTGTGTGAGACACCAAGGTGAGTGAAGTGATCAGAGGATGCAAAGAGATATGCTGCATTCAGGGGATTTCAACTGTGCTGGAGCAATTTTCAGTTGCAGGAACTTAAGCAGGAGATTACCCAGAGCCCATCTAATCTCCAGCAGCGGCCAGATGCTTCAGTCTATGGTGAAGAAGGCACAACAGCTAACCGCAGTCAGGGTAAGGAAATTTTTGCCTGCTACTGGTTGACAGTTTTGGAATCACCCTGCCCATCTTCTGAGGGACGAGCTGGGCTGGGTAGGGCTGGTACCCGGTGAACGGGAGGACCCCCCTCTCAGCCTGACTGGGTGATCGGAACCTCCCCCTCCTTACCCAACACAAGGAGTGGGAGGCTCCGGTTCCCCGTCGGACCTGCCGCCTCCCGGTCCCGCCCCCCAGCGCTGTGTGATTTTGGGGCGGAGCGCATTCCCGGGACTATATCCGCAGGTGAAGCTTGCGGGAGTTGCTCGTTTCGGGTCGCTGCCGGGGATGGTGGATATGGAAGCGAACATTGACCCGTCGGAGCTCCAGCCGCTAAGGACGTATGACTTCGAGAAGAACTTCAATCACCTGGCAGCCAGGAAGTGGATGGAGGAGAATTGGTGAGAGGAGAGGGAGAGAAGGTTGCTGACCCGGTGCATCCCGGACACTGGGTAGCCCTATCGGGTTCTGCTGCTTTTAGCAGAACAGTTGTGAGGGTCTTCAGTCCCTAGGAGGAGAAGGTTGGGTGTCTCTGGCTGCATACCTGAGGCCTGAGGCTATGGAGGAAGGGCTGCAGCAGTGCATGCGGCAGAGCAAACAGTGGTCCAGGTGGTGCTGCAGCTTATAGGGAGATGGTGATGTGGCAAGAGCGTAAAGAGCAGCCACAGATGGCCACTGCAGCTCTTGCACTGGCAAATAGGGCACTCAGCCCTGCCATGCTGCACTAAAGCCTTGAAAAGCTGTGGGATGTAACACAAGGCACTTGAGGCTCTAGCTCACATGAAGCTGGCCTTTTTAGACATCCTATACAGGCATCCTCTGCCTGTAGAGTCTCATGTGTAAAGGGATAAAATGCATTGATGAATTTGCTTTGGATCCTGCTCACAGGCTACCAGAACCTGCCTCATCCCATCAAGGTCTTTTGGAAATCTCCGTGATGTAACAGTTCGCTTTCTTTTGTGCAGTCCCCAGGGTTCTTGCTTGCTAGCTTTGCTCACTGTCAGGGCAGTCTTCTTGTGGCCAAATCCAACCTTAACATGAGAACAGGAGATCTTTTGTTTCTTGGTGAGAGTACTTTCCTGGGGCTACAGAAATCTGGCTAAAAATAGGTCAGTTTGGATCTTTTCCTGACTGTTCTTTCTTCTCTACTTGCAGGCAAAATTCTTTTATTATTTCTTTTATTTATTTGATCCTGGTCTTTGGAATCCAGCATTTCATGAAGGAACGGAGGCCCTTCAACCTGCGTGCCCCACTGATCCTGTGGTCCTTCAGCCTGACCTTGTTCAGGTAAGAGCCTCTGCTAAATCTGGAGACAGCTGTAGACCTTCCCTCAGAACTGGATTGATGGAAAGTTCTGGTTATCCACTATGTCACTAGGGAAATAAATTGAATTTTTCCTCTTGAAGCCCCTTTCCAACTAGGGGAGTGACCTGCTTATACAAGACTTTTATTTCCCACCAGAAATACTCCAGCAAGTCAAATGAGTTGCAAAAGGATTGCTGGGGAGAGTGCTTGAAAATCATTAGTGGATAGATTTGAATGCGAAGCCTGCAAGAGCAGAGATCTTCCCTCATTCAAAGTGTGCCTGCCAATTGCAAGTTTGATTTGAGGTCTATTACTCTTCAAAATCTAGATTTCTTTCTCTCTCCCTTTCCCCCCACCTCCACCCTCCCTGCCCATTTTTCTAATCCCATTGTGTAGCGGGTGGGGAAAATTCTGCTACACTCACGGAAGCAAAAAAGATTATCTAAAATGTGTTTTCAAACTGTCCAGTCTTACAGTAAAGGTTTCCTGCAGTGGCCATGTAAATGTTTCAGCCTATGCTCTGTATTTAAACAAGCAAGTGTCAATTTTAGAAAATTGCCCTCATCTCCACAACTTTTTCTGTCTGTTTGGTGGGACAGAGGAAAACTAGACTACTGCCTCTGTAACTCCAGTTTGCTTTGATAAGGTCAAAGGGTCACTGCTTGTCCTCTGTCAGGGCAGGGTATGGCAATGGTCTGTAAAATCACAAGTTGTGGGAGAGGGGAGGTCAGGGGTGACTGTTCGTGGTCTGTTCAGAGACAAGCTTGTGCGAATGAAACGTATAGGTTGATAACAAAGAAAAAGTCGTATTTCTTCTTATAAGCTGTAGGAGTTGCCTGCCACAGGAGGTTGTAAATGCTCCCTGAGTCTGTCCTATGGGCCCATGCCAAAAGGTGGGACATCAGGACAATTGTCCTCCATTTCTCATCAGGTGGGGCAGCTTTTGCTCAAGTGCCTCTTCCAGCAGTTGAAGCAGGGGGTGTAATGAGGGAGCACTCTTTGATGCTGCTGTCTTGCAGGAATAGGTTTTAAATCCTGGACAAAACTTGTTAGGAAGTCTAAGAAGACAAAAGTTTGTTTAAATGTCTCCAAGACTGCCCTGAGCATCAAGATGGAGTTAACTGAATATCCGTGGGTGCAGAGCTATCAGAGGCTATGTTCAGGCCCTGGGCACAGTGTTCAGCTCTCCTCTGGTTTTCTTGCAGTTTTGTTTCCGCCTGTCGGGTCTGGAAGCAAATGTTCTTCCTCCTCCGTACCAAGGGATTTAAGCGATCAGTATGTAGTCGATCTTTCTACGTCCACCCTGTTTCCAAATTTTGGATTTATCTATTTGTGCTGAGCAAACTTGTCGAACTGGGTGAGTCTGAAACGTCTCCTTATCCTGTGTGTTTATAACTCCTTTGCTTTTACAAGCAGATTTTTTTTTTACAGGTCTCTGTCCAAATGTTACTTGGAGAAAAGGGTTGTTTAGCCTTGCATGTGTCACTCATTTTCTCGCTCCCTATTGCTCAACTCATATGATATGCTTGCTGTCCATGGGGTTGCAGCCTGATGTGACTGTTCTAGTTTGATCCCCAGGCCAGTGCCTGGACTAGGCAATTCTGCACTGGAACAACAGTGGTGAAGGGCCAGCAGACAGGCAGGGAGGGCTGGGCTTTCCACCTAGTTTTCATACACAGAAGTAAAGAAGAGCCAGTCTGAAGTGCTGTGCAGGTAGATCTGCAAACCTGGGGCAAGGGGCTCTTATACTACAAACATGCCAGCAGGCAGGGTGCCTAAATGGTCTTTTTCAATATAGATTATTTCAGTGGGAACCTAGGTTTTGGTAGGATCAAACCAGATAATGGCTTCAGCATTGAAGCTTGCTTGGTCTGTCTCACGTGAAAAACTTGTGAAACTGCTGTGCTTTCACCTGACTAATGATACACCTCTCCCCCAACCCCAGGTGACACTCTGTTCATTGTTCTCCGGAAAAAGAAGCTCGTCTTCATCCACTGGTACCACCACTTAGCCACGTTGATTTTAAGCTGGTATGGCTATAAGGATATGGCGGCGGGTGTGGGATGGAACGCAGCCTTGAACCTCAGTGTCCATAGTTTGATGTACTGCTACTACACTGTGACAGCTATGGGCATCCGGGTACCCACCTCCATCGCCATGCTAATCACCACTTCACAGATAGTGCAGGTGATAGGATTTCTAATAATGAACATCTCTGTCCTCTTCTGGCAGGATGATAAGCTCTGCCAAATCAACTGGCGGATGTTTTCCCTTGCAACGGGCTTTTATGCCAGCTTATTTGTCCTCTTTGCCAACTTCTTCATAAAAACTTACCTGAGTAGCACCCGGAAATCAAAGGGGGATTAAAACCGAGGGATGGAAGAAGAGATTGGGATGGAAGTAGGGAGGGAGGGGGAGAGGGGAAACTTCTTGCTTCTGTCTGGAGCCCAAGTGCCTGATGGGATGGGTGTGATGGGGTTTAGAAGAGATCACTGTAACAGCCCTCAGAGTAACTTGCACATTGGCCTATGGTGTGTCTGCCCTGCAGTGGGTGGCATACCAAAGTGAGGTGTGGGTTGTGGCAGGCTGGTAACAGGAGAAAGGGGAAGAGACTAAGGGCTGGAGACCTCGGGGTTGCGGTTCTGCTTTTCCTTCTTCTTTGCATCCCTTGGGTTTCCTTGTGCCTCACTTCCTTCCTGGGGATTGATAGAATCCTGCATGCACCAAGACTCTCCTTCAAAAAAAGGTAGGCAAACTCCTCTCAAAGCAGCACTGCCCTCTCCATGGTCCTCAGTTTTGGGGAAGAACAGAGCCCAAACCTTCTGCTACTCTCCAGGGAAGCCCTAATAGATTATTGGTGGGAACAGCACTGAAATGGAAAATTCCTGCTGTTTTTTAAGGTTATGTAGGGAGGGGATCTGCCTGGGTTCTCCCTTCTCCTCTGTGGTGCAAGGAACTGAATCCCATGAACTTTAATGGCTGTTACCTGTGGTGTGCCTCTTGTACAATATTAAACAATCTATTTAACTTGACTAGTTACTGAGCAGAGTCCAGCTCTGTCCTGCAAAGTGTATCAGGCATTGCCAATGGTCCCAGAAACAACTCCTCTCAGGGTGTGTCTGCCACTGGGTGATGTGTTAAAACAACTAATAAATGCTGTCATGTATGGATTGATTGATTGATTGATTTCTTTAATGCCTTTTTCATACTTGACCTTTGTACAGAACAATGAGAGGAGTTTAGCTTTCTCTGTCTCAATACTGTGTCTTTCTGAGGGTTAGACGTGTCCAGCAGGCTCTGTCCCTCTGTGCTTACCCCTTCTGCAGTCATCAGCTGGTCCTGCTGCCTGAGTCCTTTGCTCACCACCAGGGATCTAGAAGTGAGAGAGAGAGATGATAAAAAAATTAGGCTGTTGTTTTACCATCGGAACTGAGCACGTCAGTGTGCTTCATAAACCCAAGATGTGTCCGAGCCTCTGAGTGGGTGTTGGCTCCTACCTCATTAATGAGATTTGGCCTTTCAAGGCAGTGGACTGGAAAGTTACCACAGGGCTGTGGGCTGCACTTTCAGTGCTGGGAGATCGCAGCAGCCTGTGCTCTGTCCAGCCTTCCCTGTCACGGGCTCCTGCTCTGGACTTGGCAGCGTGTTGGGTGGTGGTGTAACAGCACCTTCCCCAGCTGTGGGAAAGGCAGAAGCAGTCAGCTGAAGTGTTGGGGAATAGGAATAAACTGGCTTCCACATTTAGAAGGTCTCGTTAGAGAGGGGATGGTGAACATACGGGAGTAATGGGATGGTCTCTCTCCTGCGTGGTGCTATTTGGGGCACTTTCTGTAACAGCTGTGGTCCTGGTGAAGCAAATGCCAGCTCTCCTCTTATATGTGTCTACAGCCGCCCCAGGAGTGCTCCCTCAGCTGTGTCAGGCATCTGTGCCAACACGGAATCAAAGAATCCTCAAAGTTGGAAGAGACCTTTAAGAACATCAAGTCCAACCATCCACCCAGCATTACCACTGTAACCCCTAAACCACTAAACCACATCACCCAGCACCAGATCCTGATGCTTCTTAAACACCTCCAGGGCTGGTGACTCCACCACATCCCTGGGCAACCTCCTCCAATGCTTGACCACCTTAACAGTGACTTTTTTTTTTTTCTAATATCTAATCTGAGTCCCCCCTGTCTCAGCTTTAGGCCATTTCCTCTTGTCCTCTGTAGGCAGAGTAGAAGACACCAGTCCCCACTTCACCTCAACCTCCCTTCAGGCAGTTGTAGAGAGTGATGAGGTCCTCCTGAGCCTCCTCATCTTGACACTAAGCAAACACAGCTGCCTAAGCCATTCCTCATAAGACAAGTTTTCTAGATCTTTCATGAGTCTTTCTGGACCTGCTCCAGCACCTCAATGTCCTTTCTGAACTGAGGGGCCAGAACTGAAAGCAGTACTTGAGGTGTGGCCTCACCAGTGCCAAGTACAGGGACATGATCACTGCCCTGGTCCTGTTGGTCACAGTATTCTTGCTACAGGCCAGGATGCCATTGGCCTTCTTGGCCACCTGGGCACATTGCTCATATTGAGCCCAAGTCCTTTTCTTCTGAAGAGGTTTCATGCCACTCCTCCCTGAGCCTGTAGCTATGCCTGGAGTTGCTGCAATACCAGTGCAGGACCCAGTACTTCACCTTATTGAACCTCCTGCAGTTGTCCTTAGCCAACCGATTGAATTTGTCCAGGTGTCTCTGTGGAGCCTTCCTACCCTCGAGGAGATCAACATTCCACCCAACTTAGTGTCATCTGCAGATTTACTGAGGGTGTACCCAATCCCCATGTCCAGATGATCAATAAAGATATTAGGACCGGCCCCAAAACTGAGCCTTGGGGAACACTGTTAGCGGTCGTTCACCAACTGGATTTAGTGCCATTCACCACAACTCTCTGGGCCTGGCCAGACACAAAACATTGAAGAAATGGTATGTTCACAGTGGCTCTTTTTCTACCTAAACTGCCTGACATGGTCTTGGTGCTTCAGAGGTGATGCTCTGTGGGATGAGGTGAGCTGCCCAATCCCCCTTGCTCTGCAGGCGCTGCTGCTGCTCAGCAGTGCAGAGCAGGGCACTGGAGGCAAGGCTCTCTAAGAGCTCTTTGTAGATCCATGCATGCAGACTGCTGGAGCGCGAAGTATCTTTCAAGGGGCAAGAATCAACCCAGTAGAAGAAGGGTTTGCAAAGAATATCTTGTGGGAACCCTCTCTCCCCCTCCAAGAGGCATTGCAGCTTTTCAAATAGCCACATTTCTCCACACAAAATGAGGGTACCACCTTTCCAGTGCTGTCAGGAAGCCGTGCCTTCCCCAGGGAATGCACACTATCAGCCAGCCCAGCATCAGCCCCTTTGCTCTGCTGTTCTCTCTGGCAAAAGAAGAGAGAGCAATAAACTTCCCAGAGCTTGCTAGGAGAAGATTTTATATTGCTGTTGTTGTTTGGCAAGTTGTCTGGAGTGCTGACCTGTGGGTGTGAGGAAAGTGGTTGTGCTTTCTGGGGCTTGGGGAGCTAATAACAGCACCTTCCTTTCCCAGGTCAGTGCCATTTCCCTGAAGCTTCCTAGAAATGTCTCCTCCCGATACTCTGTGAAGAAGAGTCCTTCTTATGTGTGCTGGTGAGCTGAAATAGACAGCAGGTCTGCTTTGGAGGATTTGTCTATTTTTGTTAAATTGTTGCTGGTTTGGGGTTTTTTTATTTGTTTTTTAATTTTTTTTAACCTTTAACCTTTTAACCTTTTTTTAACACAGAGAGCAATTGGTTGGCTCTCGTGCAGGAATCGTTGCTCAGGGGAAGCCGTGGTCCCCGCTGAAGGCGTCTTTGAGAACACTTGCACAGCTGGAACAACTTATCTTAGGGGCGGATGAAGGCACGTGCAGAGGGTGCGAGACGCAGGGGAGCAGCCCTGCAGCTCTGTCACGGGCCGGGCAGAGGACGTGGTGCAGACACGGAGATTCAGCGGGGGCGGGAGTAGACGGAGCTCCAGGTTGCGAGAGCCGGTGAAGCCGGGCTGGGTAGTGGGCAGGAGTGAGGGGCGCGGTTTTTCCCGGAGGCTGTATCGGTGCCACGGTAGTGGGGAGGTTTTTCCCGGAGGCTGTATCCGTCCCGCGGGAGGGGGGCGGTTTTTCCCGGAGGTTTTTCCCGGAAGCCGTATGGGTCCCGCGGGCGGGAGCGCGGCACCCCCTGCAGCCCGCCGCTAGGTGGCGCCGCCGCCCGCGCTGAGGGCGC
>WEIT01016929.1:100286-123858 GCA_013389985.1 Dryoscopus gambensis
TAGCCTTCAGACACAGCTGCGGGGGAGTGGAGAGCAAAAGCACATGCGGGTGATGTGGGCTAAAGTCTCGCCTTGAATAAGAAAAGTGCAAGAGAGTATTTAGATAAGCAGGATTTTTTTCAGACCCTCTCGTTGTGGTGAACCTCACACAAAGCAATCCCAGAATTAGTTATTGTTACCTATGAAAATTCCCGAGGAATTTCCCCCTCTTCAAAATGGGGACTGGGGCCAAAAGCCAGGAACTGCTCACAGTTAAATCCNAAAAACAAAACAAAAAATACAAGAAAAAAAACCCCACCAAAAAACCTGGATCAAATAATCTCATTATGTGTAAGCAGTGGAGATGAGCAGGAGCTATGTGGACACAACAAGAACAGAATCTGGTCAATGTAATCCATTTTTCCTCACTGACAGGGTAAGGGCATGGTGATGGAGAGCCTTGGCTGCCACTCAAGTGGCTTTTAAGGATGATCTAGATGGGATGTTGGGTAGGTACAAAACCCAGTGGATAATTATACCCAGAGCATTATCCACAGTTCACTGTTGAAAAGGAAGGGGTCTGTTGAGTGAAAATCAGAGACGTCTGCTGTGGGTCTGTTTTTGCTCAGCACTTCCATTAATGATCTGGTTGATGGAGGAGAATGTGCACTTGTTAAATCTGCAGATTGGGAAGTATCCAGTGACTAAGTTATTTGCCTAACAGGTCTCCAGAGTAAGCAGGATCCTGTTAAAAATCACATGCTTGGGGTTGCAGTATCAACAAGATACATCTGGGGAGGTACTGGGGGCTTGTGAGAGAGAGAAGTCCTGGGTAAGGTCTGTAGAACACCTGCTGAGTTTGTGCTGGACCTGAGAGCTTGATGTCCAAGCCCTGGCCCCGTGGGGAAGAAGCTGAACGTGGGATGCTCAAGTGACTCAGCTGCACCAGGAAGGCAGGTGGCATTTGTCGAACAGGGGACATCTCCCAGATGTCTCTGCTGCCAACTTGCTCAAATAGTTATTTGCTGTTGGCCATCTCTGTTTTCTGTAGATTCTAAGGTTTTTGCCGTGGTTGTGTCAGTTGTTAGGTACCATTGTACAAAGTGCTCTCAGCTCAGAGCTGGTGTGTGGTTTGCCATCTGGTCCAGATCCTACATGATGCAATACCTCTGGCTGCAAAAACAGACCCCACCATCTTCTCCATACAGCATGGGAAGCAAAAACTTGAGCCAACTAGCCAGGCTGCAGAACCACTGGCCACATGTACCAGTTACTTTGTGTGGGTACTGTGTCTTTCCTGTTTAGGAATCAGAGTGGTCTGGAGTAATGTTAATTGAAATGACTGCATGAAAAACCGCAGGCTGAAAAATCAGGACCTAAACTAGGTCTTGACTTTTCCCCACTGGCTCCCAGAGGAGTAAATGAGAACCGTGTGCTGGAGTTGGTCTTCTGCTCAGCATAGTTGGACATAGCTTTCATCCACTGAATCCTGCAACAGCCAGCAGCAGCCAGTCTTGTACTGCTCCCCCTAGCCAAACATCATCTCTGTAGGACAAGTAGAGGATCTTCAAAAGCATCAGAGCAGCCTATAGAACCACCAAGCACAGGTTGGAGGGGCAGTGTGTGTGGAAAACGAGGAGGGGAAAGACCAGGCGTGTAAAGAGCTCAACTCTTCATCAAGGTAGTAGGAGAGGATTGTGGGACCACCTGTCTTGGGTTGCCAGGGAGAGAAGGTGGACTCAGCTAGGAGTTGGGCTCAGTGGAGGAGAGGGTATTAGAGAGACGCCCAGGCTCTTCTTTCTTCCCATAGGTGGAAGAGTCGTGTCGGAGAAGGGAGTTAAGCACAGTAGCACCAAGATGAGGTATGTATTTGATGGAAAGGCTGCTGGATGGCAGCTCCAGCATGGAACGAAGATTAACTACTGAATCTACTTCAACAGCACTGGTGCCCAGCAGCAAGGTAGGATCCAGGTTACAATAAAAGATATGGTCTGAGATGCACTGTGTCTATGTTTTATGTTTACATTTGATCTTTGAACCCTTCCACTGGTAGCTGTTTCAGTGCAGGATATCTTGGGTCCCTCGTTTTGGATTAGCTCAGAGCAAAGAATAATTTGTTACAGTGAGGGTGGGCGGACACCTGTGACTGCTTTCAGTGTCTGCTCACAAATACCTTCAGTAGCAACTGGTCCCTGTGGAAGAGGCTTTGGCAAAGACTGAGCAGTTTATATGCTTGTTTGTGAGAGACCTCTTACTGGGTCATAGTGAGGATCCATTCTTAGCAAAGAACTTGCTTTCTCTCTGCATGCTGATGATATTGCAGAACATGGGTTATGCCAGATTTGCCTGTCCTATTCTTCCTGGTAGGACAGTTTGTTGTGAAGATATTTTGGGGCTGTTTTTTTCTATCTAAAGAGGGAAGTAAAACATTGGAGTTGTGTTTCCCCCTTGGAGCTTATGCTTGGTGAAGGGAAAGGTGATTGCAGCGGGTAGAGATGTCCTGCTCCCCTACTGCATGTGGAGCTTCCTTGGGCCCTTGGAGGAACTTGATGCCTCCCTCTGCATTGTGAAGCCGCAGCTTTTCCAGGTGCTTGTGTAGCTTGAGAGCGCCACCTCTGTTTTGCAGCTTTCCCAACAAAAACTGAGCAGGGCAGGTTGCTGCATCTGGCCTCTCCCCCGGGGACCACTGCTAGTGCGAGAGTGCCTGGGGGGATTCCCCTGCCCTGGGCTGTGGGAGCCCGAAGGCACTGGCCCCATCCAGCACAGTGGGGAAGTCTGAGCCAGAAGAGGCTCAACCTTCCTGCCGCACTGGGTGCATGCAGACAAGGAGCAGGGAGGGGACTTGTTTTCCTCTTCCTACTTTGTGTGTGGGCTTTTGTTGTTCTGAGGAGCCAGGTATTTGATTTGTAAGTGAGGAACATGGACTACTCTTTCAAACCTCAGCCCCTGTTCCAACTTGGACTGCCTCGTGCTGGTGCTTCTAAGGATGCTCACCCTTGCCTGGGCTGCTGGCACTTGATTTCAGAATCTTCAGATCCAGGTTCGTGCTCTCAATAACCACACAAGCAGAAGCTTAAAGGGTTTGTGCCAACTTTTATTATCCTTTTTTTTTGGAAATGGGATTTGGGGAAGGGAAGGAGATGTGCAAGGAGGAACTGATTGTTGCAAATGAGGATGTTTGGGGTGTATGCTAGCAGTAGAGTCTGACTGAAATGACTGAAGCAGTAAAGCATGACAGCCAGGATACTGCCTTGGTAGATGTGCTTCCTTTACAGGGTTTTTGGTTTTAAGGTTTACTTTGTAGGTTATTTCACATACAAAACAAGAAAGCATATTTTAATGTGTCTATATGTATTTGTATATATATAAGATAGATATATATATACACACACATATTTTATATTCTTATAACCTCCATCTCCTAAAGGTTTCAAGTCTGAAGGGCCGTGTGTATGTACGCATTATAAAGAGAGGCTAAATGACTGAGACAAGGCTTCCTTACTGGCTGTATGATAAATAAATGGGCAAGATACCTTTCATCGAAATCTTGCACATGTGCAGAGAATATGGTTCAGCCAAGCACCAACTGGCACCCCACCTCAAGCTGTCCTGTTTCTGGCTATTTGCTGCAGGGGTGGTGTGTGGCTGCCCATGCTGTCCCAGGGATTTGGGGGGCTCACCCATGTGAGGCTTGGAGGGGCAGATTGAAACATACTTGGTTGTGCTGCCCATGGGTCAGGCACCCTGAATGTTAGGGCTCCTATTTCCCCATGGGGCTTCCAGTAGACTGTTTTGGTTTATTCTACCATGGAGGAGAAGGTTTGGTGGGCAAGAAGGGAAGGGGTTGTGAAGGGAAAAGACAGTCAAAATTCACCATACAATAGACAAATCTTCATAAAGGTTCGTCTGCCTGCTCGTTCTTTCTCTCTCCCTCTCTCCCTCTCCCTCTTATGCTCTCATGTTCACTCTCATTCTCTGCAGGACGTACGCTGTTGTAGGGCTAAAGGTCTCCTTTTGTCAGGCTAAGGTCAAGTCCCTGGTTGGCAGAGGGCAGCCCTTCATACAGGCCTGTCCACAGCATACTGGCAAGGGCTCAGGTTGGAAGCTGCCGTCTGCACTGCCGGGTAGGTGAAGTTGGCGTGCTGCTTGGCCTTCAGCCGCAGGCTGGCCAGGCTGGAGTTGCACGTGTCCCTGTACATGTAGGGGCTGGCTGTTGAGGCATAAGGACAGGCACTGGATGAGACAGCAGAGTTGAGGCTCGGGCTGTTCAGGTTATTGATGTTTCCCAGGTTGTTGAGGCTAGAGGCTGGTACTCCGGTCACTGCAGAAGGGACCATGGATGAAGGCATGGTCATTGAGGTGATGGAGCTGGGTGGGGAGAACATGGGCTGGGAGGAGAGGGGACTGACGTTCATGGAGTTGAAGAATGGGAAGCTCTTGGCTGAGAGCGGACTGCTGGCAAGCCCCTTGGTGGCCCAGTTGTTGTAGGAATAGCTGGAATACATGTCATCGTAAGGCTGCATCAGTCCATTGAACTGGGCTCCGAAGCTGTTCTTGCATAATTCAGCCTGTTGGTTCCTCTCTCGTTTCCTCCACTTAGCTCTGCGGTTTTTGAACCAGACCTGCAAGAGAGAGAGAGGGAGGGTATGGGAATTGCTCTGTCTGTCCTTGCAAGGGGCCTTGCCCTGGTTTCTTTGCCCAGCAATTCAAAAGCTGTTGAAGGGCTGGCGATGCTCTCAGGGAGATGGGAGGCTGAGCATCAGAAAAGAGCTGCAGCAAGATGTCTGGGCTTCAAGGTCATCTCCCAGCAGGAATCACCAGGTGGTCCTCAGCCAACAAACAAAAACCCAAAACACTGCCATTTCACAACACACAGAATAACCCACCTCACTCAAAAAACAGATGCCCTATATACAGGAAAAAGAGAAAAATTCTTGCTGTATTACCAAGTGACCACAGCCAGGAGGAAGGGTTGGGGTTGTGTGACTTGGGAGCAAAGTATTTGGGGGATGTGGCTTGAGAGCTGCTGAACAAAGGAAATAACTTCTCTTGTTTTGATTGTACCTCAGGACAGGCTTGGGCTGGGGTGTTGTAAGTCTGTCTTCTAACAGGAAAATCTGTTAGTGTTAGAGGGGTCAAACAATATAACTTCCTAGAGCATGGAAGCTGCTGGAAGGCTATTCATGGTGCTACTAATTCATATTTCTAGTAGCAGAGAGAAGCTCTCACTCCAGCTGGAGTCCTGCCACACCATGCCTGTGACTGCACAGTGGTTTGGGAACCCAAAAGAGTGCCCTCCAGCAAGGGTAAGGCTGGGGAATGATGATACTGCAAGGAAGGGGTCTGCTGGGTCGAGGCAGCCAGCTCGTGGGGCTCTGTGGGGCAGAGCTTGGGCTTTGTATCTACCTGTATAATTGCAAGGTGGCCCTGGATGAGGAAGGCACCACCAGCATCAGGTGTGTGTGTGGCAGGGTGTGTCAAATCTCAAGTGCAGACCCTGGTGAGGTGTTTCCAAGACAGGGAAATTTTCTAGTGCTCCTAATTCCTTCCTTGGTTTGGGGCCAGCTTGGTCATATATCACCGCAGGCTTCTTCCCCACAAGCTCAGGCCCAGGAAGGTGGAAGGGCTGCAGTCCTACCCGGACTCGTGCCTCTGTCAAGTTTGTCCAGACTGCAATCTCCTCCCTGGTGCTCATGTCTGGATAACGATTTCTCTGGAAAGTGGCTTCCAGCTCTTGGAGCTGCTGGCTGGTGAAGTGCGTCCTCTGCCTCCGCTGCTTCTTTTTGAGCGAGCCGTCTTCAGGGTTGGAGTCGTCCGTCTGGTTTTGCTGGGACTTCTCAGTGTCTGTGCGAGAAACAGAAAGATGGGAGAGATCCTCTGAGTTAACTTGAGGGCATGGATGCACTTGGGGAGCCTATCCCTGGGGCAACTAGTGCATGCTCAGTGAGGTCCCCCTGCACTGCAGCCACCAGGAGTGGTCCCGTCTCCCTCCCTTGTCCTTGCAAGCAGGCATCCACCCAGTGCCAAAACCAATGGCCTCTTCATGCAGCACAGCTTGCTTTTGTTTAACTGCCATAATAGATGTTGGCTTCCAAGTTACTGGATTTAGATTTTCGATACTTCCAATATTTGGTTTTCATTTGTCACAGTTCACATGGAGGATAGTGGCAGAACTTACCCAGATCAGAAGGTTCTTACTCTGCTTAAAACTCTCTGCCTAAGATGTCCTTTAGAAAAACTGAACAGAAATTTACACTTATGACACAGCAAAAGATTCAGTAGTGTTTCTGTGGACAAGTGATGGGAAAAGGCACATTGCAAATTGATAGCAAGCTGAGGCCCTTCAATTAATTAAACCTGAGGAGCACAAATTTTCACTCCCCTTCTTTCTCCTTTACCTTCTTACTTAGGTGCACATGTTTACATTTTTTAAAAATAGGGAAAGGCCTCTCTTAGACTTTACCATGAAGCACTCCAGCATCTCCCTGTCTTTCCACCCCTGCCCTTCTCCTGACTCACAGATTCCTCTCCTAGAGGCAGTGTTTTTAGTTTCACTGCCCATTAAATGAATATCTCAAAACTCTCCAGGGTTCACACTGGTATCTCACTGAAATGTGCAGCTCGGCCTCCTCCTGGGCATCAAGTCCAGGTCTGCCCGCTGAGCTTTTGGCTGTTGTGGGTGGAGGTGCGCAGCCAGCTGCTTCCCTGTGCCACAGCCCTTTTTGGGGGCTGTGCAAATATAAGCAGGCAAAATGCAAATAGGGGCAGAATGCACATACTAATCTCTTCTGTTTAGTTTAGTTCTGTTTAGTCCATAGAGTGCCCAACTGCTCAAATGTGACATTTTCTTTTATGATGGAAGAAAGCTATAGCTTGTGTTTAATTTTGCTGGGAATCAAGACAAGTCATCATGGAGGAAAATTATTGTGGTGAAAATAAATAGTTTCTGATGTTCAACTCTTCCTTCCTCTGACCTAGAAGCTCGGTGAAGCATTTCTAAATGAAAATCAGCAGGTCTTCAGCAGGGAGTGGAGGTGTTCTTTTACAATGGGAAATAGTCAGCTAAACTAAATAGAAATTTTTGCAAATACCTCTCAAACTGTTCCACTTGGAAGAAGAACCTTTACAAAAATCCTGGCATCACTCTGCTAAAATTGAAATTTTTGTTTGATTATGATTATTTGAGTGGAAGCTAGCTTAAAAGGCTTCAAAGCCCAGAAAAATCTCAACATGAAGGTGTCTTGTACAGCCCCTTAATGAGTAGGGAGGCAAGGAGACAGCAGCCTGGAATACGGTTGAGTCAGTGAAAAAAGGGATTCCTCAAGTCAAATGAATGTGCTCTGGAATAATAAGCTGTGTCTTTTCCATTTAGTTTTTATGGGGCATGAGAGAGGCTTAAAAGCATCTGAGCCCCGACAGAGAAGAGACTCTGCTGCAGGGCAGTGCTTTAGTGGACCCCAGACCTGGAAGATGCTCCTGTCTCAGGAACTTGGTCCCACTACCCTGTTCCTATGACAGCCTGTTAATTCAGAAATATTTTCCTGCTGTTCCTGGAAAACCTGCCTTGTACTTGCCTTTCTCCAGAGGGAGCAATGCTGGAGTCACAGAGAGCATTTGCAGGAGAGGTGCTCGCTCTCCATGGAGGAAACCCTGGGTGTGGTCAGTGATTTGCTCCCCACCAGCCACCTCTGCTTCTGTAGCACGTCTGATGCTATCCACCAGCAGGAATGTGAAAGCAAGGACAGTGAGATGGCCACTGCTCACAGCAGCAGGATATAAGTTGGGTCTTCTGAGCAGGAAGGTGCCATGTCCTGTTGCCAGCACCAGGACCAGTTTGTGTTTCCATCCAGGGTGTACTTGTACAAGAACTTTCCCAGCACACTCTTGAAACAAAGCCATAGGAATTGAAAAGTGGAATGAAAGAGCTTGGTTGTGGTCTTTTGGTACTCTTCTCATTTTCATGAGCATCTTTGTTTGTTGATCTCATATTCAGCAGAACTCTTGGAAGTATGCTTTTAATGTAGATTTTTTTTTATAGTGGTTCTTGCCAAGGAGATTAATCTGATTTCTCTAGCTCAGTGCTCTAAACCAGTATTGGATGTGGGAGATTCTTGCACTATCCATCTCCAAAAGAGATTAAAAGGGGAGTGATGCCACCCATCTGAGCTAGTTATTAGGAATGGCTCAATACAGATGAACGGACATTTGGTTTGTTTGCTCATCTGCTGAGCCTGGGTTAATTAGGAGCCTGATGCATACAGGGGATGTGTTCTCACTAAAGTCCCTGACAAATATTCATTTCCAAAGAGGCTGCTGTGAGGCAGGAGGCTATGCCCTAACCGGGAAATCCTGCCCAGGACTGCCGTTCTTCACTCAGGAAGAAACTATACCAAGAGGGAAAGAAAATGGAGTGAAGGTACCACTGGTTTATGGGCTACAAGTGGGTGAAAGAGATCACAGTGTATCTTGCTCTGGTATTCGTCTTCTCAATACCCTCTGGTATACCTACTTCTCATAAATCTTAAGTCTAAGGAGAAGTAGGAGTCTCAACTTTGAGCCTTGGAAAATCTCTGCAGTTCATATTGGTGTCCTCTTTGTTTCTGTATCTGCTACCTGTGTTTCTTTCTGTGTGTCATCTCTTTTCTGCTGCTTCTGTAAGCAGGGAAGAAGTGTCCTCTGTAAAAGGTGCAGAGTTTTGGCTGACTGCAGTAGGGACCAAAACCATGGCAATACAGGGAAAGAAAGGAGCCCACAGAAAGAATGTGGGTGCCCTGAATCCATGCTGAGGAGCACAATATGGGGAGATCTGGGGCAGTTCTTTACCTGCCTCACTCCTCATCCTTGCTCTCCCTTGACCTGTGCTGCCTGATGAAACCTAACAGAAGGGGCTGTCAGAAACCATGCCACACTATCAGAAGACTCTTTAGATCCCTGAGTGCTGAGCCCAGACAAGCAAGGTTTGTGTTTAATTCCTCAGGATCTCTTACTGTGTGGATGAGTGAAGCAGGGCCAAGGAGAAGTAGGGAGGCTGCTCTCTTGAGGGGAGTCAAGAAGTGCCGGAAGTGCAGCCCTGCCCCTGTCCCCGGCAGCCCTTGGTAGCCATCTCTATTCTGCCTGAGACTGCTGATGCGTGGCTGCCATCAGCATCTGGTGCAAAGGCACAAGCTGCCAGCATCTGCACACAGGTAGTGCTGACAAACAGCCACCTCGCAGAACCGTTTTATTTCTAGACTGCTTAAGACAGTGGGGAGTGATGTAGCCAGGCATCCAACATTTATTGTCACCCCAAAATAGGTTGTGGAATATATCTTGTACACATTCACCCACTCAGTGAAACGACTGTGGCCATAGCTGGAATTAGCTGCTCATGCCTAATGGAAAAAAAAGTCAGTGCCTAAACTGGCAGTTCTACAGCATGCCAGGGTGGGCTCAATAGGGAAGGCCACATGAATGGAGACACTGCCATGCATCCAAAGCAGCTGACGAGGAGTCACTGAGCTTGGGGATGTGCCCAGCTAAGGTACGTGTGCAGTGGGGAATTTGTAGGGTGGATTCTCTAACTCTAGTTATCCCAGCATAACTCCCTTCACGATACTTTCTCTGGGGAATTTTAATCTGCATCATTATCCTTAGTAGCTTTTGTATGTGGGAGAGCCTGGAGGCTTTACACAGAGAGCAGTGGGCTGTCCCCGGCCCTCACTCCCTCATGCTGGCACTGGCAGAAGCAGCTTTGCATTGTCCTGACACATCCAGAATAAAAAGGGATGGAGTGGTAACCGGGCAGATCCAAACTCTAAAGGAAGCCATAGCATTTGGTGGCTGATTTCTGAACAGGTGTGAATGGTGATGTTTCTTATTCAGAGCCTGATAAAGAATTCAGCAGGCTTGGGGTTTGTTCAGCCTTTGGGAATGGTCAGAGGCACCTCTGTGGGAAGGCAATAGAGCAGTGCACCAAGGCACAGGTGAGGAGGCTTTCTCCTCCTCACCTGTTAAAGCAGGAGCAAGACAGTGCTTCCCTTACATCTTACTGCCTGAACCTAGAAAGTTCAGCCTAAGGCTTACCTTTACCATGGAAAGTTTAAACCTAAACAATTTAAAAAGAGGTTAAAAAAAAAAAAAAAAAAAAAGGCTGTTTAAAATTAGATGTAGCCTTCTGCGCCTTGGATGATACTTCCTGTGTTGTGGGGACAGCTCTCCTGCTCTGGGGATCCTGTTTAGGCAAATAATAAAATCTTGATTGGGCTGTGATTTGACTTGCCTGGCTCCAGACTGCCATGGGCTGTGCCCTTGCGAGCAGTGGCTTCCTGCAGCCAGGGCCAGATGACCCCACCATTGGGATGATGTTCTCACCCTCCCATTGTCATTGCAATATGCACCCTTATGCCTTCCCCCTGCTTGCTGGGACAGCCCTGCTGCTATGGCATTGTGCTGGCTCCCAGTACAACAGGAAACTGTCCCTCTGGGAGCACTGCAGCCAGCTCCTGCCTGCCACTGGCCACCCAGATCCACCCACAAGGATGGGCCAGGGTCTTTCTTACACTCACCGCTGTGGTCCTGCCCTTTGCAGCTGTGCTCGTGTTGAGGAGTTCCAGAGTCCGAGAGAGACAAGGCTGGGCTGCGAGCCTCTGCATCTGCCAGCAGGTTGAAATCCATGGGGCAGGGATGGGTGGTGGAGGAGGAGGAATCTGAAAAACAGTAGTCACAGGGTGATCAGGGAGATCAGTCTGTGTGTGTGACCTCTCCTCACCACCTTCAGCAGGGACTTGCCTTGAGGAAAGGTCTAGGAAAAGTAAAGGATCCCTTGGACACCTTTGAGTCTCTTGGCTGGAGAATGGACATACTGGGCTTTCTGCTGAGCTTCCCTATAAATCAAAGATCATCTAGTGACACTTCTATTTGCAGCCTTCAGAGAAAGAGCCTCCAATTTATAGGTGACATTCAGACTGAAATAGCAACGCCGGGAGCATGCTGTGTAATAGAGATCTGAGGAAGTGGTTCTGGGCCAGCCAAGGACTGTTAGCACCTTCCCCAGTCATCCCACCTCTCCCATCCTCCCTGCCCAGCTTCCCTCCTCCTTCTCCCTTGTTTCTGCACAAGCTGGCTAAGCCTAAGTAAAGCTGTCCTGAGAGCACTACACGCACATATCCCAAAAGAAAAGCACTCCTGTGCCTGGCACTGATTGAAAGGCGTATCTGCCTGCACAGCCACTGCTACAAGCAGAGACCCAGGCAGTGTAAGTGGATTCCTTTGGGGTACACAAGGACCTCTGGAACCTGAATTAACATGAGAATCACATTTCATACCCTTAGGTGCCTGGGAATGAGTGATCCTGGCTGCAGCAGGAGCTCTCTTCCAGCCTTAGATCATCCTGACTGGAGGCTCCCCATTGTCCCCTCAAGAGACTGGCCTGTGCTGGTGAGCCGTCTTCCCTGGCTGAAAGCATCCCAGCTGAGAAGCTGTCAGTGCTGCTTCCCACAACTGTAGGAACCAGTGTGACTCTTCTGCCACCTCTTCCCACAGCTCTCTCTCCCAATATCAATTATTTTAATCATTTGCTTCCTTATGGACCCTGCACCCTCTACCTGTATTGCCTAAAGGAGCTCAGCTGAGAGCACCACTTTGTTCTGGACCACACTGGATGCTCATGAAGAGGCAGGCATGAGGGAGTGAGTTTTCTAAGCCTGGCCGCATCCCCTTGGAATGGTGACCTGGCCCTGTATTAGCCCCTAATCTGAATTTTGGATCATAACCCAGCAAAATGTGGGATGTTTCACTGCCACCAGTGCACAGTTTATGAAGGCTGGATCACTTTGAGGGGACCACAACAGCTTCTGAAACTTTGGCCACCCTCAGCTGATGTCTCATCTCTCCACCTAGGGATCTTTTTCCTCTAAAACACAACAGCTAATGCACTGTGCCAGGATCTGGGACCCCTGGGTTTAGGGAGGTTTGGACCAGGTATTTGGGACTTCCAAACTTTAGGTGGAGATCAGTTGTGAAGGATGGATTCTGGGTGATGAAGGATTGCCCAGCCCCTCAAATCCATGTGTGTCAGGGAGGGAACGTGCCGAAGACAGTCTGGACTGTGTTAGTTTTTAGACATGTAAACTAGAGATTAATCACATAGCTGTTGCACCTCCTTTGGAGGTGGATGACAGTGACTAAGAATGTATTTCCAGAGCTGTCTAAAGCCCCCTTTAGTCAATTCACACAAAGCTGCCACCAGGGCCCTTGGCAGGGCTGATCCCCATACCTGTGGTGTGCTTCCCAGGCTGTGGTGAGAGGGCAAGGAGACATTTCTAATGGTTATCTGGCTAGCTTCTGCAGCGGATCTCACTCACAAAACCCCTGCAGTTTTCCTTGCTCTTTGCTTCACTTGACCTCCATTCACCAACTCTCCCAGGTACTGGTGGGGCAGTCTCAACACCGGCCTCAGTCAGTGCTCTCTGGAAGCAGCACCTAATGAACAAGGACCTGGTTCTGGTTTCCCAGACCGTTGCCTTGCTTTGGGGTTCTCTGCTCCTGTGGGAAAAAAGTGGCAGGACCCTGTCTGTGCCATGAGGCTGGTTTCCATGTCCACTTCGTGGCAAGCCTGACCTTTGATGTCTGCTGGCTGCGTTAAGCTCCTGGCAGCAGCCAGGCACAGCCCTGTTGCTTTTTGCCGTGTGTACATACATGAAGTGATGTGACAGGGGCTGTATTTTCTTTAATACCTTTGCATGGAGCAGGGGAGTCCATCTGCTGCTGATATTGCCACGGCTTTTAGCATTGCTCTCAGAATTATGCAGAAACGCGCAGTGAATTAATTCCATGGATTAAGTCTTGATTAAGATGTGTGTCACTTTGCTGTCTCAGAATTTATTAAGAGCCCTTCTTGAGTCTGCAGCAGATGGAATTTCTGCCCAATGTTTGTAGATGATAATATCCCCTCTTCTACAGCCATTTGCATATGATTGCATCTGTCAAGCACAATTTCCTCTCTTCTAGGGCTTGACTCTGTACTGGACGATTTAAGGAGGAATTCAGATTCTTGCCTTGCTGTAACTCAAGGACAGTGTCCTCCTGTGCAGGGTCCTGTTTGCTCTTTTTTCCACATCTTGCATTGCTTTCATCTTTGCAAACTAGAGTGAAGATAGGAAAACCGGGGAGGAGTATCTTACACAGGTAAGGTTCCATAGGTGTAAATGACAACACAAGGTACAAGGCTCAGGAGAACCTATTCCTGGTATTGAAAATTTATGCCCCATCCTGGGCTGCACCAGTGCAGTGGTTACAAAGTTGATCCAAGCTGCTGGACACAACATAGCATGCTTGCCCTGCCTCAGAGATACAGTGGGCACTTAGATTAAAACTGGTTATGAAGTGTGGCCAGTATGCAAGTTTAAGCAGGGATTTGCAGCTGAGCACAAGTTTGCTTTGTGAACTGAATTTAAAAGTAGGAGGATTTCAGAGAGATGTTGTATGTATATATGTAATTGCATAACCTATTGCATGTGCCATATGTGGTGGCATCAAGGAATGATTTGTCAGTTTGCTGTGAGCACATCATGGAGAAGCAAAAGCAAAGAGAGAGAGGGAGCTGCTTGGCATGATTATAAAAGCAGGAAAGGTCTGCAATGGGGACAGCACATGAGCTCTGTGCCAATATATTTACCCAAAGGCAACCCCATGCTACTGACACAAAAGGCTGTAAGGTATTATTCTATATTATACAGCCCTTTTGGATTTAAAAAAAGGAGCCTTCATCCACATTGGCTAGATCTTGCTGTAGGCAGAGACATAAAGAAAGTCAGTACTAAACCTTCATGGCACTTCTACTAAGTTGTTTGCCCGGTCTCAAGGAACAAGTGAAATTGGCACCTCAAAAACATTATTAGATAAAATCAAATTTACCATCTTCATCTGACTCTTCATCTCACTTTCTTTTAACATAAAAGAATAGTTTCTTTAGGGACAGCTCCTGTACTAGCAACATGCAGCCAGGCTTGCTCAGAGGCTTCAGTTTTGTAAAACTAGCCACAGATCCCAGTCTGCTCCAGCATCTGTAACTCCTTCCATCAATGTATGTTATTGCTCCTGAGATAAAGGTTCCCAAACCTGTAACAAACACATCTCTTCTTCCAGTCTCTGCCCGTGTGCATCCTCTCCTTCGTGCCCATGTGAACATGCTGTGGCCACCTGTGCAAGACCCTCCAGCCAAAAAGGGAGTTGCCGTCCCTGCTCCATGGACATGGTAGAAGGCAGGGAAAGAGCAGTCCTGGCTCTAGGCCTTTCCTCTTTTCAAATTCACCCCCTTTCTATTTCTATGTCAGTTCCTGACTGCCCAAGCCAGGGCCATTTGGGCAATAGAAGGAGAACACTCCTTCGTGAGGAGAGCAACCTTGTTTACCTGAAAAGAGAAACAAGGGTCCCTGTGACCCATCTCCCAGTTCTCAGTAACACACTGCTCCATCACCTGGGAGAAAAGAGGCTTTTGCTTGGTCTTTTTTTTCCTTTGAGGAGGTGGGAAGGAAGCATAAAAGCTGGCTTTAAGCCAAGTAAGGCTAATTATAGGGGTGGCTTTTGTGGTGTGGGTCTTGCCTGTTGACAGCTGCCTAGAGACTGACTAGTGTGTGCTGCTTGACTCTCTGCACTACCATTGGGGAGCAGGCTTCCTGCTAGACCTGCTTTGGCAGGTTGATCTGGAAGTGAAAAACTGTCTCTTGCATTGTTTTGATGTTATTTGACTTCCTGTGGGCATGCAGGGGTGCTTCAGCAAGGACTCGATGCTTCAAGTTCCAAGGTAGCAGCACAATGACCACTGACGACCCAAGGACAAGAGGGAAGCCCTAAGCTGGCCTCTCTCGAGCAGATCAGCACAACCCTGTGGATCTGAGTTTCCTGACTCCATCCAGGGCCACAATAGCTGAATCTTCTGCTTGGAATTGCTGATCTCCACAAAGAGTTCAGGGTTAACCCTCAGGCTGAAAGGTGCTCTGCAATCATTTGGGGGGAAGTGTCCTTTCTTTCTTGCATCCCCTGAGGTGAAGGTATGATGTTACACTAGATTCTTAGGGTCAGAGCTGTCTCGTCCTGCTCCATCAATTGCAGAAGTCAAACTACTGCCGATTGCTTCACTCCTCCCATGCTCATGTTCCCTGTGTACTGGCTTACTTTTAGGAGAAATAAACATTTGGGACTCTATTTAACTGTACATTTTCAGGAAGATGATCTGCCTCTGTACTTCAGTCCCCGTGAGAAGCTGAGCTAACAGCCCCTGCCTGGAATAGCCCCTGCCTCTCCCTCTGCTCCTTGTCAAAGAGGAAGTGATTGAGACTGCGCTTGCTCCCTCGCAGAAGGGCATTTTGTTCTCTGGATATACACGTTTGTTCAGGGGATGGTGCCATCAGAGTGCCTGTGGGCTGGAATTACAAGTGCCACATCAGCACAGCACATGAATTGCGCAGCAACCAAGAGTCAGATTCTCTTTGCTGGCCAACACAAGTGCTGCCTGCAAGGGGCTCTTTCTCTGCTGCTAGAAAGCAAGAAGGATGGGGTGCAAAATGAGTTAATATTTGTTTCCTCGAGACTATAGAAATATAGCTGTGGGGAGACCAAGGTCACCCACTGCTAAACATCTCAGTGTAGCTTTAAATCTCTAATCTTAATGGAATTGCAGCAGGAACCAAGAGCAACCATTAATCACTGGAAGATAAACAGCAGCAGCCAACTGGTGACCCGGAGCACGGGGCCATTATGGGACAGGAGAGCAAGCTGCCTGCCTCCAAAAACATCAGGCTGTGCACAGCCTCAGGCTGCCTGAGCAGTGGTTTCGGGTGCACACTCAGAAGTGGATCATCGACCTCCAGCAAGGGCTGAGTCACAGGTTATATTAAACTTTATTTCTTGATTTAGTCCCTACAGCTGGGCACTAACCCCTGAGCTCCTGAGGGTGGCTTCGTAGTGGTGTGTGCTGCTTTGAAGCCAGGAACATGGTTTAGGGGTTTTATTCCTCTCATCAGTAGGAATTGCCAAAGCTCCCTGAGGCACTTAGTGGCTTTGTTGTCAGAGCAAGTTGTCTGGCACTGCCCCACACATGGACTGGGCTGCAGAGCACTGACAGCCGTGCATGGTGCCATGGAACTGCAGTAGCCCAGGCTCTTGCTGCCAGGCTTCCTGGCCACAGCTGGCAGCAAGGATCTGAGAGCTGGCAGCTCTCTGATGAGGAGGTCCAGATTGTTTCTCTTTTCGTGCATCACTCTAAGGAGAAGTTTCCAATAATGTGAGGTGGGAAGAGGGTGAGGAGGTAAGGTGCTGCTGCTGACTTGTCTTATGATGTAGGTAAAACTATTTGACTGTTCTGGGACTGTATCCTTCATCTGAGAAATCATGTAAATTAGTATATCTGAGCTGGTAAACATAATGAAGCAAAATTCCTTTAAGTGCTTTCAGATCCTCAGATGAGAGGTGCTAGGAAAATGCCCAACCGTGCTGGACACTGCCTAATGCATTTCCTGGGGGCTGGAGGCAGCCTGCAAGATGGGATCAAGCCACTCGTTTCTTTTACTTTGACAGGAACCTCCAGGTGCAGAGGAGGATGATGTCTGAAACCTCTGCTCTGGGCAGCAGAGAGTTAATAAACTGCCTGTATTCTGGAGGATTATCACAATGGAAATGTCCCAAGGATTGACAGCTCCATACCCATGTCCACAGCAAAAAAAGCCCACAATGGAATGTGTCCCGTTCGCTTATTTGATGGGCCGCACTGCGCCCCTGTGCTGTGGAAGCGCCCTGATGTCACCATGCCCCATACACAGCGCATCATTCCCCCCAACAGGTGTGTCTGCAGTCCCCCAGACTGGTGCAGACCCTGCCAAACTGAGGCATTGGGTTCTGCCAAGGCAGGGTAATGTACTTGGGCTTGGCTTAAAGCAAGTCCTTTGCAATAGTATTTTTGGACCTCAGTACTGTCCTTAGCCTACCTAGACAGTTTCTGAAATGGCACACAAAATTTGGAAACAAATTGCTAATCCTAGCACAGAATAAAAGTTCTGCCAGACTTTCTGCAAAGTTGTTTTTTCCCCTAAACTAAACATTCATTGTTCTTGTATTCTTGTAAGCATTGTACTTCAGGTCTCACTGTGTCTGGCTGTGTTTCCAGTATCCCTTGGATGCTATGCCTCAGTGGGGTGTTTGGCACCTTGGATCTATCAACCAGGACTGGGATTTTCATTCTGTCAGACTGTGCAGTTATATTAATAAGGTTACGCTTTGTTATGGCTTATTTTGTTTGTTAGGCATCTGGAACAAAATAAATCAGCAAAAACTCAGTTTTGCCCAAACAACCTTCGATCGCACAAAGTTGCTGGTATGGTGTGGATCCACCATGCAGGAGTGCTGGGAATAAGAGCATGGTCTGCAGTTCTGGGGGAAGAAAAGATCTTTAGGGAAATTAATCTCTTTGATTTGGGGAAGGGAGGAAAAAAAGACTGATTTCCGTAAGAAATTCTGCCTGGGAAAATCTTGCAACTGTAACAAAGGATCTGCTAAAGTGGAGTGCCAGCACTGGCCTGGCCAGAACATAACAACTGTGCTCATCCCCACCGGCCCTTGCCCACTCCTGCAGCCCCATCAGGCTGGCTCCAAAGCGACCCATGCCACTACCAAGGGATCTGCCTGCGTCTGCATGAGAGAAATAGCTGCACAACCACAGTGTACAAGGGATTGTGATCTCTTGTGGAGCCAGGAGTGAGATGAGACAGTTGCAAGCCAGGATCCGGGGCAGGAATGAGAGGTGCAGGCAGCCTGTCTGCAGCTCAGGGCTGGACACGCGCTGCTCATGCAGCAGCAAAGGCCACCAGGGCCTGGCATCAGCAGATCGGTATGTGTTGCTGTATTTAGTTGGGCGATTGTATGAATTTGACTAATTATTCTGGCAGTCAAAGGAAACTGGCCTGATTCCTATGGGGGCTGTGCTTGCAGAAGCTGGGCAGGGTCATTTCTCTATCTCTGTGGCTGTAAAGTTGGCTCATTTTAGGGAGGCTCAGATAGCTCTGACTCCAGCTGCTGTCAGGAGATTTGTATGCAGATGGAGGGCAGTGGATGAATCAGATGTTATCGAAGATGAAATGATTCTCACAATTAGTAAACATGCTCAAGAAAGATGCTCATCAAGTGGGTGACACAGGGAGTTGAAGCTCGAGAAGGATCCCCTGCTACCAGCATGTCACACTGCTACGGCTGTGTGACCTCTGTGCACTGCAGAGCTGCCAGTGTCTGCCATGCATCAGCACTTCTAGAAATCCTTTCTGGAGAACTTCGACTTGATCATAAACATTTGTTCTATGACAGAACTTGGCAAAACCAGCAGCTAGAAAGAAGCTTTTTTGGGGGGGAGGGGTTGTACTAGATTGTTGTTTTAAAACAACCTGTCAGAGCCCAGTGGGTTGCAGGAGCTACAAAGGCAAAAGGGGTAACTGCCATGAGTTCTGTGATGGCCGCACCAACCACCACGGCCAACAAACAGCTCTGTTGGTTAGGGAAACAAGAGCCCAGAAACTGCTGGCTTGCTCCGAGGGATGCGTTGTCTCAGTGCAAACCCGCAGCGCTGGAGGGAACCAATGTCTGCTCTGCTTGACTATAAAGTTTCCTGATGATTTGTCTTTTTTTTTTTCCCCCCAAGTAATTTTTATTTAAATTTTTTTAAAGCTCTCTGGCAGGAAGATCGTTGCAGGATGAAGACTGCCGTGAATAAAACAAGTGGATGATCTCAGCTCACAATATCCCTCCCCTCTTCCTTGCGATACTACAGCTGGTAGGACTGGGGCAGGAGGGGGGTGGCTCCGGGAGGGATGCTGGAGCTTGCTCCCTCTCCACACTCCATCTTTATGGACCTTGCAACATGCCCTGAAGGTCAGCCTGTTTACCTAGACACTGTTTGAAGGGGCCGAGGGAGGCAGTTAGCAAACACTGCCGGGGCCGATCCCGCAGTGCTTCGCACGCGGCCTGTGCCGGCAGGATCGGGCCCGCGCAGCGCCCGGTTCTCTTGTCGGCCGCGGATGTTGTGCGGATCGGGGGCGAGGAGGAGGAAGGGCGGGTGGACGGGCAAGCAGCCCCTCTCCCCCGGAGCCTCTCGCCCAGGGGCCCCACTCGAGGCCGTGGCAAAATGTCTCGCGTCCCTAAATCCACGGGCACAACAGTCATTGCAGAAGCAAAACCCAAGAGGTTTGACTTTGGGGATCCTGAAATGCAGTGTGCTGTGTAAGGACTGTGCACAAAGTCTGCCTCGGTTTCTTTTTTTTTTTTTTTTTCCTCCTTTTCACCTCCAGCCCTACTCCACCTCCCCCCCGCAAATCCTCAGTTTTTCCATCTGCTCGAGGCCGCATCCCATGCCGAGCCCCGGGAGGTAGGCAGTTTGGGTGGGTAGGAGAGGAAGCTGCAGAGCCCTAATTACAGAGCCAGTCTGGCCCTCGGGCGATCCCATCAAAGCGGCTCGCAGAGAAACGGGATGGAGCAGAAGGATGTGAGCCATCTCAAAACGCTGCTGCCTGGGTCACACCACGTCCCGTCCACTGGCTAGCCTGCTCCGGGGACGGGGCTGTACGGCCAAAAACGCCTCTGCCCGCCCAGACGCTGGCGCCCTGAGAGAAACCTCTCCTGCAGCTCCAGGGCTGGGGAGCGGCTTTCCAGCCTCCCACCCTGGCCTGCTACTCGGGCATATCTGAGACCAGGCACAAAGGAAGCTGTGAAACCCTTTTAAATGGGACAAGAAAGTCCTTATTTTTCATCACTTTGGTATTTCTCCCTACTTAGGTATGGATCCATATGGAGGCTGACCTTTATAGCTCCATTAATTTACCGTAACAATCTAATTTTTAAAAATTATCCAGTCCTCTAAAAAGTCTTATTTTATTTTGGAAGAAAACCTCCATGCATTTATTAAAAAATAAATAGCCTTGAAATAAATAGCCTTGAAAAAAACCCCAAACCCAACTCATAGAACTGGAAGTTGGAATATTGTGGCACCAAAAATAAAACTGATGGAACAAAAAGGGAATTTCATGTGGTTTTCATTGTCAAGTCTAAGCTCAGAAACAAACAGGAAATAAAAATGGCTAAAACAAAAGGGATTTCTTTTAAACTGTGTTCAAATCTAAGTGGGGAGCTGCTTTATGTGGGAGGGATTCTATGTTTATTTGCTTTTCAAAAAAAGGAGTAAATAAAAACGTCCACATGCAGACAGGTCAGCTTGATTTACCGTTAAATCCTCATGTTTCACAATGGTCATTTATAATCAGCTTTTTAAAAGAAAATTAGACTCGTATAAATGGCAGCATTGGAAAGGGGAGAAAAGGCAATGGGTGGTGGGAAGGCTGCTTCTGTTTTAAATGAGGTTGAGGGGGAAAAGGAATGGAGAGAGAGAGCCGAGAGAGAGGTAGAAGTAACTGCGAACCTCTAGTCATTTGTTTTATTCCATCTTTGTACTTTTTCAGTTTTTGCAGAGAGCTCGGCGGGTGCTGAGCCTTTCAGCCTGTGCCACACCACTGAAGCTCCCCAAGTAGCTATTTATTTGAAAAGAATAGCCTGTAGGATCAGTGCTATGTGATTCAGAGTGGCATACGTGCTATATCCTCCCAACAGAAGTATTCTTAGGCTCTCAGATTTGGGATTGTGAACTTGTTTGATACGGGTTTACAAACAGGCGTCTCAATCACAGCGGCTCTGATGGTGATTTTTAGGGGTTAATTTAGTGCACACAGGACCCAGCTCCCCCAAGCTGGGGATCTGCTGAGATCCCCAGTAACTACAGCCCCACTAATGCATCTCAGAACATTTTGAATAGTTTAAAAATCAGAGGGACAAAATTAATATCAGTTTCTGCAAATCCAGCTCTTGTTTCCCTCCTCTTTTGCACTATGCAAAAGGGTGTAAATGTTTACTTTCTGGGGGAGCTATGGTTTAGGAGATAGCAAAGAGCATCAGATTGAGGGTCAAGGGACACAGGCTGTATTTCTGACTCAGGTCAGGTAATTCTGCCACAGCCCAGTTTCTCCTCTGCTCAACAGGGATATTTCCCTTTGTGCTAAAGCATCGAGAGACCCACATATGGAAAGGCTAGAAGGGTCCTGAGGAGAGAGATCATAAGGTTCAGCTCTTCAGAAATGAGTGCTCCAAGGCTGAACCTATACCCTGCAATCAGTAGGAAATTTCCTGTTCATGAGTAGAAGATTGGCTCTCTCCCTGAATCTGCTTGGTAATACTCTGACACTGATGGGAAGGCAAGAGAGGGACCTCCCTTGCTCACTCCCCACCTCTTTTTAAAGCCTAATAACAGAAATGTTTCTCAGCTTCTGCCCAGCTAGATCTCCTGGGTCTTTCCTGAAAAAAACACCTAATATTTAATTTTTTTGCCGAAACCCTATTCATAGAAACAGATCTATTACTAACCATCCAAAACGAATTGTTCTGGCCAGGCTGCCATACCTGTCCTCCTCTTGGGTCAGAGGGAGATGAGGATCCAAGCAAATCTTTTCCCACAGAAGTGACCCTCTCTTTGCTGAGTCTGGCCCTGGTCCCTTGTGCTGCCAAGCTTCCAGGATCAGCCTGTGGACTCCCTTAAATACCCCAAGGAAGCCCAGAGCTAATAACCAGCTTCATTCAATTCCCAGTCACATTATTATCCAATCTGCCAGAGGCATTAATATTCAGAGGTGAGGTGGGAGGAGGGCAGGGGTGCTAGTGAGGGGGAGCAGCACACAAAGAGGAGGAAGGGAAGAGTGGCGGACTGGCCTCAGAAATCTTTCTCCAGCCATCTGAAACTCCAGCCTATTTCAGCTGGGTGTTGACAATAGAGGGCTTTTCCAACAGCCTCAGCACTAACTTTGATACCAGCTGGTAAAGACTGTTCTCCAGCCAAGAGCAAATGCCCAGCCCTGGCACAGCCTAATGCCCTCAGCCCCAGTGGCCCACAGCAAGAGGGGGAGCTTTGCCCCCTCTGCCATCAGGCCCTAAGTAATAGCAATCTCCTATTTTTAAACAGCCAGATAAATAGCTGAGCCTGCTCAGAGATGCCACAGCCTCCTGTTTCTGACCATCCTCCCTCCATGGCCCCACAGTCTCATCCGGTTGCCTTCCTGATGCAGGGCATACAGCTTGAAACCAGCAGTTCTCCCCATCTGGGACTTTGTTCCCAGACCCAGGTACCTCCCCTGTCCCCAAGGCCAGGGCACATGTGCCAGGTCACGAGACAGACCTCATGTCCCCTGCTCATCTCATCTTCCTTTTGGAGCGGTCTCCTAGATCAGGTTTCTGGCTTTTTCTTTTTGGCAGTCTCCAAAGTCAGCCTCACCTCTCAATCTCAAGGTTTTGGGTAGCATCTGACAGAGAGAAGATACCATTTTTTTTTGCCAGCTCTCCGTAGGGTACATTAACCAATACTTTTGCAATCCAGTCACAATTTGCAGATCTATTAATTGCCTGAATTAAGCCCTTATAGAAATGTAATAGATATTTATTGAGGCTTGCAACAGTTTCTCTGAAAAATATTGATATTGGTTTTTAAACCAGTGGCTTGGACAGGAATAGAGGTGGGCTTGCATGGGCAGAATCTGGGCTGCAGGTCAGGCAAACCCAGGAACTACAGTAACAGCAGGAAAACCACCGCCCTTGTCCAGACCCCCTTCCAGGCTGACAAGGAAAAGACATCTCTCTGTGAGGTGCCTTGTGAGGAGTACTGGGCATGGTGCGACAATTTGCTAACAAGAAATAATAAAAAAAAATTTAAAGTCAAACTCTGCTCTGCTTCAGCAGACATCTGCAAAAACTGAAAGCAGCTACCATGATCTGACAGTCCCTCAGGAGCCAGCAGGCAGCCCTTTGTCCCTCACAGCAAGGCACCATCAAAGCCTGCACAAACACCCATCACCTTCAGGTCAGCGGCAGGCTGAGGGGCTTGGATATGGTGCAGGGAGCCAGGGAAACTCTGATCCTATCACCAAAAAGGTGGTCCTTTCCCCATCTTTGGAAGATGGGACAGGAACAGAGGTGAGACTCTGAAAGACACCTTCCTTCAGAGTTGCTTATAGCATTTCCCGAAATTGCAGATGGGAGACAGCCATTTCATCCCTAGCATCCTGCCTTCCAGGCCACGGGCCATGTGTGGAAGACCTACAAGTTTGTCTGGGGGACACCAAATTCCTCTCTTTGCTTTCAGCATTGGACTCCACTTAGAAAGTGGACGGATCTTGGGCCCATCAGTCGGGAGGCTGCTTCCCTCCCAGGTGAAGGAACGGGGCGGATATGAGGGATTAGTTTTGATTTCTGCATTGCCAGCTCGAAGCATCAGCCGGGTGCGGCGGCCCGGAGCTTACCACCAGGCTCTGCCGGGTGCCCCCGTCCTGGAGCAGCGTGTTCCTCTGCGGCCGCCTGTGCGGAGCCGAGCTCCGCACCTGGTAACCCGCCGGGCCAGGCGGGGAAGGAGCGCGGAGCCCCGGCCAAGGGACTGCTGCCCCGAGCTGCCTAACCACAGCGGGGAGGGGGGAGCTGAGGCAACCCCGCTCAGTGCCTCTGCAGGTCCCTGGCGCTGCCGGGGTAGAAGCCAGCCCCCTCCCCGCTC
>WEIT01016930.1:422-60904 GCA_013389985.1 Dryoscopus gambensis
TTACTGTTACTGTGAGCTAAACCACATGAGGTTAAGAGCTTGTCAGTGTGATGTGAAACAGCCAACATACTGACCGTGGCACCACCTGAACCCACAGCATGTCAGAACACAGCTGTACACATCTAGTCACGTTTTCAGTCCATCACGGCAAGCTTCAGGAGGTCAGCTCTGTCCACCTAAGGCATGCTGGCCCAAGTCTTTTCCTGTATATAAAAAACTGTACCAGGTATCTTCCACTCTTGTCCAAAAGGCCACCAGGAAAGGTGTTTGATGCTTGAGGGAGAAAATGTATGAAAACAGAGTTCAATTCATTTCCCCAAGCAACTAGAAAAATTTTCTAATGACAAGAAATGCAAATTATTTTGGCTGAGATTTATTTTATACTTCCTATGATGGCTGTTCTACTGTACACAGAACTGAAGATTCATTAGAGTGGAAAGAGGTCAAGGAACATTATTCTGACAGCTGGGGAGGTACCTGGATTCCATCTGTGCTTCCAGGACTGTTTCTGTACTGTGGTTTCAAGGACTGAGACATCAGCCTTTAAAATGTAAAGCTTTTATTTTTATTTTTTCCCTTTATCACCAATGCCACATTTGCTAAGAGTGATTTTTTTTGAGGTAAACAAATGCAATAACATAAGTGGAAAGATGTCTTGTAATTTCTGTGCTCGTTGGTGTTAAAAAAAGCAGTGGGTCTTTTGTTACAGGAAGGTGAGAATATGGTTTGTGTAACTGAAATTGTTGGAGGCTGTTCAATAAGAATGGCACAGGGAGGTGAAGGTTTCTTGCCTCCATCCAGGGTGCCTTCAAGTAAGGGGAACTTCTTGACTCAGGATGGTGCCTTTTACAGAATCTGAAGTAGCATTACTGTGAAAAATATTAATTGTACAACAGTTGCTAGGATTTTAACAGATTTTTATCCATCAAAGTCAATGGGGTTTTTTTTTAAGTAACAAGCTTTCTGTTCAAAAGGTTTGTATTTTTTTTTTTTTTAATCAGCACCCATGGAGCTGTGGATATGGTCTTTCTTACACATCACTGCTACCGTGCTGGTGGCAACACACACAAATGTCATGCTTGAGTACTTTTCTCTTTTGAGGATATCCCAGTGCCATTCTGAACCTTAGGGGGGAAAAAAAAGGGAAACTGTAACTTAGACAACCACATCTTTTATTGCAATCCAGGACAACAAGAGCTGTTCCCATTACCTGGAAGTATACCTGGCTTTGTGTGGGTTGTAAGAATAAATTGACTAAGAAATTATTTTAGTTGTTTAAGAGAGCAGAAGGCTGATGAGAAGGAATTGTAATTTCCTGCTCCCACCAGCTTTTCCTACACTGAGAAGAGATATAACCACAAAGTTAGAAGTAGCTCTCACAGAAAGAACTTTAAAGGGAAGAGTGTTCATGTGACAGCACACAAATCTCTAGCATGAACAAAGAAAAACAAAGCTTGTAAAATAGTAACTTTTAGCATTTGAGCCAGATGTCATAAGATTAATTATGCTTATGAATCCTGTTTCTAAGGTTTTACAAGCTAAGTGTACAGTTTTTGTATAGCTGCAGTTCTAGTTTAGTGCATTCAAGTCCAGTGGTCACACAGGGTTAGCCTGATCCTGCAGAAGACAATCACACATTCCAAATAAAAGACCAAATGCCTTGAAGTAGATCACTTGGAGATAAACAGTATTAAAATGGAAGCACATCTGCCAAGTATCAGCTGTCAAAGCCCTGCAGCTATCTGAAACCAATCAAGTGTTAGAATAATCCGTTGTAGTTTACTTCGTCTTTATGTCTTTGTAATCATCCAGCCAATTTCATGAGCTACATGGAAAAGCATACGTATATGTTTGTGATTATAGTAATGCTTTAAGTGAAATCAGAAATAAACACTTAATCTGCAGCTATGAATTTCAGCACCTCATTTGATCATTATTTCCTGATTTCTCATCAATTCATGATTGCCTGTGGCAGTTGAAAACATTTATTCATTCTGTATCTTGCTGAGAATTGAGAAAACTTGATATAAATAGTCTGAACCTCTTATGCAAGTACATACGAGACCTAAATGATTGCAATATATGTGTTGTTGCACTTTTGTCCTTTAACAACATTTGTGTGAGACTCTTTGCAGAGGAATAGGACAAGCTGATTGCTAAGGTCCAAAGTCAATTTTTGGCTCACCTAGTTGTCGGATCAGATATCTGCTGTGTTTGTGAGGGGGCTGCAAAAGTTAGATATATACTCTGTCACAGTTGCTGAACAAAACTGAAAGCATTCTGTGATGGTTACAGAGCAGGTTGATAATGAGAACTGGAAGGCTGTCAGAACTGGGAGACAGCCTAAGTGACATAAGAATGGCCACTTCATGGCACCTATTTTTCTTCTACCTCTTGCCTCCTCCTTCACCCATCATCATATTATTTGGATACTTTATAGAGCAGAAACTGACTTTTCATATAAACTAAGTCTAGCTTGTTTTGGCATTCACAGAGCACTTGGCAACTATGCTGTACACACTAATGGCCTTTCTTATGCAGTTGGTTTTAAAGACTAGAGTTTCACCCTGTTGGTTTTTGAAGTGGAGCGGAGTTTTGATGGGGTAGAGGAGATGCTGGAGACAAGTTGAATGTGAAGTCTAGGCCATGGCCATCAGGACATTATAGATGCCACTAGAGTTCAAGAATCTACTTACATAATACCAGTAGTTAAAACTACGTCTAACTTCTGCCATTGGTTTTCTGGTTTTCAACATAGTCAGTAAATTCTGTGTATGGATAGACTACTTTCCCTGTTATGGAGATAAAAATTGGGTGAAGTCTTTAAAAGTATCATGGACAGAAATGACCCTGTGAGTCTTCAGATCTGACTTCTCATTTACCTTAAGACATTTAATTTCACTCAGCTTATATGTATTTGAGTAACACGTGTTTACCTCACATAATTTTCAGAGAAATGTAAACTCTCAGTTTATAGGCATTAAGGGATGGAGAGTCTATAGGTGCCCTTGGTAGTTTGCAGCTCTAGTGGTTACATACCATCATGAATATTTATATCAGATTATTCAAAGGAAGAGTTTGCTATTGTAATGCTCTCCTGTTCTGCTTTCTGTAGTAGAAGAAAACCCTAGTGCCTCGACTGGGAGAAAGCTTCATACGTTGTAATCAGAAAACCTCTCAATCTTCTTGATTAACTGATCAAACAAAACCTTTTAATCATATAGGTCATACAGAGGCATTTTCATCAGTTTAATTTGTATTATTCTTCATTTTTTTTCTCCAGTCCTTTCAATGACCCCTTTTGAATTTGATCTCCCTAAGCAATATTTGAATATCAAGAAAATTTCTGGGAGCCTTTTACTGAAATAGAATTTTCTCCACTGTTTTTATGCTCTTTTTACATCCAAGGTTTTAAAATTTGCTCTTCTGTCACAGCATATGGCTTAACTAGATAGATATTTAACCATGACACCTAAAATCCTCTTTAACTGTTTTTTCCAAAATACATTCTCCATTCTTCAGGAAAGATCAGAATTCCTCATTGTTTATGAATTACTCTTCTTTTGACTATAATAAACCACATTTATACCTAGGAAACTCATCACAATTTGTCATTCCACTTGTTTCCTTCACATCTAATAATTTTGCCGATTCCAGTCATCAGCAAGCTTTACAAAGTCATTGTAATACTTTCTTCCAGCTCTTTGATGAAAACAGTGTTAGCTGTCCTATGTACTGTCCCCATTTGCTACTGAAGATGTCAGCCACTTCTCTACATGTGCTTTGATTCTACCTACTCCTATTTTCTATCTGAAAATATTATTCAAAGTGGCATTGTGTAAACTGTATCTACCATTAATTTTAAAAGTGAAACTTTAGATCTAGGAAGTCAATCAAATTGGTTTGATAATAACTATCCTTGCTAAACTGTTATTGGCTGACATTTGGATCTGCTCTAGGTCCCTGCAAAGAGAAAATATCTTAACAGACCCACCAATTGATTCAGCAAGGGGAAGAATGGTAAGGTCTACTGTTGCACTGTACTAATCTAGTTAGGATATTAATATATATATGGCACTGGGTGGTGTTCTGTTTGCACAAGTTATGACATGTCCCATTTTCACTCCCCTTCCCATATTGTTGTGGGTTTACCCCTGGAAATCCTACACCTCACCTGAGAATCCTGCTCCTGTTCCCCTGCGTCAGCTGTGCCTCATTGGTTGTGTACCTTTCCCTTCCCCTTCCACCCGCAGGGTTCAAAAGGGGCCTGGGGCTCGAGCTCACCCTCTTTTCTTCCTGGATATGCTCCAATAAACACCTGTGGAATTCATCCCGAGGGGAGGGGCGCTTTTCATCTTTTGCCTTCTGTTCTTGACCATCCGTCTCTCCGGAGTCCCCGAGCTAGCCATCAGACCACTGGGGAGTGGATCGGGTCAGTCTACTAAAGCAAAAATTATAAAAAGACTCCCATTAAGTTGTTTCTCCTGACTCTTGCTGTAGAACCCTTCAGCAGAATTTCAGCTTCCATGGCTGTTACTCAGGCGTGATTTACTTACAGAGTTATGCTTAGAGCAATATACTTTTTTTTGACCAGAATTCTCTAAACGATTTGCAGTTTGAACCAAGATATAGTCTGATAACGAGACTACAAGTGATGTGAACAAAGCAGCTACATTGTCTAGCTTTCAGTGTATTCTTGAAAATAAGCAAGCCTACTAATAGTACCTGAATATTCATGCAAAGTCCAGCCAGTCAGTATGTTTACAATTAATTAAGTGTCCTACCAGAATAGGGGCTTAAATAGAAGCTACTAACTAGACTGTATGATTTTAATTTCATTGTGAATCTCATCATTTTCTAAGTGTAAATTGTGTAAGAGATTAACCTTGACCTTTTTTAAATTCATTGAGACAGAAGGGTTTTGGAAACAGCATTTGAGATCATGGGCAAATTAACTGGTATTGGAATTGTTGTAACTGCCTTTCACAAGCCTTGTACGGTGTTGCATTTGCTATCTGTTGTAAATAATTCACCATTCTTTTTATAAGATTCTGGAATAAATTAACCTATTGACTGAATGTAGGAGTTTCTGTATTAAATTTTTGTTTCCATGAAAAACCCACAATCTTCTCTTTTCATATTCAAATCGTTAAGTAGTTTGTACTGTATAATATATTAGATTGTCACGTTTGAATCAGAGCAGTGTCAAGATTACTTTTCAGTTGAGACAAATCTGTTTCTGTAGCTTTTAATATGCCTACAGGTGTGCAGGATGTTCAGAACATTTGTGACAGTATCCAGTTCTGAGGGAAAAGGGGGACAGTTTGCCTTTTGCCTTTTGTTTGTTTGTTTGTTTGTTTTTTAAAACCATCAGACAGTATCAGGAGACCATACTTTCTACAGCATGCTTGACAGAGAGACAGCAGCAAGTTCAGCAATTCGTAGCACCTGTAGTAGGATTCACTGGTGGCTGAGTTACACTTGAGAGTCAGTTGTGAAGGGCTCACAGACCTAAGCTGGCTCTCCTTGCTCGGCTGCCCCGCCGTTCAGGGGTTCAGCTGAGGAGATGTAGGTAGGAGCCATATGGCTTGGATTACCACACAGTATGAGATCTAGAGGTGAAAGGGCACAGGGACTCCTCTGCAAGCCTGTTGATAGGGTGGATGATCCCCTCAAACAATAAATACAAAGATTTGCCAAGTCTGGTGAGTGATGCTGTATTCAACTTTAACAGTTGTTACAGTCATTTATAATAAAGCTAAGACCTTTATTTTTTCCTTTTTCAATTCAATTCTTTTGTCCATCATCAAAAAATAGCATTGCAATTTTGTCAGTTTTACAGGATGAGGTGCCATTCTTACGTTTGTGTGAAATTGTCCAAAACACTTAAGTATGTAGACAATGCCTGTGTCAATGTTATAGCTCTAGCAAAAATACAATATGAAAATTAAAGTATTTATGCTTGCATATAGTTCACGTTGCTGGGAACTCTAAGTGTAATCACTTCCATTTTTCCTGGCAAATGGGCTCATAAGGAAGAACAATACAGCATCACAGCACTTTGCAACACTCGACAGTGATTAGCCTGATTAAGTTATATGGTACTCACAATAAGTAATTTAGAAGTATATAATATTCAGAGATAGGAGCAGGAGAAAACAGCTCCCTTCTTTTGGTATGTACTTACTGTTAACCGTCCAGTGAATGGCCTTTTGCCTTTGTGAAACAACATGTAGTTTCTTTTAAGTTCCAGTTTTGTGATTTTTGTGAGTATGACATACCGTGATCATATATCTCACCGTTCCATAGCTTTAAGGAAAGACTTCTGAACACTGGCAGAGTTTGGCTCCTTTCCTTCAGAACTTTGGTCTACTTCAGATGTCTTCTAGTTTATTCTCTCTAGCTGATAAGGAAGCATGAGATTCAGATACTGTCCACAGTTGCCTGTTGAAACATTTATTCCCAATACAAATTTTTTAGCTTAATCTTTTAATCCAGGAAATGCCACCCAGGGAGAGAGATGAGTTCTGTAGAGCAAGTAAAATGCAATAGCTTCAGCTATTAAATAAAAATGTTACAGATTTTTGCAGCTGGAGCTTAAGAAACATTAGGTAGTAAGTAATGTTATTCAAAATGTTATATCATTCCATTTAGAAACATTCCTTCAATCTGTGTATATTATTCTCCGCTTGATTACGCAGTTTGAATTTTTTTAGCCAAAATTCTCTTTGGCCTCTTCATAATGATTGTACTATAAAATGCCTTCAAATATTTTAAAAATAAAATCGCTTTCAATAACCAGTTATATTATTTACTATCTATAGATCTCTGCAGAACAAGCTCTTTTTTCTATCCTTAGTCTTTCATTTCTTGCAAGAGTACCATCATCATTACCAAACATTTATGTACAGCTGTGCGTGCACTGTCATAATGATTTGACAATATTTTGCAAGTGAGAGAAAGTCAGTATTTGCATCTTCAGTAGCTTTATCCAGACTTCTCAGAGATGCCTTTCTAGCAGCAATACTTGCTGTGTACTGCTCAGATTTTGATCTTTGTTATTTGACACAGCTACAGACTCAGAATTTTGCATAGATAGTACTTGCTGTAAGTGCCTCTGATTTCTCTTAATGCATTACAGATATCCAGAAACAAGTGAAATATATTGACTTCATAAAGAGGATATTAAGTACAGGAAAGACTAAAATTCTCTGAATATTCAGGTATTAATTTTTAGGTTTAATTATTTTCAAGAATATATGCTAGGATATCCCGTTATGGAGACAGAGGTCATCTGCAGGCCTGCCTTGTACTGCACTAAGACTGATAACCAAGCTGTCTTTCTTTAATTATTATTGGTTTCATCTGTGGAAAAATTGAACTGAAACTACCCACTCAATTTTAATCCACAGGTCAGCTAGCTGGGGATGCAGCCTTTCCAATTTGGATTCCAATTTAGACAATAAAAAGAGATCCTTATCCTGTCATCTGCCTGTGCCCTGCTGAGTGCACTAGAAGAACATAGCTATAAAAAATCGGGCTGTTTTAGAGGTGTAGTCGTGGTAGATATTTATTCAGTTCTGAGATTTAGAGCCTAGTAATGGAATATTTTGATTCTTTTGCATGATAAGCTTGTTTGTCTCAGAGTTGTAATTTTTTTATTTTCTATGCTGGTATAACTCATTTATAAAAGATGCTATTTAGTAGCAGCCCCTGTTCTAATTGGAAGAGAGTCCTGATGGCACACTTTCCATGAAAAAAAGTATTTCTAATAGTTCAAGTGTCAGGTAAAGATAATTTTAACTGAAATCAACATTGGCAGAAAATTTGGACAAGGCTTCCGCTTTCCATGTCTATCTGATTTGAACAGATTATTTTTTAATACATCACAAAAATCTGGAATTTAAAAATATTTTGCTGTGCAGGGATTAGAATGATCATAATTTTTTTTTAACTTTTCAGAGTAAGTGGAGACCATCTGTCTATTAATTTTTTCCCTGAGTTCTAACTGTAATTATTTTGTAGTATCACATACCTTCATCTTTAATCATTCTACTTGTGTGAAAAGTTTCATTTTTGACTCATCTTAAGGGTATACAAAAACATCTTTTCCCAATTCAGTCTGAATTTAATGTTAACCTGTAGCTCATGGCTTAAAGGTTTTTCTTGCTTGGCCAAGGTGCATCCTCACTTCAAAAAACTGTATCTGGTTTTTTTACGCATCTCAATTTAAATATTTGCAGAATGCAGTTAGCACAAAATTGACATTTATCATGAGACTGTTCTTGAAATATAAGATTTACTGAGCAATTTAGATGTGGGAGGAACCCAGCTTTCATCCTGGATGCATGATGTTCTGAAAATAGAAGTGGTATTTCCGATGCTTGCTTATGATCCAGCTAAGTTGATATGTGCTGGCAAGGGGTTTTGGGAGCTGCAAACATTTCTTATTTTCAAGTTGTCTTCTCAGTTTTAAATCAAATCTCAATTTCTTCCAGCTGACCATTAGATTATGGGACAATCATCCATTCGAGTTGTGAAACTTAAAAGAACCCATTTTCCACGACAGTGGGATTCTGCTCAGATTCTTTTAAAAAAATTTGTTTGTGGTTGTGCTTTCTTTTGCAAATAGGAACATCACTTTCTGTCTTCTGAAAAATGTAGCTACCTTGTCTTCAAAATACTTTTAATTTGAAAAATAATGATCCAGAGTCTTCTTAATTAGGTCTCTGATTGTGATAGCAAACAGCAAGAGAGGAGGCTTGCAAGGATAACTTACATGACATTTTTCCCATGTATGCTTCCTCAGGACTAGATCAAAATGAAGCCATATGTTGTTAAGCAGAGAGTGCTGTACCTGCTGGTGCCGTCCTTCTATTCCAAAAGCAAGTGCATTTTTTTTAATTAACTCCTTGTGATGTACGCCAGGTACATATGTTGGGTGAAACAGACAGCACTTCAGCTTCAGCCAGGGTAGCCACTTTTGTTAAGAGCTGAGGGCTGCACTTCAAGTTCATGCTTTACTTCCCCAACAGGGAAAGTTCATACTTTGTGTGTGTGGCACATAGCCACAAAGTTGCATGTAAAGGTTGAAGTCAATGACCTTTTAGCATTTTTGCTAATTTATTTGTTTATTTTGCACTTTTCAGCATGCCTGGGTTTAAATTCTGGTTTATAATTTATCTGATCATGGTAACATTGTCTTAGGGTGATCTAGAAACTGGTTTCATTTTCTCCCTGTTCCTTTACAAAACAGAAGTATTTTAAAAATCGCATTGAGATCCCAATATGCTCCATCTTTCTGACATTCTGATGTAAAACCAGAGAACAGTCGAAATTGCAAGGCACCTGTTGAAGTGTCTGGTGCCAGCTCAAAGAGGGGTCAATTAGAGCAGGTTGTTCAAAATTGCATCCAGTGAGGTTGGCTCCACAACCTCTTTGACCAACCTGTTCTAGTTACTAACTGTGAAACAATTTTCCTCATGTTTAAGTGGATTTTCTTCAGTCTTAATTTGGGGTCATTGCCACTTGTCCTCTCAACTACCACTGAGAGCCCTGGCTCTTCTTTGTTCCCTTCCATCAGGTTCTTATACAGATTGATAAGATCCCTCCAAGCCTCTCCTTCTTGAAGCCCTCTCAGCTCTCTCAGCCTTTCCTTGCATGGTAGCAACTCAAGTGCAGTTGTCATCTTTTTGGCCCTTCACTGGACTCACTCCAGCATATCTCTGTATCTTATGTCCTGGGGAGCCCAGAACTGGCCACTGTGCACCATGTGTGGCCTCACCTGTGCTGAGCCGAGGGGAAGGATCACCTCGCTCAGCTCACTGGCAATGATTTTCTTAAGGCAGCTCTAGGAGCTGTTAGCCGCCTTTTACTGCAAGGTCACACTGTTCATTTATGTGCTGCTTATTACCCAAAGGACTTCTCTGGAAAGATTCTTTCTAGCTGCTTAGACCCTGGCCTGCACTGGTGCATGGGCTTGTTCCTCCTTAATGCTTGTTGAACGTCATGAGGTTTCTGACAGCCCATTTCTTCAGTGTGTTGAGATCTTCTGAATGGCAGCACAAGCCCCTGGTCTCTCAAAAAAAGCCTCACAATTTTGCATCATCTGTTAACTTGCCGAGGCTGTACTCTGTCCTGTGATCTACACAGTTAAATTGTGATGTTCAATATGCGCATCTCTACACTGATATAATTCATATAGTATTTTCACCCAGCTGCCTTTCCCTTGAATTGAGCAAAAGAGTCAATGGATGTTAGGGGATAGATGTGCTAAGACCACTTCTTAATTTCCTGTAGCCTCACAAGGGGGTACAAAACAACAGTTCAGATGTGAAGGATATTAGACTTGGACACTTTGGTGAGTCTAGTTATGAATACAATATAAATGCAGGATTTTCAGATGCAAGGCCTCATTGTGACTTCATTTTGAGCACCAAATGTATTAATTTTGGGTCTGCTCACTGAAAGGGAAATAACTTCTAGCACATGTTTCTGGGTTTCACTCTATACCTTTTCTACTTCACACATGTAACATCTCTTAAATTTACTGTTATCTGTATTCAGTCCTGAAGTACGTAGCTCATTCTGTTTAGATGTCTTTTTATGTATTGCTTTATTGAATTTTTAGGACATAATAACATCCTAAAATTACTGCTGCTGTACCTACTCTGTATTCCACATATGTCTATATATAGTAGTTCACAATTTCAAAGTTCATACTTAATGGACAATAAAAACATATTTAATATCAGTCTTCCTGAAAATATGTTCTTTTTACCAGGAATATTAGTTTATTGGCTATTCATTTAAGTAGGCTCCATTTAAATGTTTCTGTAGTTTTGTTCAGGCTACAAAGTTCTTGGCCATAACTGTACTGTGGATCCAGTAATCCATTTGTATAAAAATCAAAGTATTACTCACAACCTTAAAGCTGAAAATTGATAAAATGGCAGAATAGAATTTAAACATGGAAGTCAGAGAAGGATAGAAAAAAAAATGTTTATGACTGGAATATGTATAAGGTTAAATTAATTTTAAATGTGATTCACACTGTGATGTGAGGAGTGAGGGTAGCTTTATTAATTAAATAAATAAATAAACCAGAAATAAACCTCTTAGGTACTGATTGAGCCATATTCTAGTCTTACAGAATTATTTGAATATTTTTGCTGCTATAAGTATGTCTAGAACTTGCTACATAGACGTGGCCAATTTGTAGGGGAAATATTTGTCTGACAGGTCTAGTAGCCTGTGACTTCCGTAGCCAAAGAGTGTGGCTGTCAAGTGGATCACCTGCTGGTACACATGTCATGAGTGGGATGAAAAAGGTGTGCTGACCCTGGCTAGTCTGTTTGCCGGAGAAGTTGAGAGGAGTTTGCACTCCTAAAGAAGGCAATATTATTTGGCACTCCAATGCAGAGCATTTTATCCACATTCAGTTTGTCACTGAGCAGTGACAAACTGAAATGGAAGGAAATGGAAATGCACTTGAAGTCAGTGTGATGGTCTTGGAAAAGTATAGTGGCAACAGTGGAGTGTCTGAGCTGTGGTCACCCTTGGCTGATGGCTCTGATACAGTAAGGTAAGACACAGGTAACATAAACTGCAGTGGAGCAAGATGGAATCTGACAGATGGAGATTCCTGCCGGGGGCATTTAAGATGTAAAATAGGATTGGGGCAATTTGGGATATGGAGAAAGAGGGCTGAATTCAGGGCAGGTGTAATCCACATTGTCATAGGGCCCAGCTTTTTATAGACTCATTCAGGTGGTCAAGGCTTTCATAAAATAATATGGCAGATGGCACAAATTCGTTTGGGTTAACAGATAAACTTGAGCCCTGTGGAAGAAAGTGAAAACTACAGAATAACTGTGTGGTCAGCTGCCCCCATAAAGCTGAATTTGCCACACACAGTCAATTATGTCAAGTGTCCTGAACTAGTTACAGACTGACAAGGAATTAATTTTTTTAATTTTTTTTTTCCAGAAGTAATAATTTATTCTTTGCTCAGATGCAAATTTAAAAAGGGCTTGAAGGAGAAAGGGAAAGGTGCCCATCTTATGTCAGATAGCCCTTCACTTCAGGTAATGGCTTAGCAGGTCGTTCTTCTGCAGCAGTGAGAAAGGTTGCCCTATCTGTCACATGCATACCTTGTGTCAGAGCTCTAAAGAGTGAATTGCCATGAAGGCAGGCTTCTGGTCACGAGTTTCAGTTGGTTTTCAGGTGATGCTGCATATGTCTCGTTGCCCTCCGCTGAAGAAGTTATTGAAAGAATCCTTTCGTTTCAAATCTATTTCTGAAAATGTAACTCAACCATGAGAAGATGGTATCATGGCCTGCTGTTCCTGCTGTCCCCATGATTCCAGGTTATATTTTCACAGTTTCGAAGCAAACATGGGGATTGCATTCACCTTCTCTTTTTCTTGTCTGCGGTCCAGTTTGAGACTGGATTTTAAATGCAGCCAGGCCTTCTTACATATGATGTCCTGGCTAGGAGGCCACCGACAGTAAGGCCAAGCGCACTGTACAAGCCAGAACAAACCACTTGTTTTTTCTAAACAGGATTAGGTCTGGGTTTACAGGAGTTAAATTTATGTGTCTAATCTAAGTACTGACATGCACAAAATATACCTGCTTCAAGTACTTGGAATCAAGTTGCTTAATATACCAACATTTTTAATGTCATGTTTTATGGACAATCTCACTTGCATAGTAATCTACCTTCTTCAGCTTCTGCTGATCTGAGTAAAATCTGAACCTGAAATCTGCTTAGGAAGAAATAAAAGGATCCATTAATTGTTTGCAATAAATGTATTTATTAATTGGATAAATAGTATTCGAGATTCTAGTGTGCTTGGTGTTGTCACAGGTTCCATTAATGTTTTTTATAATAGGCAGGAGATGGGAGGAAAAGATAATAGTTCTGAATAAAAGGAAACAGAAAAATATCTAAAAAAAACTCCCAAGTAACTCATGTTAAAGGTTTTTGGAAATACAGCTCTTTGAGTACAGGTGCTGGTAGCAGCAACATTGAAGTTCTGTCAGAAGACCCTGTTGTTGGGTTGGAGTGGACAGGAATTAACTGGGCAGTCAGGCAACCATGTATACAAACACCATCTGCTGTAGGAGAGTTTTTCCTCATGTGGATATACCAGGGAATCCTTGATCCTTTTATCCTACTACTGAGGATATGTTTGCTCTTGCACTTCGGTGTTCCTGAATTCCTCCCAGCACCAGGTCAGCTCGCTCTGTGAAAAGGCACGTGAGGGTGCTGGCTGTCACACCAAGGTCACCTCTTGTCGGTGTCTCCAGCTCTGTGCTCTGCTGCAGCTGCCTGGAACTGACCTGGCACACAGAGGAGTTGCTCGGTGATGGAGTCCAGCTTGGAGTCTTGTGCAATTCTTCTGCTATTGTAGAGAGGACTTCATGGAGCATGTCAATCTTGAGAAGACAGCCTTTGTGTGTAATATGGAAACTTCAAAGGTGTTATCGGCTCACAGTGCTGCAGAAGAACATGTTTTCAAATTTTTCTGGTTTTCAGTGGTGAAAACAATGACTTAAGAAAAATAGGACACAAAACTTTTGGCCATTATTAGTGTGTATCACCCAAATTTCACATGCAGTTTTTAGTAGTATTTAGTTTTAGACACAGATCAAGAAGTCCAGTCTTACCTGATACCAAACGACGGCTTTAATACCTTTCAAGTACTGATCTTGCCTCATTTTCAAGCTGCCTGAATTTATCTAGCATACTTCTGTGGAAAACTATATTGCCCCAAGACTGACTTTCGGGGAGTGCTGGGTTGTTTCTCTCTTGCTCAGCTTCAATTTAACACTGCCATTTGTCTCTTGTCTGGCCCTTTTTATGCACAGTGTTCAAATCTTGTACTTTTTCCCACTTTATTTTTGAAGCTATTAACTTGGCAATGTCATCTGATAATGGGTTAAATGCCTAGTGGAATTCCAGATGTATTAGATCTACTTTTCCTTTTTTTCTGCTCTGTGAAAGAATTGTGCTGTGTGCAATCTTAATAAAATAAAGTGCCTTTACTTCTTTTCCTTTTGAATTATAAATAAATTTTTAACTTTGCAAGCCAGCCTAGGCTTGAGACATTAGTTTTGATTTTTTCCACCTTTCCTCAATAGGTATGATACTTTGTAATGTCTGTTCAGAAATTGCCACCCCTGGCTTGAGTAACAAAATGTGTGATTATCTCTGCTTATTTCACTTTTGGACTGGACATGATCTAGTTCATCAGGGGACATAGAATATACTGTATTATTCAAATTCTCCTTACCATTTTCCCTGAGTAGAACATCACTCTTGTTGAAAACAGGCCAGATGTAATTTTTTTTCTCTATACAGATTGCTTCTGTTTCAGTCCATCCTAAGAGCAGAGCTGTTTTGTATTGAAGTCAAAACTATCCAGTTATCCTGTACAGTGTTGTGTTGAACTATATTTCTCAACACAAGAAATTGTTGAAATTGACATTCTTAGAATTTTATTTGTGGATCTTTTCATGTTTTCTTTATAAACTTTTTGCTTTCTCATTGTTTTCTTTAAAATGAAAAAAACATTAGGATCTGGGTACAATTTTTAACACTTGAAGACTAGGAGTATCTCCCTGCCGGCACTCATGGATCTTTGAGCAGAGGTTTTACGACATGATGGGGAGTAAAAATCTGTCTCTGCTCTTGACACTGACAACCCTTAAGCTAAGTGCAAATATTGTTCTTCCTGAAAATGGCCACAAAACTTGATGCATTCTTAAGCAATCTTACTGTTTTGAACTATGAGCTTTGGCATTTCTGTACTGTGAAAAATTAGTTTTGTGAAGTCTAGAACAGATTTTATGTGATTCATATTCAGGGAGGAAAAAAAAATAAATCAGTTTCCTCGCTTTTCATATTAGCTCTGTTTTGCCAGTGAGAACAGATTTAGCTTTTTGATTGGACTATTTCCAAGATGCACTGAACAAGTAATATAAAATCTCAATTTTACAATCAGCTTTTAAGCCTAGATTAAGATATTCAAAGAGAAAGAAGTTACAGAGTTAGCGAATGATGGCATAATTCAGTTGATAACCCCTCAAAATTTAATTTAGTGTAATTAGAGAAAAGAAAGCTAAAATAAATGCAAAGCTGGTAACTTTTATGTATGTGTAATACGTCTGACCATGGAACATGGTGATTTAGATGGGCACAAAGAGGAAAATATTATTTAGTGGCATGAGCTTTGGTGAAAACTGACTGGATTCTGGATCTACCAGGCATGGGAAAGAAAGAATTTTAATTAATTGTTTTGAACAAGTGGTGTTGAGGCATCCTAGAGAGAGATTTGCATAGGTAGCCAAGAACTCAATTTTCCTGTGGTTCAGTAACCTTTTCACCAAAACAAAGGACTTTCAAAGAATTGTATCTGCCAACGTATCTGCTCAGCTGGTTACTTGAGATCTGGCTTTCATTTCCCTTGTCTGCTGCTTCAGCAGAGTCAGCAGTGAAAATCAGTGGTTTTATTTAAACAGTTACAGTTTAATATTTTTCTGCATAATTGTGCAGACTTTCCAGAAAATACTAGACATCCCTTGTGCAGGATGAGGATCACTGCCATTCACTGCCCTATCTTAATACTTTAAAGTGTTACAGCTTTTCTAATTTGAAGTGCTTTACAGACTGCAGTAGGTAGAATATGGTTTTATCAAACAAGCCATCTCAGCAGTTGAATTCTTCTATTAAAAGGTTCTTAGGTATGAACTCAGTGCTACCGTAAGTGACAGACTAATTGGTCTCTTAAATTTTTACAAGTGATAAAAGCATATAGCTAAGCCTCCTGCATTTTTTTTCAATGCAATGTGAGAACCTGTAATATTTGTGAAGTCACTTCCCAACTATATTAGGGCCACATTTGCATTGGAAAATTTTGTGATAATTAAGTAACAAGCAGCTTTCACTACATGACCGATTTACTCTCTGCGTTGGCCTCCTGAGTCTGTGAAGAGAAAGATGGTCTTTTTGGCAGCTTAACGGAACAATGATGTGGGAATTCAGGGGTATGCTTTTGTTTTTCATGAGTATTGGTAAGATTGCCCAAAACAGGCCACAAGCTCCAGGAAAGTCTGCAATTCAGCTGTAGCAATATCAGCTGCATGGTAAGAGGTGCAGACAGGGAATTTGGTACTTGCTTCAATATGCAGACAGGGAGCAACAGAGGGGTTATAGAAAAGCCAAAAAGAACAAAGAAGTTGCGTGTAGAACTTCCAAAGCTGACTGAGCACTTGTTTTTGGAGCTGATCAGAGTTTTAGTCTAACTCCGGCTACTAGTACAGCCCTTCATGATTTATCTGGTTGACAGACCTTCAGGACTGGACCAGGACACAAAGTTCTGTTTCAAAGTTTTAACTCAGTATTGAAATGTGTAGATTATATATAAGATGAAAAGATTCAATATTTAGCTGTCTTGTGAGACTTTTTGTTTTGGATGTAGAGAATATATAAGTAGAAAGGTGATTTCATCCTTTTGTTAACAAAACAAAATTTGATTTGTTTAGTTGTCAAGTAACTTTCACAACATTTTATATTGTAATATTCTTCTAAGAATAAAGATGATTGAAAATGTTATTGCTTTCAGCATTACTAGTATGATATCTATAAGAGATTTTCTTCAGAATTCTACGAAGATACCCTTTTACTCTTTAGGAACATTCTCTTTATGTCTTCATATCATTTTTAAAAATACAATGTATTTCTTACATCTATCTTTACTAAATGTCTGACCTATGAACCTAGTTTTACTTTTGTAGTGTCTCCTGTGTTGTATTTCTTCTGGTAGGCAAAGAATAATGGAAGAAATATTATTTTAATAGGGAACTGATTCTCATTTTCCCCTCTGCACCTTAGCAGGGGAAGAAACCAGAATAAAAAGACTCTCTGCTTACAGGAAAGCTCCAAATCTGTCTAAAGGTTACATTTACTTTTTGTCAGCTAGCATTAATATAATTTTAGTCATTTTCTGTAATAAATGTGTGATTAAAGGTTATCCATATAGCTAAATAGCTGTTATTACCATGTGCCATTTTAGTTACTTGGATAATTTGTCATCTCTGTATACAAACAGACAGTTTACAAATAAGAACTTTCACTCCCATAGTTAAAATCATAAATCAATAGCAATTTTTCATGGGTTGATCCAGCTGCTTATCACCCACCTAACAGACCCAATTACCTTTACATTCATCTAACATATTAGGTTAGAAAGTAGTTTTCTGTTGCCTTTATGTTCATCCACTGAAATGTAAATTTAACACTTGTTAGTTCTTACATGCATGATTCTTGGTACTGCCTGCCTCTAGAAAACTTGTGTTTCTCTATTGCCTGGTGTTTCTGGTGGTACCATTCTGGTGGTATTATTTTATGCAGTTGTGTGGGTACTGCTCTTTAACAATCACCAAGTTGCCAGCATCACAGATTAACATTATTTCAAATACAGAACTGGAGTCATTGTCCTGAGCTGTCCTTCAGTTCCTTGAAGCTGGAACTAACATCAGGTCTTTCTAGTAAACTTACCAAACAACCTTCTAAGAGCAGAGTGAGTATCATTTTGACACCTCACCTCAAATTGCATGGGACTGGCTGCTTCTGTGATGTTTTAAAAGCTTTTTTTAAGTTCCAGCAAATATTTCAGTGAACAGCCTGACCTTGTTTGACCTTGTCCCACATGTGCTTCCTCTGTTTCTCTTCCTCCTGTTCTTCAGCCTTGCTAAATTATAAAAGCCAGTTGTGCTCCTTTCTCAGACTTCAATTCTTTTGTCTAAATTCACCAAACTCTTCTAATTTCACCTTTTACCAGTTTTATTTTCTCTGTTAAAAATAGAGAATTAACTGAACAGCACAATACTGACAGAGTCTCCAACGTGCCTTGCTACATGATGTCCAGGACAGTACCTTGAAATTAGCCCAGCTTTAAGTGGGGACTGGACCAAATGTTGCCAAATCCTCCCATTAAAAAAAAATCAACAAAATCTTTCCTGCTTCCTGAAGAATCTGCTCCTGTTTCATGGGAGTGTTTCATATTCACACATCTGGTGGAGAATACAGAAATAAAAGACAACCTGTAAGGTATAGATTACTACCATGCAGTCTCTTCAGTGCCAAATTCAGACAATACATTGACATTGAGACTATTCTTTGTTAGTTACAGGGGCCTTCCCACCACTGTGGAGGCACAGTAGGAGTTTGCTTCTGGCTCCAACAAGCATAAGCTGCAGGAAAGGAAGTAGCTAAATGAAAAGAAGAAACATCCTGGCTCTGTATTTTCTTCTGTAGTGGGGAGAAGGAGTGGAGAGAAAAGGAAAGAATTGTTTACATGGAAAGAGCTGAAGGTGAAGAGCTCTGTGAAGGGAGGTGTCTTGGAAGCAGATGAGTGAAGCTAATGTGAAGAGGCTGTAAGGGAGAAGAACTGGGAAGGGCTGTGATATGTGATTTCACACAGTGACAGGCTTTCTCTGTGTGTATTGGGAATTTCCTGCATGGAATACACTTTGTTCAAGGTAGAGGCCGTCTGGCTTCTGTCTGCATTATTTCCCTAAGGAAGTGCTGAATTTAAAATGAATCATTCCCTCAAAACATAGAGAAAATCCCTTTCTATTATTTACCAAGGACAACACAGAACAAATATTGTAGCTGAAACAGTCATGTAAAGTGTGATCGTACTTTACATAATTTATCTAAAACAATGGTCAGCATGAGGCTCTTGGCTTGATCTTCATGTTAAGGATTAACTCTTCTGCAGAAGGGACATCCTTGTGCAGTTTATTGGTATTGAGAAGATGAGGAGCTTCAGGTTACCAGTGCTGGCGTTTTTTACCTGCTCTAGCATTTAGCTATCCCAGGAAAAAATATTGCAATATCTTCATGTACAGAAGCGAATTTCCTTTAAAGGAATTTCTGTTATATTGCATCGTATTTATTTGAAAATTATTTTATGGTACCAAATATCAGAACCAAAAAGATACTGAAATAATGTGTTGTAACTCTTATTTTTAGTGACTGTCTCCACACATTCATGGTTTAACACCCAAACTGCAGTGCTCATAGAATGCAGAGGGAGCTGTGTGCCTCAGAAAAGAATCGATCTCATACTCACTGAATGTTTCTTACCCAACATCAAAACACAGGTTGTTTAAGGTACCTTACAAGAAATTCACTCTCACTCCTTGGTCTTCAGTACCTTCTTCTACTCCACTGGGAAAATACCTTTCCTCAGTGTTACTGTCTGCACACTTTCCCTGAGGGCGTGCTTCAAAACCTGGTGAGAAGAAAATGTGGCTGTGGTAGTGTCTTTTATAATGGAGTTTCTTAACTAAAATAATGTATTGTTTTCTATACAGGATAAAGGTTTCAATAGGAAAGACAGGGAATAGCTCAATGGTTACATTCAACTTAGTCACTGCTTTGATTTCTCACGAAATATTATATCTAGTTCTATCACATTGTGCACGAGTGCTTTAATAGCTGAACTATTGGAATAAGAGGGAGGAAGGAATGAAGAAACTAGAACTCCCTTTATCTTTGAGGTTCTTGTACTGTTTTCATTAAAGCATGACAACCATTATCATACTTTCTGTGCAATATTGTCAATAAGGCATGATTGAAGAACACAGTTTTATGGGTACTGATAGGCTGTGGTGTGATTTCGGCACCAGACTGCTCCATTGCCTTAGGGCAGAGATGATTCTACCTCTTCACTATTGATTTTTCTAATTTGCCATTTCTGATTCTATTTTAGATGCTTGGTTTGGATCAGACCCAAATACCACCGCTGGGACTGAAGGGATTTCATAGTACACTGCTATCTAAACTGCTCCGCTGTGTAGAAGCGGCAAAATTTAAAATTTAAGAAGGCTGGGTGGTGAGCTCATTGCTCTGCAACTTCCTCAGGAGGTGAAGGAGAGAAAGAAGAGCTGAGCTCTTCTCCCTGGGATCCAGAGACAGGACACCTGGAACAGTTCAAAGCTGTGTCAGGGGAGGTCCAGACTGGGCATGAAGAAGCATTTCTTTACCAAGAGGGTGGCCAAATGCTGGAACAGGCTGCTAGAGAGGTGGTCAAGGCCCCAAACCTGTCAGTGTTTAAGAGGCGTTAGGACAATGACCTTAATAACCTGCTGTAACCTTCAGTCAGCCCTGGACTGGTCAGGTATTTGGACTCAATGGTTATTGTAGGTCCCTTGCAATTGGAATATTCTAGTGCTATTCTCTTCTAAATATGCTCTTGTGTAGCTGTGTTCAGTTTGGGAAATGAGCTCCTTTCTCAAATAGAAATAGGTTTGAAGCAAACTGGAAGAACTATCAGTATTAGCAGAAATCCAGCCCTGGGCTAATTCCTTCTTTTTGTGAACCATCATCCTTTTTCTTAATTAATTAAGAATGGGAAATTAAAAAATTAAGTAATTTGGTTCAATTTTAGCTTCTCTAAATAAGAATAAAAAAGTAGTTGTATTGATTCAGAAATGGGGTCTATCTCACCCGGTTTCATGTGTGGAATGCTTAAGGGCATGAAATGGACATCAGGGGACGAGTGAGAACAGGGCAGGCACGTGGTACTTGTTTCCCTAATATTATCATTGTGTCCAAATTCAAAGTTAAATAAATACACAAAGTACGTATTGCCCTCTGAATTCTTCTCCTTGGAACAGCAAAGCTTCGAAGGCTTCCACTCTGAAAGAATTCTCTGTGTTCACTGTCACGCCAGCAACTGTCTGCAGAACTGAAGCTAAAGGAAACTGGCTGGTTGCAAGCTAAGTAGCAAGTGTCTTGTCCCTGGGTGAGAAAGTCCATTCAAAACTGAAGTAAATGGGTTTCAGGGGTTTGGTCTGTGTGAAATTAATTCAGTAACAAAATAAAATTTACTATAGTTGATACTCTTGTAGACCATTTCAGGAGTGGTGGTCAAAAACTACAGGGAAAACAGACTGTTCTATGCTTTCTCCGTTAAATAATCGCGTCTGGTGCCTGCTTTGCCAGCCCTTAAGCAGTGCACTGTGTGGAATGCAAGACTGCTGGTGCCTTTCCATGCATGCTGTGTGCTTGAATAGTGTTCTCAGTGGTGTAGCACCTGAACTTTAAATCACATTTGAATAAGAAGAAACAGAACAGTTTTATTAAACACTATCAGCATAGGAAAAATGAATATAAATAGAACTGGAGCAGTTTAAAACTTGTTTTTAAAGGAAAATCATGTCTGCAAGTTTCTGCAAGTGTCAAATGCAGAGGAAAGCATTGATTTTTGAGACCTATTTGCAGATATTTCCCTGCATCATTGGAAAGAAGTACAAAACTTTCATAGCATAGCCACAGAGTTCTGCTATTGATTTCCTAAAATCTAGGGAATAACAATAATTTTTCTGGGAAAAAAATTAGACAGTTCTCTTTCCCTGCAGGAACTTGAAGTGAGGCTGTTCTAATGAAGGTGGGAATTAACCACCTGAATGGTTTTCTGGCATCTATAGCTAAGAACTTTGTCATAATTTTTAGAGTTAGTTTGATGTTTCCAAGGTACGAAAGGGCAGCCATCAGTAAAATATGTGAAGGTTTGTGGTGGTATTTTTTATTTTGGTGTGTTGGATTTTTTTTTTTTTTTTNCGGGATTGGATGAGGTTTGTTGGAACATCAAAAAAAGGACTTCTTGACAGAGTAGCCAAGTTGATACCACAGCTGACTAATAGAGTACTGTTAAATATTTGAGAGAGCCTACAGTGTCACATTTATAAAGGTGAAGGGAGCGACTACCAGTGTCAGAGACTTTGATGTAATTTTAAATTGGCCACAAAACCCAAAAGCTGCTTTTGAGGATTGTGTTTTACTATGATAATTTATTGAGGGGTTGGTACTTTTTTGCAGGACTGTTTAATATAAAATTTATTCTTAGGTTGTTTGGTTTTTTTCCCCACCAGATAGTTGATACTAAAAGTTGTTTACTATTTTGCAGATAGCCTCGAATGTACTGCTGATTTAAAATCTGCTTCTCCTTTGCTTTAGATACAATACTAGTTTTTCAGCCTCCCTGCTTTTTGTGAAATGCTTCTGGATCTTTTTTCTTCCACCTTCCACAACCAAAAAACAACTTAAAAATCAGTGAGAGAGTATCTGCCTGTAATTATATACAGCAATGTTTGTGTGGCTTCATTGTAGAAATAATTGAAAAGATCATGTGCTGATACAACTCCTTGTAAAACCCTTTCACAGCTTTTCTACAGTAGTGTTATATATAATTTTGTTAATTGTTTTAGATATAATTTCATGAATTGTTTTAGAAAACAATAAAAATACTTTGGTGTAGCAGATAGCTGTAGCACTTTCTCAAAAAATGAGTGACAACTTTAAACTGAATGACTTCACACAAAGGAGAGGCACACATACATTTTTTTGGATGATTAGAGGAATACAAAAGTGTGAATTTGCCCTAGCAGTCTGTATGCAGGCTCAGTGATAAAGCAAGGAGAATGCCAGCAACAGTGAATGAAAGAAAACCTACCTCCCTTCCCAGCAAGAAGTGAGTTTCTTTGCTGTGGTGTTCTGGGGCACAGAAAGGCAGTGAATAACCAACTGCTATGGCCTGCTGTGCGTGTGCACCAACGTATTTTAGTGCATGGGATAAAAACAATCAACTTCTGCAGGCTGCATAGTAAATACTGTTGCTGGAGAAGTGTGTGCAGGGCAGTGGAGCTCTGTCTTGTGCTGAATGGTTCTGAGCCTATCGAGGCGTTCCTCTGAAGCGGGCCAGGTCTCACATTTGGCCGTGTAATGTCGAAAACAAAACCCAGGTGATACTGCAAGTACTGCTGTGTCCAGGTAGTGTGCAAGATGTGTGTGTTGGGCTGGGGTTTGGTGTAACTTACTTTTGCCTACCATTGTCCCTGCTGCCAGTGCCACAGGCACACATCCGCCTTCCAGGAGTTCAGCTGAGTCCAAGGTGCCCTTGCTGCTTCCCAGTGCCTGCTCGGGAAGCGAATCCTTGAGTGTTTGTACAGGCCCTGTGGCAACACAGTCTGAGGATGTCTCAGGAAGCTTTTCTTCTGCCAAAGGACTCAACAGCATTGCCCATCTCTGGGTTACCTCCCATGAGGACTTTGCTTACTTTTACTGAAATATGGCGGATGAACATTGTCCAGACAAGCATTATTTTCGTGTCATTTGGAACATTCACTTCTCTACCGCCAAAACTGCTTTTGACTCCTGTAAATTGCTGGGAGAGGTGTTTGATGGTCTTCTGTAACTCACCTTGTTATGCAGGTGCTGGCTGTCTCCACAGAGTCCATCTTACCATGGTGGATTCCTATTAAGTCCATCATGAAGGGGCACCCACTTCTTGTTTAACTTGACTTGAGGTACAGGAAAAAATGAAGGCTTCCTAGGGCCTGGTTTGTTGATTGTTTATAGACATACTATAGGTCAGGCTGGGGTTTTTCAATTCATGCCTGAAAAGGGATAAAACCTGATGTAAAAAGCTGCTGGTAATACTCAGATATCCTCAGCTGGCTGCAGAAAATCTGCATTTTTGCAAAGCTTTGTGCTTCTGCTGTTTCCTCTCTGTGCAGAGACAGGTAGAGCTCCCCAGGTGATGCTCCCCAAAACAAGCTCCCTGCAGCGTGTTGTGCTCATTTGCCTTTCGCACTCCCAGTATGCGAGGTCACACCCAGAGGGTTCTGGCTCCTTCAGTGCTTTTATGACACGCATGCAGAAATGGGAACATGTGAGTTCAGCTGGAATCAAGATGACTGCTCTGGATATTTACTTTGCTCATTCTTGCCTAGGGAGGTAAAACAACTTTTACTGGAATATCTCCTTTCCTAGGTGGTTATTAAAGGTAAAGCTTTAAGCACAGTCTTGTGCATTCTTACAGAAGATAGGTTCATTAGCTTCAACATTAACATCAAGAACTAAATGTATAACAATATTCTTCTTTTGTTTAGTCAAGTGTTCTGTTCATTTGTTTGGGTTTTAGCATTATCTTCTCGTTCTTAAGTTATTCAGCCTCCTTAGGATTTTCCTTCAATACACTGTATTTTTCAAGGACAATATAAGCATAGAAGAATCAAGTTTTGCATAGTTAAATGGTGATGGATGATTCTTTATGTCACTCAGGTAGAATTAAGTGGAACAGTACTCTTATTTGTACCTAGAACATTTGAAGTACATACAGGATGTAATGACTACCAAAATTAGAGAATAAATAAATCATAAATATTCTTCTGAGTTTGGGTTAAGGGCGTAGTAATTCTACCTGCTTGAGTTCTCAGCTCAGTCATATTTATGCTACTATTTTCTAGTACTATATTAATGTAGTTCTGGTTAAAATCCCTTCCTCAAACTCTTAAGGTGGGCTCAAGTTACCATAGTTCAGAACAACTTGATAAAGAATTTTATTGTTCATCTTCCTCTGTCAAAGATACTAATGTTTGCACCCTTACATAATGAGGCATAGGAATATGCAGAAAAGTATTTGCTAATGCATTTTTCTTTAGAAAAAAATATGAAGCAAAAATACATTTTGCTGAACATGTGGAAAAATGTATTAGGGACAATACTTCTGTTAATTATTGGTTTTTGTCTTTTCATGTATTTGATGTAACTATACAGTCAATTGTACTGATCCCTTGTGAAGCTGGGAGACACCTAAACGGATAAAAAAGTGTGCCCTTTTATTCACTCAAGCAGATTTGGCACAGTCATCTGACAGCCTAAAGGCTCCCTGCACAAACATGTCAGGTTGCTTCAGTCAGGAATCTTTTTCAAGCTAAAAGCAGGGGAAGCTCAGTTTAAAAAAAAAAAAGGGGGGGGGGGGGGGAAGAAGGAAAAATAAAGAGTTTCTAAATTAAAACTGGCAAATTCAAATACAGTTTTCTAGGGAAACCCTTTAAATGTTTGTGTGCAAGGCTCTGGCATTGGTTTGCAACCAAGAAATGTCAGCTTCAATATCCTACTATATTGGATTGTTAAAAAGCTAAAGAGCATGAATTTAACTAAGGAAAACAGCACTATTTTCATACCAGAATATATTGATATCCTTGTAGGAGCAAATACAATTTTAATAGAGAATCATAGAATCTTTTAGGTTGGAAAAGACCTTTATGACCATCAAGTCCAAGCATTAACCCAGCACTGCCAAGTCCACCACTAAGCTGTGTCCCCAGGTGTCACATCTACAAATCTTTTAAATACCTCCAGGGATGGTGACTCCATCACTGTCCTGAGCAGCGGGGCTCATGTTCCGCATGTTGAATTTAAATAAGGTAGCATTAGGATAAAAATTCTAATGGTGGATCTGCTATCTTGACTATAAGAGCTACATTATTTATTGAAAGACCGTTACAGTAGTGGTGAGGAGAAGCGTGACTAAACCTGGAAAAGCCAAAATGCAGTCAAAATTCATTGTGACCCTAAGATTAACATGAATACAGTACAGTGTCTCTGTGGAAGTCAGGCACGTGATATTGGGGATTACTATGAATCAGTCACAAGTGATCAATTGAACATAATGAACTTTGTTACATTTTGTACCCGTTTGCTACTTAGAAAGGGCTAAGCTGGCATTCCTGGAAATGATGATTCACTCTTCATGCACAGACTTGATTTTCTTTTCTAACTTACTTGGATGAGGTGGCATGGACTTTTACATCATCGTGTTCTTGCCAGCAATATCTAGTAATTCATTCTGCCAGCAAGAATGCCACCTGAGATATTACAGTTTTTTTGGCTGGTGAGGTGATATCTATCACATAGAAATCTGGATTCTGGAAGAGGGACTCTAGAGTGGAAAGTAATACAATACTTATTATGGATTGTGCTAATTACAGAAAGGAACATTGCTCTCAAGTCCCAGTGTGTCAGATGAAGCTGCAATTATTTAGTAAATCCGAAAATCAGACAAAAGGAATTTAAAATTGGAAAAAGTGTTATTTCAGAAAAAGCCACTGTCCCTAGTCACCACTAGGACTTCATTTCAAAACGTAATTTAAATTAAAATAATTTCATTCACTTCAGCACTTTGCAGTTATTATTTGTCTAAGGACTCTGGCAACATTTATCTTCAATATTGTTAATTTCAGTGGAGTTGAATGCAAGAATTTTAGTTCACTGTTCATCAAAGGACTGGCTTCTTAATTTATGACATCTCACTACAGTGAGTCAATATAAACTACAAACCATAGATATTAGGAAATTTATTATGATGTATAGATTTGAACTTGTCAGGTTAACATTTATATGCCAGGTAGAAATTAAAAATCCTTTTAGAACTATTTTTATGTAAGTTAGGTGATTATTCTTCTTTTTATCACTATCAAATCTGGTAAATAATTGACACAAATTCTTTACTGTAAAAATAGACCACCACAAAGAAGCATTTAATTTAATTTACATTATTATTGTTCAGAACATAGATAGTAGGAGGTAAATTGACATATTCATAAGTGATCCAACATATGCTGGGAAAAGGGAAAAAAGTAGAGATTTAAATCTACTTACTCGTCTAAAAGAGCATTTAGTCTCAACATCAGAAAGAAATAAATGTAATTGTTTGAAAAGTTTAAATAATTTCAGTCTTTGTTTTTTTAACTGATGGATGCAACAGACAATGTTTTTCTCCCATATAAGTATCTTATGAAAATGTACAGAAAAATCTTTCAATCATGAGTGTAATAATCAGTTCACTGTTATCTAAAGAATGGTTAGTACTGAGTAACTTCAATCCTTTTTGTATTCTTGTCATGTGAGAAAGACCTATATTGAAGCATAAAGAGAACATGCCTTGGAGGAAAGTGTAGTCACTGACTAATTGAATATACAATTCATTTTCTCATTCATTTGAATGTATCATTCATTTTATTGAAAAAAAACATACCCTACCTAACCCATCCTCTGGTGTGCATGCTCATTATTTTAAAATAAGACCTTTTGTTGCTTAAGTGCTTGTACATAGAAGCACAAACACATCTAAATCTACTCTCTTGTGTAGGCCAATTGAATTAGCTTAGCTGCACATTTGAATAATATAAAAATGCACATAATGATCAGGAGAACCAGGAATCATACTTGTAATTTCTTCCAGAAGTCACATGTAACTATTCACCTGAGAAAGCAATTTATAAATCTCTCTCTAAACATGGAGAATCAGACAAATGGAAGGATCCGGGAAAGTTGAAGAATGCTAATGTTTTTGCTTTGAAATAGTGTAGTTTGTATATCAAGACCAAGAGGGCAATTTCTATATGTATGATTCAAATTACTTGATAAAGAAATAAAGATGCTTCCCTCCAGCTGAGTGAATGCTGTACAAGTCATTAATTAAAAAAATCTATGTAAAATGATGTATTATAAATATGTTTTATTCTTAAGTGTGTTCTTCTGTTAAATCAGTTCCTTCAGAATAGATTTATATCTGAATCTTCGTGGCACACTACGGAACAGTTTAATTAAAAATGATCACTTCTTTCTTTCTCTTTCCAGTTCAACAGAAGAGCAGTTTCACTGGCAAACACAAGGTAATATACTTATCTACATGTATGTGTTACTTATATTCTCTCCCAGAGGGATCATTTTTACCTAAAGATGGAGGGGGAAAGCACATTTATGTATGTGGAAGTTTTTGTTGGGTTTTTTGTGTGGTTTTTCTCATTGCTAGTGTGTGAAAACTCTACATAAAAAGTGGCAAAAGTTGTTAGGGTTGACAAAAAGTACCCTGAAACGAACGTAGAGTTTTGAGAGGGGGCACTGCTAAATATGTCTCTGGCTTTTTTTTAAGACTAGACCTAAGTATTCTCATTTTGCTTTCATTAATCCAAGGCCACACTTTCACAGGATGGCACAATTTTCAGTATGGCCAGCCTCCTATGAATGTGTGGCCTCCATTCCTTCATCAGCTGTGAATGCTTAGGCACATATAACCAGTTTTAGCTTTTGTCTTTTAAATGGCTTTAAGGTTTTGCCCTTCTTTTACATTTTATGTTGTTAATTTTATTACAGATGGTCAGAAGGATATAGAAGATGAGCTCACCACTGGTCTGGAGCTGGTGGACTCCTGTATTAGATCACTGCAGGAATCAGGGATACTCGATCCGCAGGACTATTCAGCCAGTGAAAGTAAGTTGCTAGAAATATGTTTTCTAGAACCCAAAAATTTCATGCTTTAAAACCGAATAAATATTTTTTAGTCTTTTTCTTGATTATTTACTGATATTGGCAGAAGGGACTGTAGTTGTGAGCAGACAAATTGCAAGTTATTTTTTTGGGTTTGTTACGGAGAGAATCTCACTGTTAGGTTTTTGGGGGAAGAATAAGCATGTTGAATATATTTTAAGGAGAATATTTTCTAATTGCAGTGTTGCTGTACTAAACTATTAGATCATGTCACAAAACTGTAGCATCATCACCATAAAAACAACTTTCAAACTGCAATTTTTCACTATCCAAAGGTAATAAAATGAAACCTGTTGGGTGGCTGCGAGGAAGTCTTACGCGTAATTGTAACCACTTGGCCAACTAGCTGGTAACTCCTTACGACTAAAATTTTCTTGTGGGTACACAGACAGAAATGGGTGAACTTCTTAAGGATAATGCACAGAATGGCAGCTGTAGCAAGAAAGGTGAAGTCTTTTCTCCAAGGTTGGCTCACTGATCACTTACCAGACATTCTGTTTGCAGAGCTGTGCAGTGAGTAGATAGATTCTAGGATAGAACCAGCCACTGGGGAAGTGAATCAAGGCTAAACAACAGCAAAAGTGAACAAGGGAATGCCACTCAGTGTGTTGGTAGAGCAGATGTCTACCAACAGTTGCGCTCATGAGTCACACTGAGACCATTTTCCAGCATGTTAACTGGTCTGTTATCAGATGTAGCACTAGATGATGAAAAAGCAGGTTAGTTCTCTAGTTTCCCTTCCTTTTCCTCAGGCTCCTGTCTCATATTCTGTCCCCATCTGCTGCAATATAAACCCACTTTCACTTCCCTGCCACTGCAGCTCCTGACACTGGCTGGGTTTTTTTTTTTTGGTATTCTTCTACATCTCCTTCCCTCTTGCTCAGTTGATCCCTGCAACCCAGCACCTTCTGAATGAATCACATCTTTGGAGATGGCTGCCCAAATTCAGCTTTCTTGAAATCAAAGGGAATAATCTCCCCTTCATCTGGGAAGGCGGATGAACTGTGACAGCCACCTTCTGCAAAGCATCTCTAGCAGTGACAAGTCATCACCTGCAGTGTGGTCATCAGGTGATAAAAGGAAGACACTGCACATTGGATGCAGAATTTTAATTTGTCAGAATATTTTTCATTATTTTAAAACAAAGTTTCCTGTCAAATTCAAGCTGACAATCCTGGGGCAATAGAAAATTTTTCATTTTTCATGTGCACAGGATTTCTGGGCCAACAGTGCTAACACTTTTGTTACGGTTTTGCTTAATCTGAACACAGTCTATGTGACTGACATCTGTTAAAATGTTGCTTGATCCGAACAAAATTGGGAAAACATGATGAAACAATGTAAGCACTGTTTTTTTCTTCATTTGAGGGTGAGGAAAAACAAAACAGACTGGCATGATAAGGATTGCCTTCAAAATGTGATTCTATGATAGAAAAATGAAACTGGGTAGATGGCAGTAGAGGAGACTGGGAGCAGAGTGGGGTCAACTTGTGTGGAAGACTGCCAGAAACTGGCTTAAGAGATGGAAACTAAGAAAAAATGGTAGGGAAAGATAAAGACAGTACATGGAATGAAGCCTGGGTACATGAAGAAAATGAATACTAAAGAAATTTCTGGGAAGTATCACAAGAAACTAAAACACAAATAGGAATGCAGATAGATAGAAAGAAGAATAAAGAACATGGACAAATGAAAAACAGTGATGGAGAAGAGGAACAGTAGAGATGGATTTGTAGAGGATCATCAGGAGAGGAACTGAGGTTTGTTGAAGCAGGAAGTTGATACAGAATGTTGAAAGCCGAGTTTGCTTGGCTGGATGATTTGTACATGGGAGCAAGAGTTAGGTGCAAAAAGAGGGAACAATGGGTGATGCGAACGACAGCCAAGAAAAGGGAAAGTGTTATCATTATGGACAGGGCAGTAGCTGTCCCTAAGAAACACAGGTTTGGAGAGAACAAGCAGGTGCATGTGCTCACAAGGGAGCGGGCATCCGCACAGAGCTGCAAGCTTGATCTTCTGCATTGTCAGGAAATATTTGTGAAGCCTTTTGTCACAGTGCCCTTACTCTTCTGCTCTGGGCTCAGCTTGTAATAAAACTAGATTGCTATTTGCCAGTTATGGTTTTAATTAAGAATCAGATCTATGTGCCAAAGCTAACAGTTGCAGCTCTGCTAATCACTCATAAATGCAATTAGGTTGTCATAGAATAGAATTTTTTTCTGGTTTGGGGGTCTTTTTTCAATTTGGAGTAAATGTTACAAACACGTCAGAGAGTTAAAATGTAAGTATGTTTTCAGAGTCAAAAGTACAAAAGTCAAGATTGTCTGTACAACATAATTTGAACTGCTTATGACTGCATTATAAAACAATTATTATCATGCCCTATTTTGTACATTTTCTGTCCGTGCCTCATTTACCCCAAAGCTCAAATTGCACAGCATACTGGAGGGGAGAGTGCTTCTGACTTCTGTAAGCAGTGAGGAGAACACATATACACAATAAAAACAAAAGCCTCCTATTTACTTAAAATTTTATTGTGTCCTGCCTTTGTGTGTTAAAGTTTTCATGTTACAGTTGTGAAGTCCTTCAAAGTATCTTCTACTGATACTTAATTTTAGGTGTTCCCTAAGCAGTTCAGTTAGGTGTGCTGAGAACAAACAGTTGTAGCAGAACACTGTGGGAGCACAGTCTCAAATATTTGAAGCATGGTACAAAAGGAAGTTTAAAGCCCATTCTGAAATGTCTCAAAACCAGCATTTGTATTTCCTAGACAATTTCGTTCTTAATTCTTTCAATCTTGAAATAGGAAATGAGATCTATGTAAGTGTCTCACTTTACAGGTATTCTAAAAATCACTATTTGTGGTGTAGCTGAAGTAAAAGTTAAATGCCATAGAAAAATCCACCAGGGTGCTGTTTTTTTTTTTTTTTTTCTTTGTACTGAACATTTTTCAATGGAGACCTGATGAGATTCAGTAAAAAACACTGAACCATTTTGTATTGTATGCACTGGCCATAAGGCAAGGAAGGAGGACAAGAGGAATGACTCAGAAAAAGAAACTTAGTCTGGCATTTCCTAACTTTTGAACTCCTAATTTGACAGTTTCAGTTATGTTTACTTCTCTGCAGTTTGACTGCAAAGCTGTATTTTAAGTAACAAGACTCTGAGGAGAGCATTTCCCACCTGCCATGCATTTGAAGCAGATTTTTTAAAATCTTTATATGAAAGTCTGCCCAGTGATGTGACCACAGCTTCCTTTTCTGAACTGTGTGCATCAAGTCTAGTGACTTAATCTATCAGTAGCCCTGCCTTCGTAGAGGATTAGAGTGTCTCTACTCAGAATCTTTACAGTTCGGTTTCACACACTCTGATTTTCTCAGACTTAGTTTTAAAAAGTCGTCACATAGCAGTCAGCTGTTACAATACTCTAAATCCCAAACATCACTTCACATGTGCTATTCCTTTAGTAGCAAATAAAAGCCATGAAAAAAAGGCTAATGGAACAAGTCACATGAAAGCGGCTTACACAGGATTCTGTATTGCTAATAGAGATGCCCGCTAATTATCTTTACTGAGTGTGAATCAGCAAATGTAAAAAACCTTAAGTATATAAAACTCTTATTAATTTGGTGAAATGAAAGCAGAGTGATCACTGGTTTTAAAGTAATTATTATCAGACAGGCAGATTTGTAACTGCTGCAAGCTCTCACACAAGCTTCCTGTGGTCTTCTCGCTGACCCTGGGACAAGGTTATATGCAACCAAGGGGAACCCCTGCACTGGTGTCCACCTCTTTCTTCTGTCCCAACTCAGTGTAAGCTGTCTTCCCCAAACCATGTGTTTCCAGTTACAACCGACAGACAAAAAGTCAGGAAACTTCCAGAATTATGCAAGAAACTGCATCTGACTGGAGACCTGGATCTGTATCTCCATGGTCCAGTTCACCGTACTGCAATGATTTCTCATTATCTCTCTGTAGCTCTAGATCTGTCAAGACTATGTCACTCCAGTTTACGTCAAACATGCCATAGTTTTGTGGCCTCAGAGGGGCGTTCATCCTGTCCTGGGTGTGTGTGGGGATCATCAGCAGAACAACAGTGGTCTGCACATCCCGTCAGTCCCCGAGGGAGGGCACATACAGGCTGCTGCTAGTGTCAGTAGCCATTAGCTACAGCGGGTGCGGGGCCCTCAGGGTCACCCTGAGGGCACTCAGTCTGTCCTTCTCCCTTGCTCTACATTGCTGTAACACCCAGCTTGCCTGCCCACTCCTCTCAGAAAATATTTCTTCCTTCCACCATTACCTTTATCCAAGGGGAACTCAAAAATACTGCTTTTGCACAAGTGAAGATAAGTAACTGTTGCCTTAAATAGGGTCAGGGGAAAGACCAGACATGTGAGAGCCAGTGTAATCACATATAAGACACTGGAGACTTCCCTCACGGAAGAGGAATGGGAATGCACAGTAAGAGCAGGACCTGAAATCACTAGGTGAGGAAACATGCACAGTAACAAAATTTAGTTCAGGACAGAGGTAACACTAGGGATGTTTCAGGAGACACAGCAGTACTGAACAGTGAATGTAGCTCAGGAAGGGTATTTTCATGGCAGAATGGTTTAATTTAGTGAAGAAAGACATGTGAAAATAAATTTTGTGAGGGCTGAGTATGCACTGTGGAGACTAAAAATTAATATTTCTGACGAGAAATCTTGGAAAAATGTGGGATAAAAGAAGCAAGACATTATTTCCTTCTCTTCCCATCCCTGGGCCACTGTCTCAAAATCACACTTCTACTTCAGATCCATTCCTTTTACTACCTTGTCAGTGCACCTCCTTTTTTGTTTTTGTTTTGTTTTCTCCTTTTTTCACTCACACTATATGTAAGAGCTATTGAAAAAGTGGAAAGCTGCATGGAAGGAAGGAGAATAAACACAGATACATGGCTGTCTGAGGAAGATTGGTTGCTGAGGACATTTGTCATTAACGTTTGATAAGGTTGCAGTCTGGCCTGCAGATAAGTGAGAAAGATCCTGATGAACTGCATGAGGCCCCCAGATGTCCATCCTCTGTGACAGAGAAACTGGAGTCCTCTAAGCAGTTGTTAAGACCAAACTACCTTTCCCTGATGATGTTTGTAAATTTGTGGTTTACAGATGGGTAGTGTAAGATAAAAGTGGAACAAGAGGAAAAATTGGTTCTATATTTCTTTCCCTTTTTAGTAGTTTCTCTGTCCCCCTATGCCTGTGGGTCATTAGCATGCCACATTAGAGGACTGGCATGACACTGACATCAAAACAATTTCTGAGATAATTAGCTGAAGCTCACTGAATCCTTACAGAATATGCTGCATGCTTACAGTCTATACTGACCCCTTGCAGGCTGCAGTGGTGGAGACAGGAAGTGGTTTTTCCTTCTGTCATGGCATTAGCAAAAGGAGGGTTAGAAGACTTCTAAGATTACTGAGCAAATCCATTGGCACTTTCTTCCTAACTTAAACCATAGGCTCAAATGTCTGTTAATCTAGAAGTCCCTAATTTTAATTTAAGGTGTCTATTCTTAAATCTTCCATGCTTTTTCCTTTGCTTCATCCTCCACAAAAAGAGCGTAAGACCGGTCTTGAAAGGATTATGGGGCAGATTCATGGAGCTTTCAGTGTTTATGTTTCTAACTGAAACAGAGTCATTTCATTATTTTTCACTTGCTTCATCACTTCATGTGGGAACCTTCTTTCTTTGCTCTCTAAATTGATAGCACAGACTGTAGGAACAGAGCTCTCGCTGACATGGATCAGAAAAGTTCCTGAATAGTTCTCCCAATTGTCTTGATATTTTTAAATGCTACATTTAAAATTTCATTTTAATTTTTTTTTTTAAACACGTGGTTTCTATCAGGATTGCAGATTTTCCCACAAAACATTACCAGTACTCCAGATGCACTTTTCCCCCCACATTTTCTGGATATATATTTTTATTTATCTCTGTGACCCTGTTGTCCTAGTGCTCAGGATTAATTGCAGAATCCAGTGCACTGATAAGGGAATAAATACAATGTAGAATTAATAATACCATCTTCTTGGCTAAGGCCATTTCATAATGCCCTTCACAGAAGCTGCATATTGACAGAAATGCAGGCAATTAAGGGTGTCCAGGTTCTTCTGGGGAAGAAGAAGCATGGTTTACCACTCTAGTCCCAATCCCACATTATATTAACTCTTTTAGTCATTTGAAACTATATGCCCCAAATGCAGCACAAATGGGTGCACATTTAGATGTTGTTTTTTTTCCCTCTGAAGAATGAATTATGTTACAAGAACATTTTTACCACATGAAATTATATACAGATGTGGATTTCACTTAAAACCCCTGTCTAATTATGAGGCTAAAAAGGTAGGCTAAACTCTTACTTTATTCTCTTAATTCAGTTTTGTTTCAGCAATTTTTTGTAATAAGAGAGATCCTCCTTACCCAGTGGGAAAGCAGATGTCCCAGTTTGAAAAAGCACTCCTTGTTCAACCTGTATGATTTTCAGCCTTTATCAGCTGCTTTTATCATAGATGCTGAAAATGGATTGAAACAAAAAGGCACTATTTACACAATGAATGTGTAAAAGGATGTGTGTTTATGTGTTTTCCATCCCATAGCTCTTGCTTTGTGAAATTGCCACCTGTCAGATGGCTGACATGCTCAATGAGATGAAATTTGGCATCAGTGGACCTCACAGTTTTTTGATAGTCAGCATTATTTCCATTTCATTATCTGCTCTGAGAGCCAGAGCGATCCAGCTGAGTCATTCTTTGTGCACACAAAGGAGGTGTTCTTGTGGGATCTCCTGGTAAACATACACACTAATAAAATCATGTACTCTTTGAGTATGTTTGTAAGCTGAAAAACCCCTAGGAAGTGTGCATACCCCTCCTCTATTTCAGGATCAGAGTCTTTAGAGTAGGAGTGGCGTAAGTGCCTAACACTAGGTACACTGTCTGTCTGTCTGCTGCGTTAATGCAAACCTGGCAGTGTCTGATTCAGCAGTTAAATCCAGATGAATCTCTCTGAGTATGAAGTCTGAGGAAATTTTGATGTATTGCGGAAACTTCTGTCAGTATTGTAATATATTTAGGGTAAATATTTATGGTTGGACATTTTGGATGCCTCTCTTTATTCCATTCATCTCTTCTAAAACAAGCTTTTGGCCAGTTTTTGCATTGAAACTTTGGGGTTTCAAAGTCACCTTTGCCCCGTTTGTAGTGGAGTAAATATCTGAAAGCGGGACACCGCTTTTCAACTGGTGGTTTCACAGCTATTCATTGTATGTTCTCACAGAGAAAGTTGTAAAGGAATCTTCTCAACTGTGAGTCAAATTCCGTTTTTTGAAGTAGTTGTTAAATATGTAGATTTCTTAGAAATGGGGATAAGGTGTTGTTTCCTTTACCCATCTCCCCTTTCTGACCCTAGTCACCCTAAGTGTGAGCATGAAATAACTATTAAGTCATTTAACATTGTAATAGCCACTGGCTGATCACAAACACTGAGACCTGCTTTCCAGAGGCAATCCTCAGCAGGAGGTGAACGGTTTTACAAAATAGCTGACCATGAAAAGTTTCTGTAGATTCGTTGCTACACCCCATTAAGACATCAGGGTTTGATAAAATGAAGCCGGCTGTAGTGCTGCTGAGAGCCAGCTCTTACATCTCAGCATCAGTGTTTACAGCCAGTGCTGCCTCAGGAAATGCTCCATCAGCACTAAGCATCCTAAGCTTGGACTTCATTGTGTTCATCCTCTGTCACAGGCAGAGCTCAAAGGCATTGAGAATAGCACCAGAAGAAGAGATGTAGCTCAAACACTGTCATTCAGTACTCGATCACCTCTGCCCTTCTGGGTATCAGGATGGTATAACAGGCACATCTTTGTTGCTGACATATCACATCCCAGTGAAGTCATGTCAGTGTTCTTCCTTAAAGAGCATGAGTGAAGTTTTCCTTTTTGGCCTCTTCCCTTATGCAGGCACGAGGAGGTCAAACTTAGGGGCAGAGTCACAGTATGGGCTTTCACCACCAGGATTCCTGACAGACTCTGGTATCTGCTTCAGGACGGACTCAGGTCCAGCTGATCTTGTTACCTTTGGTTTGCTGCCTGTCTTCATGTGTGGTTGTTGCAAGCCGGAAGCCTGATGAAGGCTGAAGGAACCATCAGTGTTCAGGGAAGCAGTTCATGCTTTCCCTGGTTTCCTCAGGGGTGGTACAGAAGTCGCTGTGGGCACCACCTGTGCAGGGCTTCAATCCCTTCAGTTCTTCTGCAGCCCTTCTATAGATTGGTAGGTGCCTGGGGGAGTTTATAGGCTTCTAGGGGGAAAGCACTAGAAGCCACTGGCAGAAGTGCTGTTCAAAACTGGTGGCCCGGTACATTCCCTTGCTGTTGGACCTAAATTTCTGCAGGCTGCCTCTTGCAATTCCCTCTCCTCAGAAAGGAACCTCCAGCTGGAGACACTCACACACCATCTTAATATCTAGCCTTCTCCCTTCCTGTGCTCTCTTGCCTTTCCTTACTGCCCCATCTTTCCCTAAACCACCCATTTCTGTCTTGCCACATCCTTGTCTTTTGCTTCCTTTCTTATTTCATTTTCCATCTTTCCTTTTTATCTTCTTCCTCTATCTTTTATGTTTTCACATGGCATGCAATAAATCCTCAATGCTTGTCCCCAAAACAGATGATCATTCATCCTCAGAGACAAAAATAGTTCCACCAAAACCCACATGCATTTTCTGCACGTAAGTGACCTTGCTATCCTGACTTTTCATGTGCTTTTACATTAACTAGAAGCAAACCCAGATTGTGCATTGTTGTGTCATGTTGGGAGTCCAGAGGTAACACACTGAGAACATTGCAACTAAGGAATTTCTAATTTCCCTCAATTTCTGTACAGCACCCTACAGGCGGAATTTTTGTTTCAATGTGCTGTGACCTGTAACATGAATTTTCTTGGAGTTTACTTATATCTGCGAGATTAAACATGTTTTTATATATAAATTCCATACTGATATTACAATATTACTTCATATCTCTGAGCTTGCTTGTCCTGTGATGAATCTGATTTGGTAGCTGGTGTCATTTAATGCTGTGCAACTGACTTAAAATCCATGCCTAAGGAAAACAACCCCTCACAATCTAGTTTTAAGTACTATAGTACAAAATAGTCCAAAAAAAAAAAAAAAGAGAGCAGTAACAGCAGGTAAAACATACATGGAGGGGGAAAATGGAAAGATGAGAGTCAAGACCAGGACAGCAGGAACAATTAGTAGCCACATCAAAGATGGATAGGAGGTAGTGATCAGCTTGTAATGCTTAGTCTGTGTCAAACACAAATCCTTTACAGGCAATGAGGTGTTCCCTCATCCACTGCAGGGAGCAGCTACTGAAACTCGTTAGGAAATGACAGTGACTTATAGTAGCATCTGTAGGAGCAGAACAAAGAAAGGCTTCTGGCATCCAAACCTACAGCGCAAAAGAACATCAGTAAATATTGTGCCTGTAGAACGGGCCAGGAAACAAATGCACCCACATCCCCACGACAGACTGATAAACCACTCACCCTACTCCTGCCTTAGTGGCAATGCCAGTGCCTGCACACTCGGCACAGTCAGGAATGCCAAGAGCCACATCATTCTGGGATCTGCCGATGCCAGCTTGTGAGCATAAGCATTGTGGAGATGCAGCCTTGGAAAAAGAGTTAGTTGGCTTGTTAGCCTGTGTAAAATGATGTATATGGAAGAGAAAATTTTGGCAGGAATAGATTTGGGTTTGATTTCTTTTGTGCTACATGCAGTTTATACAGGTCTCAATCAAGTAGGATTTTTGTGACTTCTGTGGTAACGCAGATTAGGGACCTGCCTCCATTTTTTTCCATTCTGGCCTTATAAATGGAGAAACGCATTTTGTCAGGACAATGCGAGAACAGAGAGTGGTGCACATTTGTGTGGACACACAAAGAGAAAGCAGAAGGGTGTACTTTCTGGTTTATGGCAGAGGAGGTTTTGGCAGATGAAAAAGATTGTAATAAAATTTTGACCTTTTTGACTTACTTTTTAATTGACTTCTAAGGCAGAGCTAAACACATTCTGAACTGGCTCACCTCAGAAACCAAATAGTCATTTTCTTTTGTGGACAGAAAAGATTCAGGATTTAAGCCTGCCAAAGGTCTGCAAAAAATGGAGTTCTACTTCGCATGAGAAGAGGAACCTGTTTTGTGCTAGTAGTTAAATTCATAGAGCAACATAATAGTGTAATAGATCTGCTGATGTCTTTTGTACTAGATCTGTGAGGGGTTTTATAGGCTTTTATAATCAGAAGCTGTTGGGCACTTTTTATTTTTTTTTTTCAGCAGCCTAATTTACGTCTATCAGAGGAGATTTGTCTGGGTTTTTTTTTTTGTTCTGATAATGTATTCAGCTTCCATGTGCATCATATTTGTGTGATGTCTATAAACATCTGATTTTATTTCTTAGTAATAAAAAGGGAACACATTAGTTTAGTACTATTGATAGCAATTTCAGGCTGCGCTAGGCACAGAGGGTGACTAGAAACACTAGATGTTTGCAGCTGGTTTTCACAGGTATAAAATACCTCAAAAAATTAGGATTTAACAATGAATTTATTTGGCCTTTTTTGGTGTTTTTTCTGTAAACAAAGCCCAAACACCATGTTAAATGTAGTTATTCCTTTAAAATTGGGAGACTGATAATGAAAACATAAATTAAAAAATAACAGTTTTTAATGCCAAAACCCAGTGTTTCTCAAATGGAAACAGGGCAGTTCCTTCTGAGCTGGAGCTTCCTGTCTGTGTTGCAGCATGCAGTGTTTCCTCCTGTATGCAAATTTCTTCTTCTGGTCGCATTAACAAATGTATCTAATCCCATCCAGGAGTCCCACTCAGGTCCTGTTCTCCTGTGGTTCCACAGTGATATTTTAACAGAGAGCAAGCTTCTGTTACAGTGAAGTGTTCTACCGCTCCTAGTGTTGCAGAGTTTCTCAGAAGCAGCATCAGAAAGGCTCGAGGATACTATTTTTCCTCTTTGTGTCTTCTGTAATGTAGAAATGTAATTTAGTTATAATCTTTGCTGCCCATCTTGTTCTTGTGTTGTGTCTATCTATTGCTCCAATAAAGCTCATCGTCCTAATGGCCAGTGATAAATTATCTCATTCAGAGACTATCTGATTTCGATATCTGCAGAGTTTAGCAAGTGACTTCATAAAATATGATTAATCTTCTACCAAAAAATTGTTTTAATCTTGGGGTCAATTAAAAACTTGAAGTAGTAGGGTTATCCTTGGTTTTAATCTCAATTGAGGATAGATTTTCTATTAAAAAACCAAACCAAACAAACAGAAGAAAAACGAAGACAAGGCCAGCTTCTGTATTCTGAGCTTAAATATGTATAGATCTATTCTTGCTCAGTGCATGTATTTTGGTCTTGTTCTCCAGCATCTTCAGTAATTTCTCTCATTAGTAGTGGAAATCCAGATTCGTCCTGCTGTCAAACATTACCCAGTATTGCTTATGAAAGAAGATCTGGCTAGTTTTACATCATACAAATTATGTCATACAAACATCTGGAGTGATGCTATGTGTGATATGCTATAAAGAGAAAAACAAACACTATCTGGGTAGTAAGTTACCCTTACTCAGGATTGGTTAGGCTTTGCTATGTTAGCTTATTCCATGAGATTGAAAAAAAAAAATCAGGAATCAAAAAAGAAATATTTATGGCTGGGGTGAAACGCAAACCTATTTTTTTTGTATGCCCTTCAGGTCTTGTATTTTTCTACTACTTCTTGTGGATGTTTATGGTGCTTTGCTATCTCTTGGATTGGGGTTTAGTATTTCAAATCCTAGAAAATGCCTCTGTTTTCTTCTTACAGTAAAGGCAGAAGTGGTACCTTGTGTAAAAAACGTAAGATTATCAGCATCTAATGAAACTATTTTCTATTCCCAGTTCACTTACTCTTGAAATAAAGTGTTCTTCATCTTTCTTTCCAATAGTAATTAGGTCAGAAGGAGAGTTAGAAGGGATATCCTTGTATTGTTCAGTTATATAATGGTATCAGCCTAGTTTTTGCATCATTTCTCCAGATATATATCATTTTTAGAATTCTTGGATGAAAATGAACTTATTCCACACTTGTGAATGCATTCCACAAGATCCTATTTTCCAGTACCTAAGAATAGGTTCTATAGCAGTACTAAAGCCCTTTTCTGTATTTGTAGGTAGAATATAGCCCTCTTAATGCTGGTAGAGCATGGCATTGCATATAAATTACTTTCCTTTTTTTGTAAAACAAGTTTGTTTTCAGTGTACCCATTTAAGAACTGCTGCCTCTCATCTAAAGAGATGTGTTTGGTTCATAACAAGGGAGCTGCTTGTGAGTAAGCATTTAAAGTATTACCATTTGTTTCTTCATTTTAAGTATGCATTTTGTGTCCCTCCTCTTCCCCTCCCCCATATTTTTTTGCCCTTCAACTTTCTTCATTTCTAGGGTATGGAATTCCTTTGCTATATTGCAGCCTTGGCATTTTTTTCTTGTAATATAAAGCTACTGATATATTTAATATTTAATATCACCTAGAAGGTATAGGTTGAAATACTTTCCTAGTACTATTCTAGTTCTAGTCTCAGATTTGGAGGGAGAATGAGTGCCATGCTTATTACTATTGTTACAGTAGAGCTGCTTGTTATCTTCTATTTTAGGTCAGACTAACAGCTGTCTCGAAAGCCCTTCTTTTCCTACAGATTCTGTTTGACCAGTTGCAGCTGACAAGTTGTGTTTTCAACTGCAGATCTTAAGTTTTGCCTTGGTTTAATCTCTCCTTTTTCTGTCTGTAATTAAGAAAATGTCTTCTTTTTAGGATTGCCACAAAGTTCTCTCATCTATTTCCCGAGGAGTTTCCTCATTGCCCCATACCTCTGCTAGTTTCTCCTTGCATTTTTCACAACTTCCCTGGAGACTAGGAAATGGAGAAGGTCTTTACTATGTGGTAATGTCGCTGCTTCTTGCCACCCTCCATTGTACTTGCAGGGCCTCCCTTCTGCTCACTCAATTCGTCTGCTTTCCAAAACTCTCCTAAATCATCTTGGCAAGAGAGAGTTTCTTCAAAGAATGTTTCAGATGACCTCAAAAATAGGACATAGTGCAACAGAGGGGGTTAAAACAGACAAATAAGTGTTCCTTACCCTTTGATTGGGAGGGAAAGTTTACTCCTGGTCCCAGATGAAGCAGCTTAATGCTTAATTCTGGGAGCAGGACTTAGAAAACAGGATGTAACCATGAGATGCCAAAGAATTTAGTATTGCTAGGAGTAGGTCTCTCCACCTTGTCATTAACTATCATCACCTCTTCTTTAATGTCAGATGCTGTGGAAGGACAGTGGCAGGTTGCCATCAAAAGCTCTCTCTCGTTATGTTTTCTTTTTTAATTATCCATTCCTTTGCAGAGCTGGGCAACAAATACAACCCAGCTTCAGGAGGGGTTGGCAACTGCTTACCAGGAGTACAGACACTTTAATGAACTAACAAAAAAGTAGGTTGTAGGGTAGGAATCGATATTTTGCACTCAAACTAAATGACCTAAGAGGCAGAAGAAACAAGTAAGTGATGACTTTTTGGTATTTGAAATCCTTAATTAGGCATATACTAACAGTTGGGAGGTAGTTCCTCTCGATGGGATGTGAGGCACCTCAACCTATTAACTCTGTAAATGAATGTTTAAAGGACATTAAAGGAGCTTTGCTGGTGTTTTTGTTTCAACTGTTATCCAGATGAGCAAAGCAGGTTGAAGAATGTGTGAAGTGATTAATTACACTAATTAAAAACACTTTATTTACACTTACTCTATAATTTATCATTACTACTTTTGTCAGTTGATCGAAGGTGAGTGAAGTGTTGTTTATAATTGGTATGGGAGCTAATTAAATGGTCGTTCAAGCACGTTTTGGTCTATTTCCTTTGTCAATTAGAACTGGCATTGTAATAGATGACTGACCAAATGGAGATGTATAGCACAATAGTTGTGCTACACTTTACTACTTACTTGGAGAAGCAAATGTGCCCTGGGAAGCCAACTGACTTTAAATCTCAAGGAGAGGAAAAAACCCTTCTCCTTTCACTTGCCTGGTATTTTTGTTTGTAACTTCACATGAAAAACTCAAGTAACAAACATGCAATTACCTCACAGAGGGTGACTAGGTAGATGTTTCTATTGTTTGTACTGTAATTATTTTAGCCAATTCAGAGGTAATTATTGCATAGACTTGGAATACTGAATTAATCATACCCTTCTCTTGTAATAATATAGTGCTGTATGTAACTTGTCATTATCTGATATTTATTTTATAATGGAACAACTACCAGATAATGTATTATTGAATACTTGTTCCACAATAAATTCTGCTCTGTAGTGTAATACATTAAATTAATATATTTTATAATTTAGCCTTTTTCATTTGTTTTGTTTGTTTGTTTTGGAGATTGACCATACTATTGCTATAGTATTATCTTGAATTGTTAGATACTGTGAAGCTAAAATATTTGAAGTATTTCCTAAGATACTGTGGTCTAAGGATTAGGAAACAGGAGCAACTTATCAGATGTTTGACAGGCAGACACTAGGGATAGTTTGTCACTGATATCCCCAAGAGAGCAATTTCTGTTGTTTCTCTTTGCAAGTTCCTCCTTTACAAGAAACCCACATTGATCTGACTATTTAGCTTTGTGACACAGCAATGGTGTTATAATATGAGACAGAAAAAATATAATGATCTCTGAGTATTTAATGGAGTTAATCTACACTCCTGCGACCTTAACTTGCTGTCCTATAGTTAAAAATATATATCACAAATACTGATTGTACTTAAATCTTATCAGACATTCCCCTAAGAAACTGTCCTTAAGAAAAAAAGGGTCCAGCAAGGCTGAACACACTTTAAGATGGAAATCTTAATGGCGCAGGAGTAGGCCATCCCTATGTGCCAACAGATGAGCTGATGGGGAAGAAGACTGGCCTGGCTGAAAAGGGAGCTTTTGCTGGAACTCAGGGGGAAAAGGAGAGTTTATGACCTTTGGAAGAAGGAGCAGGCAACTCAGGAAGACTACAAGGATGTCATTTGGTCATGCAGAGAGAAAATGAGAAAGGCAAAAGCTCAGCTAGAACTCAATCTGTCAACTGCTGTGAAAGATAATAAAATGTGTTTTTATAAATACATTAACAACAAAAGGAGGGCCAAGGAAAATCTCCATCCGTTATTGGATTTGGATGGGAGGGGGAACATTGCCACCAAGAATGAGGAAAAGGCTGAGGTATTTAATGCCTTCTTTGCCTCAGTCTTTATCAGAAAGACCAGTTATACCCAGGACAACCAGCCCCCTGAGCTGGTAGACAGGCCTGGGGAGCAGAATAGACATCCTGCAATGTAGGAGGAAGTTGTGACTGACCTATTGTGCGACTTAGGCAATCACAAGGCTATGGGGCAGGATGGGATTCACCAGAGGGTGCTGAGGCAGTTGGCAGAAGAGCTCACCAAGCCACTCTCCATCATTTATCATGAGTTATCATGATGGTTGACTGGGGAGGTCCCAGACAACAGGAGGTTGGCAGGGTTGATGCCTATCTAGAAGTGTTGGAAGGAAGTGCTACAGGGCTGTCAGCCCAACCTTGCTGCTGGGGAAGATTATGGAACAGATTATCCTGCGTTTGATCACATGGACAACCAGCAGATCAGGCCCAACCAGCACAGGTTTAGGAAAGGCAGGTCCTGATCTCCTTCTATGACCAGGTGACCTGCCTAGAGGATGAGGGAAAGACTCTGGATTTAATCTACCTGGACTTCAGTAAAGCTTTTGATACTGTCTCCCACAGCATTCTCCTGGAAAAACTGACAGCCTATAGCTTGGACAGGTACACTCTTCCCTGGGTTAAAAACTGGATGAATGATCGGACCCAAAGAGTACTGGTGAATGTTGCTGCATCCAGTTGGTGGTGAGTCAGTTGTGGCCAGGATTGAAGCCAGTCCTATTTATTACCTTTATTGATGATCTGAACAAGGGGATGGAGTGCATCCTCAGCAAGTTCATGGTTGACAGTAAGTTGGGCAGAAGTGTTTTATTTGCTAGCGAGTAGGCAGTCTCTACTGAGGGATCTGGACAGACTGGATCAATGGGCCAAGGCCAGTTGTAAGAGGTTCAAAAGGGCAAGTTCTGGGTCCTGCACCTGGGTCACAACAACCTCAGGCAGCGCTACAGGCTGGGGACAGAGTGGCTGGAAAGCTGCCCAGCAGAAAAGGACCTGGGGGTACTGGTTGACAGGTGGCTGAACATGATCCAGGAGTGTGTCCAGGTGGCCAAGAAGGCCAAGGTCATCCTGGCCTGTACCAGCAATAGTGTGGCCAGCAGGACCAGGGCAGTGACCATCCCCCTGTACTCAGCACTGGTGAGGGCACATTTCAAATCCTCTGTTCAGTTTTTGGTCCTTCAATGCAAGAAAGACACTGAGGTGCTGGAGCGTGTCCAGAGAAGGGCAGCAGGCTGGTGAAGGGTCTGGAGCACAAGTCCTGTGAGGAGCGGCTGAGGGAGCTGGGCTTGTTTAGTCTGCAGAAAGGGAGGCTCGAGGGAGACCGTATCACTCCCGACAACTGCGTGAAAGGAGGTTGCAGCCAGGTGGGCGTCAGCCTCTTCTCCCAGGCAACCAACAACAGGCCAAGAGGAAATGGCCTCAAGCAGCACCAGGTGAGGTTCAGGTTGGACATCAAGAAGAATTTTTTCACTGAAAGGGTGGTTAAGCATTGGAAGAAGCTGCCCAGGGAGGTGGTGTAGTCACCATCCCTGGAAGGGTTCAAGAAACAACGGGAAGTCGCACTTAGTGCTGTGGTCTAGTTTGCAAAGCAGTGTTTGGTCAAAGGTTGGACTCGATGATCCTGGAGGTCTTTTTCAACCTTAACAGTTCTATGGTTCCATCATGTGTTTGTTTTTGAAACCTCCCTCGTGATCTACTAATATTACAAATATTACAAATTTAATAGGATGTGCTTCTTTGCCCCCCATATCCAATCAGTGTCAGTGCACTGAACCAGTCTCTCAGCACTTAGAAAACCGCTTAACTTCTGACACTGGTGAGGTCCTTGGAGCCCAAGTTCCTACTGGCTTTCTTATGTGAGATACTCTGCTGCTTATGACCACCACGGCTATGGTTCAGGTGAGCTCTGCTACTTGTGTGGTTGCTAGACAAATTCTTACCCTCAGGAGGAAGGGAAGAAAACATTTGATGACTCACCAGCGCTGATTCCCAAATAAGATTCCTGTCTTTTCAACTGCTCTTGGTGCTGATGTATATTTTTTGTAGTCTCTCACTGAAGCCTCAGTCAGCATTAATGACTGTTCATTGAATCAAAGTTCAATACTGCATTGATGTGGTTTGGTTTGGTTTGGTTTGGCTTGGCTTGGCTTGGCTTGGCTTGGCTTGGCTTGGCGTGGTTTTTTTAGCTGGAACAGTATATGCAGGTACTGGGAGGTATCCTAATATTTTTCTGTTCTGTCATTTAAAATATTTCTGCTTGCAAACTCTTGCTATTCAAGAATAATTTATTTAAAAGTGTAATTAAAAATTAAATTTTTAGGTTGTGATTTTGTTTCCTTTGTTTGTTTGTTGTTTGTTTTACCCTGAATGACATAAGAAGGAACAGGAGATGGTCTGAGAGCAGAAATGACAGGCAAAATATTTTATTTCCTAAGAAAATATTGCTTTTGAAAATAAAAAAGACAAATGTTTTCATAATTTCATTCTTTCCCCCTTTTTTAACCCAGACATGAATGATTATAGTAGCCTGGATTCTTTGTGTCACTTGGTTTCCCATAATCAACTGTTACTGTGATGTCCTTGAATTAATAATAGTCTTATCATTTAAGACCACTCACTTGCTTAGTTTGGTTTTTAAATAGCTACATTGCACCTTATTGCAGCGTTGTATTTTCAGAATGAGAAGCAGTGGCCCCTGAAGGAATCCCGCCAGTGCAGATCCCTGTCCCTCACAGGTGAGGGAGCACAGCACAGCCCCAGCTGTGCCGTGAGGCTCACCCTGCAACCTTGGCCTCCTGCTTCCCCAGGTTCCCCCTTGGCAGAAGCAGGTAGATGCTGTGGAGGCTCTGCTCTGCTGTAGTTTGTATGGAGCCCGTAGCTCACCAGGCTACACTGATGGCCACATACAGTGTTCTCAGTGCCACGAATCAGCCTGGTTAATGTCAGGCTGTGCTTGTTTTGTCAACTTCGTGTGGCAGGAAGATGGCAAGTGTGGACTTCAGTTCTGCTTTCTTAAGTAAGAGAGCACTGCCTCTGCGCCTCTTCCCTGTTCGGCTTGAAGTCAGTGTGCAAGGTACTCTCAGGTCCTCCACATCTCCTAAACTAGTAAGTTTTGAAATAAAAAAAATAATAGCCACGTAATAGCCAGCATAACTGCCAGTAAGGAGGGGGGTAATATAAACTAAAGGAAAGGGCTTCACAAGAAGCCCCCTTCCCTCACTGCTTGAATGGAGACTCATTTTCCTCTAACCCTGTCAGGCCTACCAGCCTAGGTCTCCGAACCACGAAAGAAATTCCTGTTTCCTTTCTCTGATTCCTAGAAAAGTCCTCTGCTCTCCATCACCTCTGAAGTTTCTTTGTGGGTTGGCTCCCTGATGTAAGCATATCCTCCATCTACATCTGGTCTTTTCTTGCCTGGTTTTCTCTGTGCTCCAGCAGCTTTCCCTCACTTAAGTGCACTTTGTGAGGGAAAAAGGCACCACCCTCTCCCTGTCCTTCCAGCTCCTTACAGACGCCAAGGTGAGCAGCGTAGGGAGGCTTGCACCCTGCTCTGCTGAAAGTTAAGAGGAAGAGGAGGGTATTGTCTGCAGTACCTGTCCTCCAAACTGGAGACAAGTTAAAGAGTTGATTGCTCTACCCTGCCTTGTCATATGAAGTCCACAGTGGTGTCTCTTGCAGTAGGATGGCTCTGACTTAGTTTCCTGAATTTTCACTCTTTCCTCCACTATTGTAATACAGGAGGAGGGTGGCACAAACAATTAGTGAAAAATTGGTACAATCAACTCTGAAAATCCAGCATTAATATTCTTTCACAAGGAAAATCACTTTTTTTTATGTGGTGGTGAAAAACATAAGGGAGAACAGGTATTTATATCTTCCCCATACCCTCAAATAGAAACAAAACATAGTACAAATTTTTAAAGCAATACTACGAATCATCGATATCAGCTATACTAAACCTCATGAAGCCCGAAGTGTTTGTTTTAAATTGAACAATTGTAGTAATTATGTCTCATTAAGGGAACAACTAAGACTGAACTGTGCTAGCGGTTAACTAGTGATTTCCAGTGCCTAGCTGAAAAGAGAGAATTTCCAGCTGCCGTAACCCTTCTGAAAGCAATTGAAAAATAATTGGATGAATACTTTCTTATACCAACACAACAGAGTTTAAATTCTAACCAGTAAGAAATGGTAGATTATTGTCAAGAGCCATCAGCATACAGAAGGACACAAACAAACTTCTCTTCTGAGTGAGCTGCAGGCTCTTCAGATGGTTTGGGTTTACCTTCAGATTGAAATCTCAAGAATGTTAATGAGAAAAGCAATCCATCTTTTCCCTATTGGACAAGGCGGGACTGCCTGTAGTCTCTCAGTCCTGAAAAAAGTACTCGTGTTTTTTCATGGTCACATTGATCAATCTCAAATGTATCTTCTAGTTTGCATGCTTGGTTTAGACTTTGTTATTTACAGGTGAGCAGCCACTACTCTATTCTACAGTTGCTTGGGCTTATTTAAAATATCTGTCTGTCTGTCAGAAATTACTTTGTAATCATTGAAATGTATGTACATTTTAATTGTTCATTACTGCTTGTTAAGGTACAAAATAAAAACTACTAAATAAAACCAATATTTTAGTGAACTTTAAACTATGTGTGCCAAACTTCTTACATTCTTTTTTTCAAGGGGTTGGATAAGTTTCTTTAAGTGCATGGAAGCGTTTAAACTAAATGGTGCAGGGAACCCATGCATGTGTTTCTAGCTGGCAGTGTAAATCCCCTAGTGAGCCACAGTAATATGAAAGCAGCACTTGAAAGCCAGATGCAATGAAAATTTAAACATATTGCGTTCATAGCATGTGATAGTTTAATCATTATTTAAGCTTTAGAAATGTCACAGCATAATTACTTTCAGAATGCGTACAAACACTTTCATGCACAAAAATTGCTTTCTGCTGCAACTATTGCTTCTCATGGGAAAGCTTTTGTGAAATTTCTGAACTTTATCTTGTTCATCACTTGATCACAGACAAATTCTCAGTGAAAATTCAAAATCCAAAAGATTTAAATAAACCCTACAGATCTTTTTAAAACTAAGCATGCATTTTCTTAACGCTCTTTAAAAAAAATCTGTGTAAGTATTTCTTTCATTAAAGAAGAAATTTTGCAACAAAACCAGTTAAATGGAAAATGCTAAGGTAAACCCTGTTTGCAGAGCTGGGGAATGGAAAGTACCAAAGGATGGATTTATAGGCACCCATAGAGGCTTAAATTCAGCTCTCCTGTGGCTGTGATACATTTTTACTAGCCTCACAGCATACATGGAGCTCTACTTCCTTCTGTACTTGTAAGGAAATACAGGGACCAGAACTTATATTCTAAAATTGTCCTGTATCTTGAATGTTCTGATGAATGCAGTTGATTTTGCAGTTTAAATTGTGTTGATATGTAAAACAGTGTCAAAATTCCAATCTCCATTTAGATGCAAACACTTCCTCCTTACATAGCCTACTACGATTTGTTTATAATGTGAGCGGTTCAGGTTGGATTTTGGAAAATAGCAGTTATAATGGTTCTGCCATTTCTGAGAAATAGGTTGGAGGAAAAAATACTCTCTATGTAATTCGGGGGTGGGGTTGTTTGCACATTTTCTAAGTGGAAATCTTTCTGGAAGAGCTTTACATCCTCATAGCAAAGACTTAAAGGTCATAAAAACTGCCTTTGTATCAGGAATGTACTGGAAGTTATTTCTGACAAATGCATTGGAATTTTTCCATTGTAAGTCTCTTTAAAACTGAACTTACCACAAGTTCTGTAGGAGCAAAATCACTGTAATCATTTCACATCTCTTAAGGTTTGTGTCACCTTCTGTACTTTCATGAGCTTGTTAGTGCTAACTAGAAGATGAACCTGTCATCCCTGTGGAGCCAGTGAGTGTGCTGTAGATGGTAGCTGTTGGGTTGAAGGTAAGCCATGCAGTGGCCAAGGTATAACCCTTTTTCCTCCTCTTGTATTTCACTTTAGTGTCTGGGCTCAGACACTAAAAGAGACTAAAATCAGTGAAGACAGAGAAAGGATTAAGTGTGTGTTCTTTAATGTAGCTCTTCATGTATCATAGAATCATATAATCACAGAATGGTTTGCGTTAGAAAGGACCTGTAGGATCATCTAGTTCCAACCCCCCAGCTGTGGATAGGGGCATCTTCAACTAGACCAGGTTGGTCAGGGCTCCATCCCACCTGGCCTTGAACACTTCCAGGGATGGGTTATCCACAGCTTCTTTGGACAACCTGTGCCTTGCCTCACCACCACAGGGAAGAATTTCTTCCTAACAGCTAATCTAAAGCTACTCAGTCAGTGTGAAGCCATTGTGCTGTCACTACACGCCCTTATAAAAAGTTTCTCTCAATCTTTCTTGTAGGATCCCTTCAGGTACTGGAAGGCCACAATTAGGTCACCCTAAAGCCTTTTCTTTTCCAGATTGAATGATCCCAATTCTCTTAGCCTTTCATCACGGGGGAGATGTTCCATCTAACTTAGTCGCCCTCCTCTGGACTTGCTCTAACGGATGTCCTTCCTGTGCTGGGGCTCCCAGAGCTGGATGCAGCACTGCAGGTGGGGTCCCACCAGAGCAGAACAGAGGGGCAGAATCCCCTCCCCTCCCCTGCTGCCCACGCTCCTTTGGATGCAGCCCAGGACACGTTTGGCTATCTGGGCTGTGAGTGCACAGTGCTGGGTCATGTCCAGCCTCTCACCCACCAGCACTGCCAAGTCCTTCTCAGGAGGGCTGCTCTTGATCTGTTCATCCCCCAGCCTGGGTTGGTACTGGGGCTTGCCCCAACCCAGGAGCAGCACCTTGCACTTGGTCTTGTTAAACCTCATGAGATTCCCATGTACCCACTTCTCAAGCTTGTTCGGGTCCCTCTGGATGGCATCTCATCCTTCATGCATGTCAACTGCACCACTCAGCTTGGTGTCATCTGCAAATTTGCTGCGGGTCTACTTGATTCCTGAGTGGAAACAGACTGTTGCCTGTCTGATCATGGATGGTCTCAGGATAAAAATTGGGAAATCTGCTATGTTCATGTGGTAAGCTAAATCACTTGTACGTGATCCTAATGAATATTAAAACATGTTTTAGTTTCACAGAACTACTAAATAACTGTGGAAAGTGCTAGTGTTCTTGGTCCTGACATGCTCTTCAGTCTGGCAGCCCCAGTCTAGGCTTGCTGCCTGTACTTGGCTCTCCTGCTGTGCAGTGCTGTGGTGGGGAAGGTAAGATAGCTGACAAAACAGTCGTCAAAGATTCACTGAGATGAGGGTGTGTCCTGCATGATGAGAACAGCAATTAATATTTTAAAGGCTGCCATCCATCCCTACAGGCACCAAAGTATTACATCACTGTGTGTACAGCACAGTGGCAGTAATCAATAGATCTAATGTGCTTGGGGCTCAGGGAGGGACAAGTTAGCATTTCCCAGGCAGAACAACTGGATATAATTAAGTGACATAAACAAGGCTTATCCTTAGGGAAAAAAAAACCCTCATCAACTATTCTGAGCTGAAAAGCAGGAGTTCTTTATCAAATAGTACGGCTGGATTTGTTCAGGCATAGAATTTCTTCACTGGTCAAAACCATAAATTTCTTGCAAAGAAAACTGTGTGGTCTGTTGCGTGAACATGATGGCTGAGTGGTAAGCAAACAAAGTAATGTACGTATTTTTATTACTGAAAAGTCAAATTATGAGTATCTGAAGCCAGATACATCTGATAATTTCAAGGCTCACTTGACAGATAATACAGGCATGCTCTTTCACTGAGATTTTCTGACTGCTCTCAAATTCTGTCCCCACAGGGCCCAGCCTCCTCTCCCAGAGTGCACTCCAGCTCAATTCCAAACCCGAAGGATCCTTCCAGTACTCAGCCAGCTACCACAGCAACCAGACCCTCGCCCTGGGTGAAACAGCATCCGCCCAGCTCCCGTCCCGCAGCAGTCAGGCCAGAGGTGCCATCCAGAGCTACAGCCAGGTACGTGTCCTAAGCAACCGTGGTCTCTCCCACCTGAAATTCTGTGGAGTAGCTCCCAGGAAAGAGCTGTTCGGTGCTTGCCCACACCTGAATTTCTGCCTTTACTTTCTGTCTTGTTCAACACACCTGCAGCAGGGTGGAGTTACCATCTTGATTTTTGTAAATCTCTGGTGGGTTGACTTGCATAGTAATAAAGTAATCCTGATTAAAAAGGAGATCTGCATGCCAGATTTACTTAGTTGCTTGCATATATATTTTGGTAGTAGCATGTTCAAGCGTTTAATTTTCAAAGCAAATTTCTGTGACTGTGCTGATTAGGAGTCCATCCTAAGGTCTAGGACCTGCCAGCTTTGGTCTGAGCACATTACTGAAAGCAGTAAGTGCCAGGAAACAAAAACCAAGCCAGGCTGACACCAGATGTGAAACCTGCTTGGGATATCATGCATCACGTGGTACTATGGCCTAACCTCAAGTGTAAGAAACATTTTTTTCACCACATATTGTAGCACAAGCAGTTTATCAGACAGTCGCCTCTACATTTGAAACATTTTGAGAGATTGTCTCAGATACTCATGAAAACTTTGTAAATCCCTCTACCTGTCTAAACCATCCATCCTGGCCCTGACATGTAACCGTCTCACCTTCTGTGCTTTTCACTGTGACATCAAAGCCTCTCAGCAGAAAGTTAAGCTTTGGTTTAGACAAAAATTTCAAGAAGAATTCATGCCTCTGTACATAATCAAAGTCTGACTGGCTTGCGTTGGTCAGCACAGGTTTTCTCTGTTTAGATGCTAACCATCTCAGCAAAGCAGATCATCTCAGTGTGAGACCTGGACATTTTGCAGTTCAGGGTTCTGTAGAAGAGAGTAGTTATTTGAATTTCAAAGCCTTAAATTACTAAGAGATTTCAAGCATTATAGTCATTGCACAGTTTGTGGGATACTGGGAGACATACGATATTCTATTCTCCCAATTTGCTCAGAAAAGCTCCCTATTCTCTAAGACTGAAAAATGAAATAAAGCACAGTTAAATTAAATTTCAGATTAGATAGGTACTTTTTTTTTAATAGAATCTTTTACACTGAAGAAGACCTCTAAGAACAGAGTCCAAACATTAACCCAGCACTGGCCATCAGTAAATCATGTCCCCAAGTGCCACATCTGCATGTCTTCTGAATACCCTCTGGGATGGGGACTTGACCACCCTTTCAGTGAAAAAATTCTTCCTGATGTCCAACCTGAACCTCACCTGGTGCTGCTTGAGGCCGTTTCCTCTTGGCCTGTTGTTGGTTGCCTGGGAGAAGAGGCTGACGCCCACCTGGCTGCAACCTCCTTTCACGCAGTTGTCGAGAGTGATACAGTCTCCCTCGAGCCTCCCTTTCTGCAGACTAAACAAGCCCAGCTCCCTCAGCCGCTCCTCACAGGACTTGTGCTCCACACCCTTCACCAGCCTGCTGCCCTTCTCTGGACACGCTCCAGCACCTCAGTGTCTTTCTTGCCTTAAGGGACCAAAAACTGAACAGAGGATTTGAGATGTGCCCTCACCAGTGCTGAGTACAGGGGGATGGTCACTGCCCTGGTCCTGCTGGCCACACAATTGCTGGTACAGGCCAGGATGCCCTTGGCCTTCTTGGCAGCCTGGACACACTCCTGGATCATGTTCCGTCACCTGAACTGGCACCCCCAGGTCATTTTCTGCTGGGCAGCTTTCCAGCCACTCTGTCCACAACCTGTAGAGCTGCATGAGGCTGTTGTGGCCAAAGTGCAGGACCCAGCACTTCACCTTGTTGAACCTCATGCAGCTGGCCTTGGCACATCCATCTAGCCTGTCCAGATCCCTCTGCAGAGCCTGCCTACCCTCCAGCAGATCAGCACTCTCAGCCAACTTGGTTTTGTCTGCAAACTGATTGAGGGTGCACTCCATCCTCTTGTCCAGATCATCAATAAAGATTAAACAACAGAGATCCCTGAGGAATTCCACTTGTGACAGGCCACTAACTGGATGCAGCACCTTTTACTACCACTCTCTAGGCCCAGTCATCCAGTCAGTTTTTTACCTAGTGAAGAGTGCACCCAGCCATGCCGTGGGCTGCCAGTTTCTCTAGGTGAATCTTGTGGACAGTAGTGTCATCTGAAGTTACACTTTTTGAAAAGCATCATACCCTGGGGGTTAGCCGGAAAGACTCTGATGCAGTCTTTAAGGAGGCTGGAAAAAGTAAGATGATGGAAAGGGAGCAGATTAAGAGAGCAATAGAAACAAAAACTAAGTAGAGGTGAGAGGGGAAGGAGGAAGAATGTATTTTTTAAAAAAGGCAGGAAGGAAAATTGTGCAGTTTTGTAGAGGTTAGAAATAGATATAGTCTTAATATAAATTTTATTATACTCATTGATGGAAAAGGATGAATTTATGGAGGGGGAAAAATGAGTGATCTTGATTTTTTTCATTGAAATTACACTGAGCAAACATTGCTTAGATCTGAGCAGCTCTCATGAACCATCTGCTTCAGAGAGAACTGGTTTCCTTCAGAAAGGTAATCAGTAAGTTAGTAAGGCAACATTTCCTATGCTTTGTTTTTCTTGGTATGAGAGGACAGAAAATAGATTTTCTTTTTACTTTCCTCCACATTGTAGGGCAGATATTCCTGCGGGAAAATAATTCATAGAACTTAATTCACACCATGAGCCTGCAAAGGATGCCTGACAGCTTCAGATGAATTAAAATATACTTTGAAAATACTAACAAACTGCCATATAAACTATGAATTAATACCATTAAAATCATATAAAAGAGGTTTTAAAAGAGGTAAACAGGAAGAGGAAAATTCAAAAGTCAGAATTCAAAAATTTTGAATATGACCATTGCTGATCCCACAATTACAGGGGAAAAAAAAAAGTCAAGCCTAAGAATTGTTTTGCTATACTTATTATAATTAAAATAAGCCTCAGGAGCTGAAGCTTCTCAGATTGTGATAATTTCCTTTGGTATTTGTGTGCAAGGAATATAGCTATCTCTCAACATGAATGATAGTCCAAATGCTTGCAAAAAAAATGTAAATAGTCCCAAGGCCAGCTGTGACAGCAAGAACAATTTGTGAAAATGCAATTGTATAAAAAAGAGAAACTAATTAGTCTTGGGACTTCCTGTATAGTGCTGCAAAGTGCAATCTAACATTTTTGTCAATTTGGTGGAGTTCATTATAGATCATAGAGTTTTTCCAGTGCTTTGACTACTTTAGAACATAAAACTTTTATCTTCTAAGTACTACTGGGATAGAATTTCTTAGCAAAAACTGCTCATCTGGCAGGGAATTACTCTGTTTCCCCACTGAAAACAGCTTTTCAAACTCAGTGTCCAGATGCTGAAATATCTTCTGTTAATTGATAAGGTTTATTTGTGAGGAATCTGTAGTGACTTCTATGAAAAAGAAAAAAAAAACCCAGATTTTGGAGATGAGTTGCTCAAAAATGAATCTTCTATTTGGACAATGTAATTTATGAACAACCAGGTTCACTGCAACGTTGAGAATGGTCATCTTATGTTGCAGTGATACCATAGGAGTATAAAGCATAGCAGGTACTACAAAGAGTGGTTTTCCACATGCTCTGCCACATGTTTGCAAGGGGACAGGAAAGGAAGTTTACCTTCTGGATGAGGACTTGTTTAGCTGTTGATAATGCTGCAGTCTTTTCAGAGGCTGTGGCAGCAACACAGGTAAATCCCTACTGTGTATTATGCTGTGCACCTGATGCTTCTGAGCTGAATAAGCTGGCACAGAATTGGAAAACCCTAAAAGCCAAAAAGTAGATGGAAAATAAAGCTGATTAAAAAGTTTTGAAAAACCATTTAACAGTTAGTGTTCTAACTTGTCTCCTTTCTTCCTATAAACAAGTTGTAAGTTTGTCATTCATCACACCGCCACACCTCACTAGCAGATGAGTGCTAGAATGGGTTAAGTTGTCAGGCAGAAGCTGTATACTGGCCACAACTGGCTGCTTGATAATCCACCCAGACAAAAGCTAAAATAAGGATTTCCCATCTGGTAGGGTGTGGCCAATGATGTGGTGTTTAAAACCAGATTCAAAATATGAACATAAGAATTTTTCTGTCATAAAGGAAACAAGAAGAAATCTTAAGACAGATTACTCTTATTACAGCACTCAGAGAGCAATTCACTAGTAGAGAGTATGGTAGTGGAGATCCATAGTGCTGCTTTGATTCTACAGTAGGAGTGTAGCTTTCATTGCTGCTTTAAAACCTGAGATGGACCATCTCTGGACACTCTGAAAAGATCTCACACAATTCTCTTTGTGGATGCAGAAGACTACAATTACCTACCTTCATCTAGATGTATGACCTTTGAGAGTAGCATCAGGTAGGCTGACAAATTTTCCTAATAGTGCTGGAATTTTGGAATGGAACAATGGAACAAAATCAGGAGAAAGAGATGAAATAGGACAATTTTGAGGGATCCAGAGGTATCGTCTGGCATCTGTTATTGTATAAGAGCACTTGAACATAGGTAGCATCTTCCTAGTCAGGTCACAAACTTACAGATGACATTAAAGCAGTCCTGCAGAAGGAGGGCCCTTCTGCAGGTCCTGCCCAAAGACTGAAGTGTGCATCCCAAGACTAAAGAATGTTAAGCAATTTCCATGCCCTCTTTTGCCCTTTTTAAGAGTATTGATAGAGGCATCGGACCACTGCAGAGTGATACCTTGAGTGAAGTGTTATGGAAGGTTCTTTGGGCTGACAAGAAAAAAAAGTAGCCCTCGAGACTGACAAGTCTTGCAGTCTCTGAAAAAGCTCAGAGTGTCACTGAGATTGTGAAATAGACCTGCACCCTTGGAGTGTCTCTAGAAAACCCAAATAAGGATGATCAAGTTTTCTGCCTAAAGCTACCAACACACACCAATATTTAAAAGCCAGAGTGGCCTAGAGGGAGGTTTTCCACGCAACTTGAGCATACAATTGGAAAATCCTTCCTGGAATCAAGAGAAAGGGTCTCCTCATGGGCCTCAGTGCACTGTATACGACTATGTTAGTATTCATCAGATGTGACCTTGTATGAGATTTTAAGGGCAAAGAGATCCAGAGAGCAAAACAAGCTGAAAACTGGTGCTGGCATTTACTGCTAAACTAAAGTTAATCCAGACCTAAGATGGGCATGCAGACTTACTCAAACCTGTGGGAGCAATCTCCAGGAATCAATATACTGATTCATAATTAGCAGCTGACCCCAAAGTTGTCTAGCCATTTTATAATCCATTATCCCTGAAAAATTTTCTGCAGAATAAATAAGGCAACACAGTTATTTGCCCCTTTCAATTCTACTCCATAGAACAGAAATCTTATATTGCAGTATTTTATTTAACTTTATTTTGATTTAAAGTTCCAGTTTAAATTTTCAATAGGAATTGTAAAAACAAACAAACAAAATCCCCAACAAACAACAACAACAAAAAACCCTACACAAAACCAACCAAATAACCCCCCAAAAAAGCCCTAAACCAACGCAAATTTCCTGGAATTTAGGGCATTAAATGCTTGAATGAACAGGCAAACAACAGTTAGACTGTTCTCTAGTCTCCTATAACCTAACTGGATACCCTCAGTAATTTTCTGTATGAAGCTCTAAAGATATCATTTTGTATCAGTAGAAAATGATCTTCCTAGGAACATTAAATGGGAAAGAAAATATTTTTATAACTGTATTAATGTTCTCATGTTTTTTTCACACATTCCTGCTTCTAAAAAGGATATACCAGAATCCATATATTGAATCCAAATAAGCAAGGCTACTTTTCTTTGGCATGCTGAGGAAATTAAACCCCTGTGTCTTGGAATAGATATTTTTAGGGCTGTAGTAAGAAAGTCCTTGATTTTTATTCATATCTATGAAATAGGTTGATGCTAGAGAATATAATTACTGAGAAGCAAATTTGCTCTCAGTTTATTAGCTTAAACACAGTTTTGTTATCACATTGACAAAAATAATGGATAAATGGAGAAAATAAGGGGGGAATACCATTGTATTTCATTCTTCCAGATGAAGTATGTCACATTGCAGGGTGAACAATGACGTGTCTTTATGTCTGTCTTAAGCAACAGACAGGGAGAAGCACAGTGAGAAACTAAGACACATTTTGTCTCTGACAACACGTGGGGAGAACGTTACTGCACACTTGGCCCTTTGAAAAAACCTAAGAACCTCACGGTACATTTAAGAGAGGTCTGAGATTAGTCACATCCTAGAAAATTCTGCATGCTAATGTTTTCATTGCAATCGGTTCATCCAGAACTTCTCTCCTTCACCCAGAGCAAATGCTTAGCTTTTTAGGAAGTGCTATACACTGCATTTTTATTAAGCATTCAATTATTGTGTCTCACCACTACACCTTGTTCCCTATAACAAATGATCATGAAATAGGATTTTTGGGGTTTTTTTTTAATTAGTGCTTGCAGAATGCCTGCAGCTTTATAGAGATTTATTAGGAATATGGGATAATACTGGTTTACTTGAAATTAATTACTCTAAATCCTTGACACATGAAGTAGTGTAGAAGTAGATTAGAAAAGGAAATTTTGTATACATTATGATAGTGCTTGCCAAAAACCCATAGGATCAACAGCAAGCTGTTAAAATAACCAATGCATTACCAGTGTGTTGAAGAAGTAACTGGTGCACTGGTAGCGTTGCACAAGACTGTATTTTGGAACAGTGTTTATTGAAAAATTATTGTTATTATTATGCTAATTAACAGTCCAAAAAGTAAAATTTATTAACAAGTATCAATTGATAACGTAGCTGGTTTGAATGACCTTTTGTTATGTGCAAAATTTGCTCTGCCCATGTTGTCTTAAATCATGCTGGCCTGTTTCTGTTTTATAAAAGTTGTTACCATATAGTCTAAACCTGGAAAATGAAAACTGTACTCCTGTCAGATACATTATTGGACAGTCAGCTGCAGATTAGTCCTTCTGTCCAGTTTAAAGTATATATGGTAAGTAGCTCAGCATGAAAGTAGCTTTTAAAAGTTCACTGATGTTCCGAGAGTTTTCTTTCCTGGTTTTTGTTAGGAGCCTTTCAAATGAGCAACTTGAACTTGTTGGCCATTTATGAAAATTTCAAGGCTTATACTTGAAGCTGTGGTGTTTGTTACTCGCTGCTGCAATCAGAAGAGTCCAGCTCAAAAGAGAGCAGGTACTTCCGTCTGTGAGCCCCTTGCTCACCTGGCAGTCACCATACAGAGCACCTGGAGGGGGAACAGTTTACATTTCGTTTATGTGTAAAGCCATTGTTCTGTGAGGCGCAAAGCCTCCCAAAGCCAGTGAGGTTTGGGTCCGGTAGTGCTCTCTTGAGAAGCCTGAACACTGTCAGTGCTGGTAGCTTCTTCCATGCTACTAACAACTGGGAGCAAAGCTCCAGGAGGAGCTTCTCCAAAGCCTTGCTCCTTGTCTTTGTCTGGGAAAATACATATTCTTCTCCCAGATGCAAAGCATTTAAGATGAGGGGCAGGCTCCAAAAGTTTAAAAAAAAAAAAATTGCCAGTGGGTGTACACAGGAGGAAGTACACATTTCTGGCATTTTGAACCTTGTTTATTTTTTGTTCCAGTTAGTTACATTGTCCTCAATTCCTGCCCAAATCCTTTATTGAATATCCTAGCGCAAATAAATTTCATACCAGGAACATGGTGCTTTTGCCTACTTCTTTTTTTTTGTAGGATGCTACTGAAAAAACATTGCTATTCAATGTATAACAATGCTGCTCTTGGCATTCACAACACCTCTTTGAATTGAGTCACAAAATTCATTATTCACATTTTAATGCTTCTTCTGGCTAAGAAAATCAGTATCTGAGAGGTGTGTATATGTGTTTGGGCAAAGCACTGGTCAGACTTACTCAAACTATGCTGTCAACTCCGAGGATCCAGAACACTTTCTGAGGTTTAAAATAAATCCCCTGCATAATCAGAAAAAAAAAATAGTATCTGGATCCAACAGTGCATCTTGCAACAAAGCGCTGAGCTCTCATTCACTGCAGGGTGCAGTTATGAGAGGATTTTAATGTTACAAGACTCACAGATGATCTCTTGAGCCTAGGATCCCCGGTAAAAAAGGGAGAGCCGCCTGTGTGTGAAGGCGAGCTCCATCCTCTGCGGCTTCAGAAGCGGCTCACAGACCCGAAATTTCTCACAGGCTGCATCTCCCGAGGATTTTCTCTCGCTCCCTCTTCCCAGCCTTCCTCAATTACTCGTCTTAGAGGGAACTCAGCGCTGCCTTGCCCGCGGCCAGCGGGTCAGTGAAGGGAGCTCCTTCCCTGCATCCCGATGCAGATTCCCCGCTGGATGCGGCCCAGGGAAGCGCCCGGCCCCGGCAGCTCCTCCCGTACCCCACGCCCACTTCGTGCCGCGTACCTAAGTACGAGGCGGCCGCTTCTCCGTGCTGCCAGGGGGCGTGCGCCGGCCCGGGATTCCCCTCCCTCCGCCCCTTCACCGAGGTTGGGGTCGCAGGGGGCAGCGAACTCCTGGTACGCTGCCTCTTCTCATAGGGACACGGATTGCTGGGAACCGAGGAAAGTTACCCGGTTAAAGGCTCTTCCGTGGCTTCGGCCGCTCTTCTCTAATGTATGCAGAATAAAGGGGCGCGGGCGTATATATGTGTGTTTATATAAGTATTTGAGCGGGGTCGAAACCCTGCCTGCTTTAGGGGTCGGCAGGCGAGCGCGGTCCGGAGCCGGAGCCCCGGAGCGCTATGCCCCACGGCCGGGTGCCGGCTGCGGCCGTCGGGAGGAGTTTCGACGCCTCTGGGCCCGAGCCGGGGGCTGGTTTTTCCCTGAAAGGCTGGGAATGCTTTAGCAGATTATCGACTCCCGTAATCCCGCGGGCGCCGGGTGCCGGCCTAGTTTGAGGTCAGCGAGGGGGCTGCGTG
>WEIT01016930.1:74441-108150 GCA_013389985.1 Dryoscopus gambensis
GCAGTTTCTGTTTTTCATTTTTTCTTCACTAACAGTACCCTAGATCAGAAACGAAATAGGAATTATCTCCCTGAACTTGTCTGTCACATTTAATCTACTGCTTCTTCCTGGCTATCTTTGCCTCTTATATCTTTGCTCCCAGTCAAACTTTTCTTTTCCACTAGCAATTTATTTTTGACAAAATGTTTTGAGCAGGTGAATGCTTTTCATCAAAACGAGGGCAGTAGCAGAAAGAAGAAAACGCTTGGGAGGAGGTACAAATTTATGGTGTGGTTTTTCTGTTTTCTCTAGATTTTTAGAATTATAATAACTGATACAGTACTTTGCAGTAAAGGCATATTGCATGACTAAAATCATAGACAAAAAATATTTTTACCTTTATTTTTCTTTTAAATATGCTTAAAACTGTAATGTATGTCAATATTTGGTTAAAAACTAGTTTAAATGGGATAAAAATAATGTAAGTACTTCTTATAAGATGTAATAAGCTTTATCGAATGATTTTTAAAGTTTATTTGGGGCCTGTTTAGTACACCTATAAACGTGTAATCCCTTTTTCTTCGTCCTTCCTTTCTCTATTTTTAGCACTGGTGTGAAAACTGCCGGCCCTAGTTCAGATGCTGGTTTTGCGGTGTCCCTTAAGCAGCCAAAGCCAATCTGTTTTGAGGAGACTTTCCTAAGATACCTAATCTGGTTAATGGACAAATTATGTCTGGGAAATTCCACAGTGTGAGCTGAACCTGGCAGTATCCTGACGGTGACACTGCTAATAGGTTTGACAGTGAGAGTTTGCAAGAAATGCTCCAGACCATGCATAGTATTGCACTTTAATCTTTTAAGTAAAAACCTGAGGAAAAGCAGTCTAAGATACTGATAGGTGAGGCAAGGCTGTTCTTTCAGTTCTGGGGACTTGAACATTGGGGCACAGACTTGTTGTTTGGTGGTGAGCTCCTATAGTGTGGGCTGAGGATGCTGAGGTAGCGTATCCATGGGGATTTTGTCAGACATCCAGAGTTTGATATCAATTGAAAGACATGCTGTGTAATTAGTCAATTCACAGAGGGCATTATTTCTTTCTTTATCTGTACCAATAGTCCCGAGTCATAGAGAGAATGATGTCATGAGAATGGAAAAAAATGTAAAGACAGAAATTAGTTTTAATTCTGAGTTCTACTTTTCATTAGTCAATCTTTAATTCCAGTTGGGGAAAGAAAAAATTGATACCTTTGTGTTTGTGTGTATGTAAAATCTGAACAGGTGAGAATTCTGTGTTTAAAAAAACCCTAAACCCAGTTAAAAAGAATTCACTACAGACTGTGTCCTGGTTCTAGTGACTGCAGATCTTTGGTGTGCTCGGGGCCCAAGCTGCTGTACCAAGGTGTGCATTAGCTGGTACTGCCATATGGCCTGTCATGTCTCACTGGTTAATTTAACCATCTGTCACGTCTTAACAATTTGTATTCACTTCCGGTAGTCGGGTTAGAAGTGTTTTCTTCTCTTGGTACAGGAATTTTCATCACACAGTGCTGTTACATTCCCCTTATCTGAGTTTTATTAGTTTTATTTATAGTCATATTACTTGTAGATCACTTTCCTTTTTCAGTGTTATGACTAGAAGATGCATACATTCAGGCAGGCATTTTGGAGATGTTTCTGCATAAATTTCTGGCACAAAATGAAGTCAGTATCAAAACTTGAGCTGTGAATGTTTTACTCTACTTCTCCTGCTCACTTCTAATTCCTCACTTGTGTTCACATCAATTTCTTTACTATGTAAATTAAAGCAGGTTAGTATCTGTAAAACAGGTTTCACTACATATGATTTTGGAGTAAAAATCCCACTATTCATATGCTCTTTCTCACATGTTGCTTTTCAGAATTACAGTGAAGCTATGACCTGATCTACTGTATATATGTATTTATTTATTTATTTAGTAACGAGAGTAGCATTTCAGGACAAGCATCTGAGAGAAACTTACGTCAAAAAGGGTTTTCAGCCATGACGTGCTATTTAAATCAAAAAGTTCTTTCAGTCCTCTGAAAAGCATGCAACATACCAAAGCCACAAAATTCCTATGATTCTCTTTTAGATTCTGTGCCTGCCGTCCCTTGTCTCAATGATGAGTTTATTGCAATTTTACGATTGCCTGGGGTTGGTTTTGTTGATTGTTTTTTTAAAATAAACCTGTAGTCTAAACAACACTATCATTATATTTAAAACTAAATATTAATGCATCCAGTTGTGGATCTTTAATCCTCTGTGTTAGAAAGATGCATCTTCTAAGTGTGAGATGGTGTAATGTGTTTAGTCTGATTTTGATACCTAGAGCCTCAAGTAGCCAGAGATCTGCTGTGTGTTAAAAGGTGAGAGGTTGCAACAAGTTAAATTAATTAAATTAAGTTGTTAACATGTAAATGATAAGGGGTAATAGAATGGTCTTGAACTTCAACTCATGTCTCACTAATGATGTTCCTCCACCATATACAAAAGGAAATTGCTTAACAGGACTCCTGATCAATGTATTTAATGATGGTGGATTTCTGAATGAGGGCTGAATGGTTTATCTGGCTAAATCTGAATGGGGTTTTTTTGACATGGAGATGATCACTTGCATATTTCATATTTCCAAGAAGCTCTTAAATCCTGGAGAGGAGGGCAGTACTGTATGCTCTTGCTGTTAGAGATATTTAGAGAATGTCATGACTTTGTAGGGCTTCTTCTTAAGGCTGCAGCAGGGCAGGATGACAAGTTATAAAGCCTTTCACAAGGGGCACAAATAAAAACTGTTCAAGATTTATGAAAGCATACACAAAGGCCTGTGATTCGTTAATTTCAGTAGTCTTAATGTCTTTAGTTTCTTGAAATGACAAATGCTGCCAATATATTGGTTTACTTTATTGACCTAAACTGTCAGATTAGCAGTGTCATTCATACATGTCTGTTGTATTTCTTTTCTTGACAGCCTGTACCAGCTCTGAAGAGCAATTAGGGATTATTTTGTGTATTTCTCTCATGTTACGCTTGTCTGATTACAGTATTTTTCTTCCTGTGGTAAGTGAGACTTTGTCAAAAAAGAGCATTTTCCTTGGAAACAACTGTTTCCCTATACTACCAAGGAACATATCTAACGAATGTGAAAAAAAATTTACCTAGTAGGGTGGGCATTTTTCAAGTATAAAGAGTGGAGATTGACTTTTTGATCCAGTTTGGTAGGACTGCGCTCTTCATGTGTTCTTTCTATTGCCCCTCTTGAATGTGGAAAGAGAGGAAGTACCACTTGTAGGAATGTGTATTTTCATCTGGACAGTTCTAGGTTATCATTGTTGCCCTAATCCAGTTCACCTGGCTTGGGGCTCATGTGGTACCCTGTGTGGAACCTGACCACAGACTACTTCTAGAAGCCCCACAGTGATGCAGAAGAAGGGGCACTCCACTTGCTTTCAGCTTTCAGTCTTGGAGCCTTCAGAAGACAGAGAAGACTCTCCTTTGCTGTATGCTTTTGTTCTTATAGTTAATCAGTTTCTGTTCAAAAAAATAAATTTAACATTTTTTTCCTTAATTTCGTGCCCTCTCACAGCTCTTTTAGAGCTTTATAATCTTCTATATGCCTTCTGGTGTGATGCATCTCTGGCATTGCAATCAAATAATTTCAGTCTTTTGTCAAACAAGATTGGACTATTGGAGTAATTAATTAATGGATGGTTTCTTGAACCCCTAAATAATGGTTTAATTCTTCTCAGTGGTTCTGGATTGGTTTGGTTTTTTGTTTGGGTTTTATTTAATTCTACTATCCCACTTCTTCACCACCATGATCATGAGAGTTCCAGATATGCTCTGATGCTGGATACATCATCTGTAAATAACGACTTGCAGGACTGAAAGTTAAAGAATGAGTTATCTTTGAACTTGAGCATAGACCTGTCTGTGAATGGGCTTGATGCCTGATACTTCTCTGAAGGAAAAATATCATTGCTGTCAGGGTGGGCTGGCCAGGGAGTGGGGCTGAGTCCATTTTCAGAATACGTGGGAGGAAGGTGTGTGGCCTTGATGCCCACCACTGCTTTGATTTCAGGCAGCCCAGAGAGGTGCAGTGCTATTAGTGGGGTGAAGGGATGGCAGCTGGTTAAGAACAGGGTTTGGACAAGTGCAGTTCAGGGTAAGCCATGCATTCATGATGCCTCTAAGTTCAGGGAAACCACTTCTGAGGGCGCTGAGCCCCTTTAAAGCGAGAGTGCTTGTAGGCCTTGGTAATCTTATGTTTTATCGCTTCTTAGTAGTATATTGGTTGCTGCTTTTCCATTCTTACCTTGCTTTTCCAGCCTCTGTGAGCTTCAGACAGCATTAATGCAAGTGTTTTTGAAGCCAGTGATACAGATCAGCTTGCAGCTTTGAGTAGGAAAGGATGTAGCTGTTTGCTGCTAACTCAGGATACAGGCAGGAGGCCTGTTCCGCCTCTCTCCTCCTCAGTGACATCAGTTCTTTGAGTTCGGGTCTTTGTTTTGATCAATTATCTCAACTGTCTCTCCAGTGCCTTCCAAAGCAGCAGACAGTGATGGAGGGCTGAGTGTGTAGATGAGGTGGGATTTAGTTGTCTGAAATCCGTAAGTTATCTGTGTGACCTTTCCTGGATAGATCTCTTGGTATGATAGCTACTAGTTAGTTGATTTTAATTTTAAATAAAATATGCAATAAAAACCTGTTGCTCCTCAGTTGAGACTTGAATAAATTAATACACAGAAAAACTTCTAAGAGCAACTGAAAGGAAATTTTAACTTAAATCAACTTGCTGTTCTGGTTTTTTAAATACCAACTTAATAGAAACATTAAAAATTATGATGGTGTTACATCTTTTTATAAATCTTCTGGTTTATTGTCTTTTTAACTAGATTTAAGAACCTTAAAGGGTGGTAGTATGCTGTGTTTAAATCCTGATATCTGATAATTTGGAAATAGTGTAGTAAAACTGCATATAGAGAAGTATCATTTTTGCTTGAAGCTAAAGGTGTTTAAGAGACATGCTTTAAAAATGGCCTCAGTTTCTGAGATTTGAGAGTGGTTTTGTTTCTAAAATGTAAATATTTTTTTTACCTTTTGAGATCTTCATTTTATTGAAATGAGGAAGGATAGTGACAATTACTCCCTCACAGGGGTTTAACTCTTGAACTTTTGGGGGGATGTTCAGTCATAATGTTGTTACTCAGATGCTTTCAAATTGTTTTTAGATTGCCACTTAACTGTTTTCAGTTAAATCAGGTTGGTTATGCGTTTTGGTCGAGAAGTTTCTGTGATCGTACATGTGCTTACTGTTTAGTACAGTAGTGTTAAAGTCTTAATTACATGTGTAGTTTGTAAATAAATCTGTTTAATATTAGTACAATAAACTAATATTAAACTTCCGTTTAGACTATTATCAGCACTTGCAGATGCAGAACTATTGGTAGAGCATGAAGGAGGTTGAATTAAGCCCACCTCACCAGAAGATTACCATAACAGTTTGGAAACATGTTGATATCTGGGTTATACTGCTACTGAGTTCAATGGGAAAAATCTTTTAGTTTACAGGAAGCCAGATTAGGAAGAAAATCTCTTGTTCAAAAAGCACTGTTAACTTGTATGTGGGCAAAAGAATTGTAGTGCTTCCAGAATGGGTTATAATTCTTTATTCTGTAGCAAGCCTGGTTTGTTGATTCACTGCTCAATGTCTGAAATGTTCTCCTCAATTTTTCTTTTTTTTTCTTCTGAATACTGATTGAACCAAGTATGCATTGAAATTTGGACATAATCACAACAGGCTGTTTTTCAGGCCGCTCTGAAGGATACTAGACCTTGGTGGGAGCAGTTCAGCTATTCTGAGAATCAGTCTCAAGGGTGCAGGGCTAAAGAGCATTTTGAAAATGTAGACCATGAAGAATTTAATTCTGTAATAGTAATATCAACTTTCTGGATAATTGCTGTAGTTAGAGATAAAATATGTCTTCGGGATTCTTGGCAGACTTTGTAGTTAGGGGAGCAACAGAATGACTTTCAGCAGTGTGCTAATGGCAAGTCAGTCTGAAAAATGTTTGAAGGGAAAAATATGCAAATAGGGCATTCCACTGAAAACATGCAGGAATGTTGAAAAATTCAGAAGAAAACACTGTGGCACAAGCTGATTAGAAGAAGGAAAGGGAATAAATTATTCTTTTCTCCAGACAATTTGTATTAAAGTTTAAGTAATGTTGTGTCTGTGTATATTTCTCCTTTGTATCCTATGTTGCTATCTCACCTTACTTCATATCTGTGCTTTGCATTTTAAAAGTATTCAATGTCTGTTTATGCAGCAAAACCACTGCCAACACAATGATTGTGGCAGAGGCTTTCAGCAGGAATGGCTACACCCATGGTCTGAGCAGTACAAGCTAAGCCAGTGCAACATCACCTACATCCAGCATTTCAGCCTCACAGAACTAGCAGCAAGGGCTGTAATACTTGTATCTTTGATTGCTTTTCTAAACATTTAAGTAGCACATTACCACTTTGTGGTATAGACCTGACATTTGCCAAGTGTTACTTGCATACTTATTGCCTACTTACTTTATTCTTACCTTCAAAATGTGATATGTTTGCATGGCATCCCCATGACTCTCCTTGCCAATCTTGTTAACAGACCACAGAACTGAAGTATGTAAGTGGCAAAAGCATTGAAGCAACAACTTCAATCACAGCTGGAAATATACAAGTCTCTTTTTTAAATGTTCTAATATAAACTATCTTTAATAGTACAGGAAGAAAATGTTTTAATAAAATCCTGTTTGATCTTGTTATTTACCAAAAAAGATAAGCTATATCGCTAAAATAGTTTTTTCAGGAGGCGTGTTTAATTTATTCATCCTCAGAGGATATTTAAGTTGTAGAAAGTCTTAACAACTTGATTTTTTGGAAAGTGTTGAAGACAAAATGTTGATCAGGCACAGCCACTCTACTGCACTTCAGTGAAGCAACCGAAGGATCGGCCTTCGTGTAAAACTAAATCCATTCATCAACTTCAGCTTGTTTCATTTGTAGATCTTCAGATATGAGTGTAACATGTGAAACTAGTTCTGACTGCTGCTGCTTTTTTCTCCTCAACCCTCCTATCTCTCCCATTCTTGGACCCGTGTAGTTGAGGACATTCCTGGGTTGCACAGCTTTTGCCTTTTTTGTTTGTTTGTTTGGGGTTTTTGGGGGGGAGGATCAGTTTAGCTTGCGTTTGGGATTTTTGGAGGGGGCAGGTGGGGTATTTTTTCTTTTTTTTGAGAGGAGGTGGTGGGTTCTTTGGTCTCTGTTTAAGAAGAGATGATAATCGTGGTATCTATCTCACCAAAATATATTTCCTTGGAAGAAATGAGATTTGGTGTAGATGCAGGCAACTGGATGATGCAGCTAAAGTAATTAACTAGAGCTGTTGCTGCCCTTGTTTGCTGTTTGTATTTGCATGTTGAAAACACTTACTACTTAGTTTTGTTTGGGGATTTTTTTTTTTTTTTGTGTTGAAGTGTACTTTACTTTCAAGTAAAACTTTATAAGTCAGATCCTGCATTGTTTTCTCTCTCTTAAATGTCTCTTATACATCTGTTTGCAGCTGGGTCTCGGGCATCTTACAGCAGCCAGCACAGCCACCTTGGCTCCGAGTTAAGGGCACTGCAGTCTCCAGAACACCATATAGATCCTATTTACGAAGACAGAGTTTATCAGAAGCCCCCTATGAGGAGTCTCAGCCAGAGTCAGGGGGACCCTCTGCAACCAGCACACACAGGCACATATCGCACTAGTACAGGTAGGTGGATGTGACCTGCATGGTTGTCTTTTTGAGATATGTAACTTCCTCTCTGGTACTAACTCTTCTTCTCTCTCTGATGTGCTTAACCAAATGTATTCTGTGCATGCCAGTCAAATAAAATACCTTTTGCAGATGGCAGCTATCAGTAGAAACTCAAATACATGCACAAAAGGGAGAAATACTTAATATTGTGCTACATGTACAGTAGGTTAAGCTGATTTGGGGAGGGAGCTTAGTCATAAGGAGAGAGAAGATACTTCTGTTAATCTAGTGTATTGTCTTGGAGAAAGATCTGTTGTCTCTGAAGAAATTGCTAGGATTTTTTTTTTGCTTACAAAGGTATTTTTTGTCTTGCAAGTGGACTGCAAAGTTCCTGCCACATGAAGCTAAGTGATTGCTCACTTGCTTTCACAGTAAATCTTAAGTAAATGTTCTTCCTCTCTTCCACAGAGGTATGCTTTGGTATAGGTACACAGACATAAAATTGAACTATAACATAGGGAAAAGCTGTTAGCATCACTGGTGTATCCATCAATAATAATGATTGTCCCTGAAATGCATTGGTGTACAAGTCCTACTTGCAGGATGTCCTCTCAACCAAATGAAATACAGCTGTGGAATATGTTGGAACCTACAAATAGATCAAAAATCAACAGGGATATTTATGGTATTTAATGCACAAAATAATTAGAGTATATAAATGCTACAGCCAAAATAGCCTAAAGCAGATGTAGAAGAAACTTGCCTTAGGAATTGTAAGTATTTCTGGTGTTTCATCTTTGCTGTGTTGATCAAAGAGGGAAGATTATGTCCATTTTCAGATCACTCCTATTTTCATCAAGGAAAAGTTAAGTGCACTTTTCAGAGCAAGATACTTTGCTTTCTTTTAAAACTATTTATTAAACTTTTTTTAAAAAACCCATTTCTCCAAGGAGAAAGCTGGCAGGTTTTGTGTGTCCTACTGCCTTATGCAAGTTTTGGGTATTCAGAATACAATAGGAAATCTTTAAAAGGAAATTTAGCCAGAGAATTATCTAGCAAAATAACTCTAACGGCCTTATGCTTTTTGAAGAGCACCATTGCACCATTTTCCTCCTGTTAAAGAAACTACCATAGTCTTATGTTTTCTGTAGAGTCACACATGTATATGAGGAAAAATTGCTATTCTTTGCATGAAGGGGACAAAATCTCTGCCTACATCAGTGAGCAGTGAAAGCAGTGGTAGTGACTGAAACTACTGTTTCTATTGAGCTTTAAGCCTCCTGTTCCACATGTGGCCGCGTCATATTGCCTATACAATGCTCACTTTCCCAGACATGGTCTGAAGAGGGTTTCTTGTTTTGCTTGCAAAATATGCCTTGGTTGTCTGTGCTGAAGTAGCAGGCTGTCTTGTGACTGTACCGTTCACAACACCTCCCTAAGGAAGGAAACCTAGTCAACATAGATGGCAATTACAGTGAATTAGACTGGGACACGGGATGTTAGTTGGTTACGCATGAAGATGGGCCTTCAGAGGGAAAGTGGAAAAGCTACTAAGGATCCACAGTCACATGGGTAGCAGAAAAATGCCCTGTGAAGGTGAGTTTTGTTTTGCTGCTTGGGATACGGATTTGAACGTTGCTGCAGGCTCACCCTGAAGAAAGACCCCATCAGTCCAGCTTTGTGTTGGGTTGATCCTCCCTTGCCTTCCCCCTTGCATCCATATCATCAGGGCCAGGGGAGTTGAAAGCAGATGGATGTGTGCCAGGCCAGTCACTCTGTTGCTCTGTTGGTAGCTGTTAGCTGCAGATGCTGTCAGCCTTTTACACAGCCAGGCTGAAGAGCTGTCAGCGCTCAGAGGGAATTTTGAGCTGGATCAGATCAGCTCTCGGTCTCCTGCCTCTAGCACAAATACCAATAGGAGCATACCTTTTCTGGTGGAGACCATACAATTTTTTTCAGATTACCAGAAAGGAGGGAAAGGAGTTCCAGTGAAGTTTGCACATTTTTTTTTTCCCCTTTATTGGGTTTTCTTAAGTGGGTTTGTTTGTTTGTTAATTTTAGGACTAGATTGCTATTTGGTGTAAGATATGAGGGATGTAGATTACTGTGTACTCCATGAAGATACATGCCAAGGCTTCATGGCCTGTATATTGTGTGTGCAAGAGTTACGGCAGAGTAGGGAGCTTTAAGAATTCACTTTGTAGAGTGTAGTTCGCACCCTTTGTCTATCACAAAAACAGCTTTAAATCATGAAGATGGTGCATGCTTTTCCACATCTTACAGAAAGAAGAGGGCAGGCAAACTTAGTCTAAAGATGTTATCCAAGGCCTGGGATTTTTTTCTCTGCAGCTAACACTGCCCATTGGAAATAAAAATTAAGTTAGTTATACTTGCAAACCATTTAAATTTTTTAGATTTTTGTTTTTTGTTTTTGTTGTTGTTGTTGTTGGTTGAGGGGTTTTTTTAGTTTTGCTGTACTTTATGGGCTTTTGTGAGATTTTTTTATGGGTTTTTTTGTGTCGGTTTGGTTTTTTGGGTTTTTTTTTTTGGTTGGTTTGTTTTGTTTGGGGTTTTTTCATTTGTGTGGGGTTTTTTGTTTTTGTTTTGGTTTGGGGTTTTGGGGAGTTTTTTGTTTGTTTGAGTTTAAAGACTATTATTCCTGAATTTGAAAGTTTCACTTCCTTTGGGAAAGTAACCAAGAATGGTTATTTAATGTAGACATCACCTCTTTTTCTTTTGTGAGCCCTTAAATACATACTACATTCAAGAATGTTTACACAACTAAGGATAAACCGCTTTCAAGAGTTTTTCATCTTCTAGGTTAATGAACCTCCAGTAAGCAAAATTCAATAAGCTAAAATTTCTCTGTGGGGTAAACTAAATTAAGTTTGTTCTATATACTGACTGGTTTTGGGGTGATGTTTTGGTTTATACCTTCCGTATTTTTATTTCACTTGAGAATGAAATGCATGATCATAGTTCTGTAGTACCTACTGCAAAAGGTACAAAACATACCTGGACATCTCCCTTAAAAGATAGGGGCAGGATGAATTCTTCACAGAGTCACAGAATGGTTTGTGTAGAAAGGGATAATTAAAGATTATCACATTCCATCTTCCCTGTCACTGGCAGGAAGCCTTTCACTAGACCAGGTTACTCAGAGCCTCAGCCAGCCTGGTCTTGAGCATTTCCAGGGATGGCGAGTCCACAGCTTCTCTGGGCAACCTGTTCCAGTGCCTCACCACCCTCACAGTAAACAATTTCTTCCTAGTATCTTATGTAAACCTATCCTCCTTTAATTTAAGTCCATTCCCCCTTGTCCTCTCACTTAATGCTCTTGCGAAAAGTCACTCTCCAGGTCTTGTAGGCCCTCTTTAGGTACTGAAGGGGGCTCTAAGTTCTCCCTGGAGCCTTCTCTTCTCTAGGCTGAACAACCCCAACTCTCTCAGCCTGTTCTTGCCTCCTCGCAGGAGAGGTGCTCCAGCCCTCTGATCATCTTGGTGGCCTCCTCTGGACTCGCTCCAACAGGTCCATGTCCTTCCTGCATGCAGCTGGGGACACCACAGCTGGATGCAGGTGGGGTCTCACCAGAGCAGAGCAGAGAGGCAGAATCCCCTCCCTTGCCCTGCTGGCCATGCTGCTTTGGATGCAGCCCAGGACACGCTTGGATTTCTGGACTGCAAGCACAAATTGCTAGGTCATATTGAGCTCTTTGTCCACAAACACTCCCAAGTCCATCTCCCGAGGTCTAGTGTTGATCCATTCTCTAGGCAGCCTGTACCTGTGGTGTGAATTATAACTGGGTGTGTTACTGTCATGCTGTCTAAGCTAAAAATAATGTTTCAAATTTGACAGCAGTAGCTGTAAAACCTCTTTTGCTTGTTTTACTTAACAATCCCTTTTAGTCTTCAAAGGGTAATGCCTTCTTTCGTCTAAGGAGTACCAGCCCAAACTTTGGCACTAAAAGTAGCAATAAGTGTGAAATTCTGCTTTTGAAATGGGAATCCTCAAAGGATATGCTTGGAGGCAGTACTCAGACACAATACAAAAAGGAAATTAATTTATTTCCTGAATAGCAACTTATAGCTTGTATTTTGTAACCCAGCTAAATAACACTAATAATTTTTGTTCAAGCAGGTTTGTTACTTATTTTCTTCATAAAACTAAAGGTCTTGAATTATTCATATAGTGAAGATAAGCTTATTTGATGGGATGTTTACGTGAACACTGATGGAATTTGAAAAGGGCTGTTAATTAAGAGGGAGGAAGGGTTGCCTTTCAGCCAGAGTGGCACATGGAATCAATGATTGTTTGCTTATTTGCAGATTTAGAATTTTGGACTAGAGGTTTAGTCTATAGTTATTGACATTTAATCCAAGTCAAACATGAAACCAAGCAAAACAGGCAAAATCACACTATTTTGCAAGCCTAGGATTTCTGTAGCTGCCTTGAAGACAAAGCATCCTCACTGCTCTGGTCCTGGGCTGTCAGTGCTGACCTGCATCTCAGGAGCACTGCTTTGGCAGCTGTGGGGTCTGTGTGAACAGTTGTCATCACCCTCTGGAGGCTGGCATCACTGTCTGGAAGTTCATGTTTCTATTCAGGTCCCTCAGAGAAACAGATGAGCCCTCTTCTGTAAAAAGGATGTAATTTCCAGATAAAGTTTGTAAAAGCCTTGAAAGAATACTGTCCCCAGTGGTCTGGGAGGGAGGGATGAGAAATGGGAGAGCTGTGCTTGTTCTGAACTTTCTGCAAACAGAGACTTTATCAGATAAATTAAGTGCTGCTGCATAAGAGCACTGGTGCTGCTGGTGAACTGTGAACATTTAGATCTTAAAACCTGCAGAGTACTCATGCTTTAAGAGCACTCATTGGTTTCAGGGGCTGCAGGCGAATATTTTTGACCCCAACCTTACACAAGTGACAAGGATGAACCAGCAATTGCACTGGAGGAGTGAACCTGCCCTCCTCAGCTCTGTAAAGGATATGTGCATCTCAGTGGCATCAGGGGAACCCCAGCAGCTATGATGAAAGCTTAGAGATGATGTCGGAATGCACAACCCGAGAATAGTCTCTGTCTTAGTCCCCTGAAGGTTACCACGGGGAAGGCCTTGTGACACAGTTCAGTCACAGTTGAATGGCATTCAAAGTTCAGCAGCTTTGTGTGGTTACACGACCACTTGGTGCTCGTTGGAGTGCTGGGTGCACGGAGCTGAGCTGCCTCCTTGATGAAGACCGGGCATGCAAGGCGCTGCAAGGACCCTTCTGAGAGCATTAGGAGAATGAGGAGTAGTGTCTGTGATTGATACTGCTGAAATTCAAGAGAACTCTGAAAGGAAGGATTTATTGAAAGGAGGTTGGGCAGTAGAAGGGTAGGCAGTAAAAGTTTGTATTTTGTCTGAAGAGTTGCTTAGAGTGGGATTTGAAGGGCTTATCAGGCATGCTCTTGCAATGGGTTACTATCGGGGAATGTGTTTGTGGGCGGTGCACTGTTGCAGCCCTTCTTGTGCTCCCTTCAAAGCTGCCGGATATTTCTGTGTGTGCAGGCAGTTGCCAGACTGCCCTCTGATGGCCTCCACTCCTTCAGGGCCAGGTCTGTCTCCCTGAGATTCCTCCCACTGATGCTTGGGGGGTTCCACCAGTGCACCAGCACCTCTGAAGCTGTCTGTTACCAAAAGCTGTGCTGCCACAGGCTGCACCCCTTCCTGGGCACCATGGCAGAGACTACTAATCCAAGAGAAGAGGCCTGTGGAATTTGTGATGGCAGGTGCAAAACAGAAACATGCCCATTTGCGAGCTGGGTTTCTGTGTGGAGGAAGAATGCTGACAGGAGAGCTGTGAACAGCCAAGGCAGCTGCTTTTCAAAGGAAAGAGTTATCTGTTGCTCCTGGCCATTTGCCAGTGGCAGGGAAAAACACCGTATTTCATTGTCCTGTGATGTGGCTCAGGAAAAACTGCCCAAGGTGAGAATTGCCATTGTGCCTCTGGACAGATGCTCTTGTCCTCTGCTCTGCCTTCCATCCCACTCCTGCCTCATGGTTCATTTGCTGAGGGAAGAGTCTGCACCGAGGGATGCCTTATCTCAAGCGCTGCTCCTAGTAATGTTGCCTTTCTGCTGTAGAAGTGTGTCTTGCTTTAGTAGGGTAGAAGCGGTGTTTGCTTCTGGAGTCCAGTCTTTCTTCATGGACTTGATACTGCTGGAGGGCTGGGAAGAGGACCCAGGTAGCAGTGGCAATGTTTGCTGCTTCATGCCTGCTGCACTTGGCCTGGGCTTTTGGTGTCCTGGAGTTTAAGCAGTGTCCAAGGAGAAGGTGTACAAGAAACCCTGGTCCCTCTTTTGTCGCTGGGCTGATGGCTTTCTCGCAACGTGACTGAGCTGCCTCCTTGTTCTGTCTGATGACATGTCTGTGGTGAGGAGCATGTCTCTATTCATGACCTAAAGGAGAAGTAGAGACGGAGAAGCCAAATCCCCATTTTCCTTCTGCCCCAGGCAAGAACAGCCCATACAAAACTGATTGTACTCTTAGTTTGTTTCGGTTTAGTTTTTTGCAGAGAGGGGTGGTTGCTAGTTTTGGTTTTTGAGGGTGTTCAAATGGCTCTGATCTCCTCCTCTTCTCCTTTGCTTTGCTCAAGTAAAGCAGGGCAGTCCATGTTCTCAGAGCCAAGTTCACCTATCATTTGCCCCTGCTCCCTGGTGGTTCCCTCCCTGTAGGAAAGGCCTGACCTCTTCAAACTTCTGTCTCACTGACCTGGTGGACAGAAGTGTGGCATTGTGGAATGGCTTCTGGAAAGCTGCACTGGCCACCATCTCTTTGCCTCTGCCCTGCCTCCCCTCTGCAGCTGGCACGATGGGGCAGAGCCCTTGCCTTGTCCTGGGAGGCAGTGCTGCTCTGCTGCCCCATGGCCGGAGGTCTGTGAGAACAGTAATTGCCGAGCAGGTCCAAGGAACTTTTTTATCAGTTTTTTTATAGCAAGGTTGGAGAAGGATGTTGCATGGGCTTCTTAATGCTGCTTTGAAATACCAAGGCCTTGATTTGCTGCATGTTTTTTATGCTGGTCCAGCTTAGCCTTTATTTGAGTCTCAGCATTTCATCGTGTCTCTAACCTCCTTTGTTGTCCTGTACAAAAGGAGAATGAGGCTACAAAGGATGCATGAATTGAGCCAAAGTGCATCATCTTGACAAGACTATAAGCATTTGTCTTGGTATGTAATAAAGTAGTGGATATATTTGATATTTTTGGAAGTCATTATTTCAATGTGAAGATTTTTATCATATTGTGAAGCAATTTTCCAATACTCAAAAATTTGACATATGAAAAATTTAGATATCTGAATCCTTTCGAGTGATCTACTCTTCTTTCAAGAATAATTAAGCTAGTTTATTGTAGTTGTGTGGCATCACAAACTGATAGTATTTTTCTGTCTGCTTTTACAGATAAACTATTTTTGAACAATTTTTAAGGTTTTAAACCTTAATCTTTTGACCTTTTAAATTTGTTGGGGTTTTTTAATGGTTATGAAGTAGTTTAAAACAGAATGATAGAATCATAGAATAGATTGGTTGGAAGGGACTTTCAAAGATCATGTAGTCCAACCCCTCTGCAACAGACAAGGAATCTTCAACCAGACCAAGTTTCTCGAGCCCTGTCCTACCTGACCTTGAATGTTTCCAGGGATGGGGCATCTACCACCTCTCTGGGCAACCTGTTCCATTTTCTCCCCACCACTTTCACTGTAAAAAAAAAAAAAGTCTTCCTTCTATCTAGCCTCTCTGCTTAAAATCGTTGCCTCTTGTCCTAGTGCAACAACCCTGCTAAAAAGTCCCTCTCCAGCTTTCTTTCAGGCCCCCTTCAGGTACCCTTTCAGGTCTCCCTGAAGCTTTCTGTTTTCCAGGCTGAACAACCACAACTCTCTTTGCCTTCTGTCATAGAAGAGGTGCTTCAGTCCTCTGACCACGTCTGTGGCCCTTCTCTGGACCAGCTCTAACATGTCTGTCTTCCTCGTGCTGAGCTGGATGCAGCACTGCAGGTGGGCTCTCACCAGAGCAGAGCAGAGGGGCAGAATCCCCTCCCTCCCCTGCTGCCCACGCTGCTTTGGATGCAGCCCAGGACACGTTTGGCTCTCTGGGCTGTGAGTGCACAGTGCTGGGTCATGTCCAGCCTCTCATCCACCAGCACCCCCAAGTCCTTCTGGGCAAGGCTGCTCCCAATTCCTTCATTTCTCTGTATTTATATATCAACCTGTATTCACACCAGGGGTTTTCTGCACCTTGCATTTGATACTCAAATTCAGATGATATCTGAAACAAATATGAAAGATGTGTATTTAAACTTTACTTGGAGACATATCTTTTTGATGGTCCCTTGATAACTTGTTTGTTGTTAGCTGTTTCAAATCACTGAAGCTGTCTTATGATTTAAACATGCTGAAGAAAATTTAGAAAATTAACACAGCATGAAATAAAATGAGGCTATGTAAAATGACATTGAGGGACTACAATTTTAATGTCATGATGAATCACATACAGAGGGCTTAGTTCAGTTTTCTGAAAGGTGTAAAAACATAATTTCAGCTTTGGGAATCAGAAGCTTGATTCTGATCCTTGCATATCACCAGTGGCAGTTTCCGAACTGGTGAATATATTATTTATATTCTGGTTAACGGACAGTTATCCTTTCTTAGGTTGTGTTACGTGTAGCTTTTCAGCATGGAACTGAAATTCAGTTAACCAGATGTATCTCTTGTAATTCCACAGACTTCAGATTAATGAGTAAAAGGAATCTCAAGGGGTTTAGAGGAAAAAAAATTCCTGTATACATGCCGTTAGATGTTGTCAGGTTCTTACAAGGAGCACCAATGAGTACATTGGTACAGTAATTAATGTCAGAATGGCATTTAGGTGTTAATGAAAACTTACCTGTTACATGTTCTTTCCTTTATTACAAATATTTGATTTAAAAGAAAAAGAGAACGTTGTTTTGAAATATATTTTTCTTTATTTGTCTCTAAAATTACCAGTTCAGGGGAAAAGGAGGAGCAACTGAAAAATCAGCTTTCACTTGCACCATTTGGATTAAACCCTTTGTCCTTTATGCTGCTTCTCAAATCTGTATTTGATTTTTCATTCTTCTTGATCTAAAAGAATTAGGTTATAAATACCAAATATTTCTTCATTCTGCTTAGGCTTTTTTTCTGGTTGGGGGACAGGTTTTGTTTTGTCACAAGCTGATGTGCTGTGCATGGATGTGCTGTGATGGCACAGCTGCAGATTAATTGAGGATCATGCTGATAAATCACACAGCATGGAGTTTTGGCTATAGGACATAATGTTTTCAGAGAAATTAAAAAGAAAAATTATTCCTCTGACTGCATCTCTTTCAGTTTGGTAATGTTGTGATAATAGACCTGTATTCCTAACTGACATCCACTTGATAACATTGTTTTGGGAGAGAGAATTATAGGAAGCAAGCAGGGAACAAATCTTCAGTACAAAGTAAATTGAGCAGAAAATACCTTAGTAATCTGCATAAAGAATAACAAATCACCTCAAAGCAACACAAAGTCATAATCCCATTTCATTTGACAGATCCCAGTTCTCTCTTATAGTCTTACCTGTATTATAGTCTTGCATATGTGTTTTTAGGTGATTTTTTTTTCCCCTGGAAAAGTGTCATTTTCTCTGAGAAAGAATTTTCTATTTTATTTCCTTCCTATTAAAAATTTGGCGGGGGATAACAAAATAACACTGTTTTCAACTTCAGCAGTATCCTGTGGACAGGAATGGAGAGGGAGATGGCCAGAGGTTAAAACTCTGCAGAATCACCTTTGTAATCTGAAAGCAATATCCCCCTTATAGTGCAGAAGCATTTCTCCAAATAAGATAGTTGTAGTACTGAGCCCGTGATGGATTCCATAGAGGAATTGCACCCATATGAAGACAGACAAGATTTTTCCACTCAGAATAGAAACCTTTTAGTATGAAGGGTTAGTACCCATGACCTGTCTCCTCTATCCCATGAGCAGGATACCTCCAGAGGTATTCAGAGGCTGGTATTTTGTTCTATGTATTTTCTAATTCTTTTATTCTCCTTTTTTATTAGAAGAATGACTTGTAACACATCTGAGCATTTCTTAGGTACCCCTTGATTTTTGCCACCTATTGAGGGAGAGCTGTGATTATAAGGTCTTGCTCAGGGGCGTGCATATCCTATAAATCCACTACTGAGAAAATACAGTGTTTGTGCCCGAAACTATCAGTGTATTTGTCATCTGTTTACTGTACAGGTGTAGTCTCTGTTTAAAGACTCATCACGTTAGATTTTAGTAGTGCAGGACATCCATTCTTATTTATGTACTTCAGTGTTGCATAGAAATGCAAGGTTGTAGTTCATGAAATAAAAACTCAATTCAAACACCTTTCATAAATCTCATTCTTGTAAATCTTTGCTGAACAAAAACACTGCTTTGCCTGGGGTAACTAACCAGTAATATCTTTAAGATGACTAAGTCTTTTGTTAGAGGATCATTCCTTCTGCAGTATTATATTTAAAGGCACTCTTAAAAATCACCAGCCTATTATTTAATTTTTTTTATGCAAGCTGTACTTTTTTTTTTTTTTAATATAAGACTGGCTACTTTTAGAACTATTCCTTTGTCATCATTTGAGCAGTTTACATGTTGTTTTTATGACAGTGGTTTTTACTTACATGTGTCAAACAACTTTTAAACTATCATTTGCAGCAGTTAGGTTAATGTTTAAGATGAACATACCACATGGTGTGGCACTGGAACACAAATGTGATCACCTTAATAACAAAACAACTATTCCAGAGTGGAAACCACTAATTAAAATAGCTGAGTGAGGTGTTCTAAGAAATACCATCTAGTAGCCACTTTACTACCTAGGATTGTAGTGCCCTAAATAAGAAAAAGTCAAAATCTAAAGGAGAAGATATCCATGTGCTTGATGGCTGTAGCATGATGCAGTGCAGTCTGTTAATCTGTTACTGTCTCATACTATTTATATATCTTTTCATATATTAACTGTGACTTCTGTCCGTGTGTTCAATTTTATGCTGGCCAGATGGACAGGAAATGTCAGAAATTTCAAGAGAAGGTTGTTTTAGGAGTGAAGGCAGAAATTTAGTTGCAGTAGTCTCATCTATGTGCAGCAGTGTAGTCTGTGTGGATTTGCTGTGATTGGGTCATTTTGTCCCATGCACAGAATGTGAAATCATGTAGTGCTGCAAAGAGGAGGAAAGTGATGTGAATGTCTCATACAATGCCATTGCTCAGGGTTGAATTTTATCTATAGTCAGGAATTTCCCATGATGAATTTTAGTATGTCAAATTCTGAAAGGGCAGTTGTTGATTTCTCTGTTTAAATGCTCCTGTAACAAATTAATTAAACTGCATGTTCTCCCTAAACTGAGGGATGCAGCTCAGAGAGAAAAGACAGAACCTGAGAAAAGATCTTGGCAATAACATCTTTAGCAGCCCAAGTTGGCATCTGATTATCACATTATGTGTACGCACCATTTTTTACGTGCAGCGCAGCATCACTGAAACATGGTAGAAGCTGAGCCTGAGAATGAAAGTTGCATATATTTGTAAGATTAAAATCTGGCAGATTTAAAATGCAGTCAGTTCCTGGAGGTGGAAAGGAGCATTATATTTCTTAATGCTGATAACTTGAAAAATGAGGCTTCCTTCCGTAAACACGGAAGGAAGTCGTTCCAGCCTTGAGTTGGAAATCTAAAATAATTGGAAATACATAGTTGCATTTTTAATATCTGTGTAAAACCCTGGTGTCCTCTTGGACTATGTGGATTTTAAAATGATGCTTTAGCTACATAGGCTTTTGAGATGCCGTCTTTGAGACAGAGGCTGTGTTACTGTGTTGGACACCCTGTAACTCTGGAACCTCATGGTGGAGATTAACTCGAGGGAAAGTTGTAAAATTGGAGAAGGGTATGGGTATGGGGATGTGAAACTGGGCACAGCAGTGAAGCCTGTGACAAACCTGGCTTTGGAAGAGGCTGCATTCAAGTTTTGACTTCAGGTTTCCCTGAAATCTCATTGAGCACTGTTGCAAAATAAGCTTGCACAGGAACTCTCTCATCTCAGCCACTTTATCCACTTTATCTATTGAACTGAAATACGAGTTTCTAAGATATGAATTCTGTTACCATTGCTGCTCACTGAATTACTTCATCTACCTGTTTCTGCATTGAAATTTGCTTAGAGGTACAAAAATCTTTATCGATTACTTCATTCATAAGGTCATTTGCTTCCATAGCCAAGCCTGGTGGAACCAGGTGATGTCAGATTGACACCAGCTAATCACCTAATGAACCCATAAGTAAAATAATTAGTGGTAAAGAAATGCCAAGTCTAAAATGGTGATTAAGAAAATAATGCCATATGCTGAAGGTTAGGCAGTGGTGGTTATACAACTTCCTGCAATAGGAAATAAAAAGGAACCTAAGACACAATATGAGAATGTGCAAACTGAAGTGGAACAATATAGACAAAAGCCTTCAAGGTGACCAGGTAACAGCTGTAATGTAAATAGAGGAATAGCTCAGAAACCAAGGAAGCAGTATTTTCTTTGACTGACTCTTTCTGCATTATTGAAAAACATCAATTTCTAAGCAAAGGAATGTTCAGCCTTATTGTCACAATTAATATTACATCTAAAGAACACTCTTAGAAAGTGGAACTGAAAGGATACCTCAGTGCAGCAGCAAGTTCAGTTCTTCAGTTTTCAAAGATTGTCAGTTTTTGTATTGTGATAATTAGTGAACACAGTATACAGAGCACAAGTGATGTTTCCTTGGTTTCTCTGAAACAAGGAATTCTTCTGCAAATCAATGGCATGTAGATATTACAATGGTCAGAAGATTATTTTAAGAGTTTGAAAGAATCAAGTAGCAACTGGTTCCACTGTACCCTCACTTTGAATATATTTATGACCTTTATTAGGATTAGTACTTTACAGCTGCCAGCAATGGCAATGAGCCTATTAAATAATTCAGAGAGGCCCTGAGTATTTCCCATAGCAGTAAGAGTGTAGCAGCTAAACAGCTACCTGTGGTTTTGAAGATAGGATGGAAAAGTGAGGAAAATACAAATCTCCTGTGATGGCATCTGGTAGACACAGGGATGTTGCCTTGATAAAAAGGCTTCGTCCTCACCATGTCATGAAAACATCTGATGATAAAAATATTACTGAATACCTAGTTGCACCAGCTTGTAGACATACTAATTACAAGTAGGTGTGACAGCCAGGTATAGCCAGTACTTGAGGAAATTATGACTAACATGTTCGTGGGTGGAAAAGAGGGTTTTTTTGCTGCGCACCATCCTGTTCTGTATCAATTTCTTTCGTTTGCTTGCATTTCCCCTATACACTGTGCTATGTTCCCTTAAAAGACATACCTTGTGCAGCAGGGAGACGTATTTGCCATGACCAGCTGTTCAAGGCACTGAGCTGAGCATGGGGAAGCTGACTGGAGGGAAGCAGGTTGTATTTCCCTGGATTTACACAGAATAGGAGCATCTGTAGAAAGCTGGAACCAGCAGAAGGAATTAGGCAGAACAGTCCTGGAAGTCCTAAAGGGTTGATTTTAGGCCATTAGGGTTAAGTTTGAAAGCAAAAGCTGGCTGGCTGGCGAAGAACCCATCTCATGAGGATGCAAAAGAAGATTTGCTAACAAGTCTTTTTTATTTGTCTTTGGCTGAGAATTGGGAGACTGGAATTTTGATTGCAAGATAAACTAAATAGGACAAAATAAAGAGTGCAGAGAAGTGAGGGATGAGCAAATGGAAAACAAGAGAAACAGAAAGTTGTAGTAGTTCTGACAGTGTTTTTCCTGTTTTGAGTGTGAGAAGTCACATAGCAAAGTTGTCAGCCACCATAGAACTGCTGGGGTGTTGGTATTTGCACAAGGTCCTAAGTATTTTAATTCAAAATTGGAGCCTTGTATCTTGCAATACTGTAGTGTTAGGGGGTTTTTGTTTTGTTTTCACTTTGCATGTCTGGAGTACAAAATTTCTTGTGCGTGTGTAATTTGAGCAGAGGATATGATAGTGCCTTTATCAAATCTTACCAGCCTTAGAGGGAGTTGCTAATATCAATTACAGGGAGGGGTTTTTCCCCTCTTTCAGTAAATATTTTCAGTTTCCCTCAACCATGTATTTCTCTAGAATTTTATACTTCCCATGTGGAAAAGTGCTTCTAAAAGTAACTGCTAAGCAAATTGTTATTATAGTTATTATTATTATTATTTATTACTTATTAATATTGTTAAATGTAATACGATGTATCTTGAACAGTATTAAAACTGACTGTGCTTGTTCCTTTGGATTGCCAATTTGCTACTACCTTGATTAGCATCTATTTTGTTAAACTTCTATGCGAAAAGGCTGGTACATGCCTTAAAACACTCATTTCAGCATTTTGAGATAAAGTGTTTGTATATCCCAAGCTTGATGAGTTTTTTCCTGATTGACAGAGAATGCACTGTGTTATTTTTATGGTATATTAGGTGGGAGAAGTATCTGCTTTATAAATCTCCCTATAGATTTGGTACCAACAGAATGCACTGCATTTATATCTTTTATGAACTCATGGAGGGATGGTGGACATACTTTACACTGAAAAGACATCTTACTGGGTTCCAATTTTCAACTAGAATCTGAGAGTATGAATCAAGTGCAAGTGCAAATCAGCGAAGGGAAAAAATGAAGGGAGAAAAGAAAAAATAATTTTGAAATCTCTGTGAAAGAAACTAGGAGAGGGTTAGCACAGGAACTGAATGTCTAATATCAAATAATAAGAGGAAAATTTTACAAGGTAATATCCACGAATCAAACAGCAGCATCAGTGAAGTAATTTTCAGGAAGCAGGTGTGGCAAGATAATTCTCATTAATGAATTTGTTATTTCTGAGGGTCTGATCCTTCTTGCATTAACTGGGCAAAATATTCTCTGGCTTCTAGTAAGTCTGAACTTTTTAGCAGTCCATATTTAAACTTGATCTCTCTAGATACTTAGCTGTGGTGCAATAGTATCCCTGCCTAGATCAATTTGTTCTTGCTTTTTACATTTTGTTAGCTGTCTCTAACATCTGCCACAGATGTGAAAAGAACATTCAAAAGCTGAAGGTGAATTTCTGAGTATCACAAGCCTATGAGCATATTTAGTGATACACCTAAATTATCAGCATTAATACAAAAGTTGTGATATCTTTGTTAATACTATGCAAAAGCCAAAGAAAATTATGAAGACTGGCTTTACTACATGCAATTTCTGCAATCAGGAGAACCGTAATCAGAGCATATATCAGGTCTTTGGAGGGTTTTCATTATATTTAACAGGAGCTTTTCTTTCTCTTTGACAAACATTTGTAAGAACGTACTAAGTGTCTGTGTGGTACCCCACATGCTCTGTTTGCTGGGTATGTGATTTTGGTTGGAGTAGTGAGGAGCTGAGATGATACGGTATCTTTAAGGTATTAATGATATGACAGATTAAAGCAAGATCTTAAATCTTTAGGCAGGAAACTGAGATCACTGAGACTCTAGTTCTCAATTTGCACAGTGTGAAATGCTCACTTGGAAAATTCTCACTTCAGAAATTCTCAGTGAAATCCTTCTCTCAACCCAAAATTAAATTTCTCCTTTTCAAGGACATTTCTTACATGGAAATTTAAAATACTGTTAACATACAGAGATTTATTGGCCTCCAAGCACATCATTTTTTGTACTGGGTCTTTGCTGGCTGCAGCAGAGAGTGAGTGCTATGGCTCTCCCTCCAGCATGAGCTGGCCTCAGCTGCAGGTCATGGACTGTGCAAGGCCCTCTTGTATGCCCGGAGAGGGGCACTTGGGAGGGGAGGTTGGGTGCCAGTCACCCTCTCCTTGTGTCTCTGCAAGGCCACTATGCTGAGCAGCCCTGGGAAGGAGCTGTGGGGAGGCCAACTAGTGCAAAAGGAGCAAGCAGAGCTTCAGAAACTTAACTGACATTCAGTATCCACTGAATTTCCATGTAAGTTCTTAAAAAGTGAGGGGAGCAGTCACTATTGAAAGCAGTGTTTTCATGGGTGATCACTTAGGTAAGACACCTTACAGGATAAATAAGGGTTTGAGGCCTTCTGCTTCTTTGATTTTAATCTCAGTCTTCTTGTCAGTTTTGGGACTTTGGAGGAGCAGAAGAAGGTCTGGTTTTGTGAACACCTTTACCTTCAAGCTATACAAAACTAACCTGCTTCTTCACAGTGTGGTTATGACTTTTGGTTTTACCTCTATGTAGAGGCAGAATAGGGTCAGGGGTAGACCCAGGGCAACAACATGACTTGACCATGATTCTACTTCAGCCAGGCCAGATCTCAGGCTGGTGGGAGAGGGAAAAGTGGCCCATTTCTCCAGAAACAGTACTATTGCAATTCCTTCTTGTCCCTCTCTTCCCTTGCTGGGGCAAACCCCCTATACTTGTCATCTCACCTACACTGAGTTGGTCCTGGTCAAAGTGTAGCTGGCTTGGATTTGAGAGTAGAGAGAGTAGAGGCAAAAGTTAGAGAAAGGGGTAAGTGCGTTCAATTTAAAAACAGGTGAAAAGGTTGCCTGACCATCTGCAAATGTACCTTTTTTGTGAATGCTTTCTGGTTCAGTCCAGGTATGTTCCTTCTGGATGCCCTGTGCTCGGAGAAGATTTACTATGCTGGGTGAGGAAATCGACTTCTGAATTTGTTTCATTAGACATAATCACTCTGGCTTTGCTGTTTGAATAGCTAAAAAGAACGGAGATCTCAATAGTTTGCCATAGCCTAAAGAGTCACACTTCAGCCAGTAGGTTTGGCTGCCAAAGGGATTTGTTTAAGCAAGGGAACTGTATTAGTAGAAGATGACTTTGCTTCAGTTTTACATGCACTTATTTGTGTAAAAATATCTGCTAACGCATAACCCTTTTACAGTCAACGATAGTGGCTGTAGTCAAGTTAGATCTACAAGTTTTTCTAAAGTGTTAGTTGCTTGGGTTTTTGATTTTTCTTTTAATTGATCTGGGTAACACTGTCCAAATAAGCTCAATTGTGAATGTTTAAATCATAGATTTGTCTCATTCTCATATTCTGAATATGGCATTTCTGTGTTCATTGTGATAAAATTCAAAAGGAAGTAACAGTCTGGTAGAAAGATAATTTGAGAAATGAATCAGAGTGACTTGAGAAGCTTGTAGGTGTTAGGATGACAGCCAGTTTCTGTTCATATAAATACCTATTTTGATAATGAGACAAAGGAGAAAATAGAGAGAAAACTTTTCAAATAATTTAAAAACAAACATGCTTTCCATTGAACTGTCGTGCAAAGAAGTTGAAGGAAATACTGTGTAATGTCTTGCAAAGCAATCAACATTATAATGAAGTTCTTATTTTCAGCAGTATTGGTGTTGCAGAGTTTTTTGCAATTCCCCATATACTTTGTCAAAAGATAGCAGCATATTGTATGGAGTGACAGTGCTTAAGAGTATGCTATGTCAGTATGTAATTACATTTTCTCTTTTTCACTTGAAAATATTTCTGGTATTTTCTCTAACTTGTTTTTTTTACTCTTTTTCTCACAAGGCATCTGATTTTTGTTTTGAACTCTGTATTTTCTGTTAAAATGTGATGTTTGTCTTTCTAACACTGAATTTAGCATGATTTGTGCATGGGATGTTTAAATATGCTAATACTGTTAATGTATTTGAACTGATGCAGTTTTATGAAAAGGTCTGTGTGTCTTAATTACTCATTTCGTAAGGGCGTGTATATATACACACACACACATGCGCGTGCTAGTAATTAAACCAAAACAATACATCTAAAATGTTGGTATCTATGCAAGTAAATGTGATCATGGAATCATAGACTGGTTTGGGTTGAAAGGGACCTTTAGGGTCATCCAGTTTCAGCCCCCTGCAGTGAGCAGGGACCCTTTCAACTAGATCAGGTTACTCAAACTCCATCCAACCTGACCTTCAGCACTATCTATTACTGGGGTAATAGATAATTGGGTGATCCCACTTTCTTGTGATTGTAATAAAGTTATGATACTTGCTATTGTAAAATTAAATACTTCAGAACCATAAGAAAAAAATTAAAAATAAGTCAAAAATTCAGTACGAATTTAAAATTTTCTGGTGTTGTAATTTTGACAAGTACAAGGTCATACAAAACCATGGTAATTGTATTTAAAGCTCACTGTATTTCATTTGCTGACACTTTGAGATAAAATGCTTAAAATCCCTTTCATGGACCTATAATGCATTAAATATTTATTTTTAAATGTGCATGCCAATGAAAAATGATTGGGAAATCTGTTATAAAAACCTGTCTCTTCAATATATGGTTTTGTCTGCAGTTTAGCTTATGAATTTGACCCAGCTAAAAATAGCCCTGGACTCAAGCCACTCCTTTTGGCAAAAGTATTCTTGTTGTCTTGGGACAGGAGGAAATGGCAACCACCATGAATTCATGTGCCACTTCAAACAGTCCAAATTTTCTTCTGAGCAGAGCCAGCATTTAATTTCTATCTGTCTCCAGGCCAAAGATCGTGTGGGTATTGGTCCTCTTGCCCTTACAGTGATAATCCATTTGCCATTAACTAGACTTCGGTTCAAAAATCCTGTATGCTTAATCCAGTGGACTGGATCTCCGCTACCTGGTGCTGTAACAGAAAGATAATGGGCTATAAGAGAGATTAATAAGATTTCTGAGTCGCAAAAGATTAAGTCAGTTTAAAGCTATTGGTTAAGCTGCTCAGAACTGGTAATGCATTAATCTTGAGCTGTGGTGGATGAGTGCAGCCGCTGCTGGCGTGCATGAAGACATCTACATGGTCACCTTATGCTTAGCTCTTTTTAAGACTGAGTTAGCAATAACACTCTCCTGAGTCTTAACTTAAGCTGAAATTTGCAGGAGATGGGTTAATGAAGCACATGCAGTGATTCTCAGTATCAGGTGTCTGATTTTACCTGCTTTATGAATACCAGGGCTACAAATCTGGGATGGCTGGGTATTTCTTCTGCCATAGAGCCATCTGTTTCAGTTTGGACTCTTGAGCCTACTTTGATCCTCCTACTGCTGACTGCCACCCCTATAAGGACTGCAAAAGCCTCACTCAGTGGTGGCTGTGAACCTTAGCTTGACTATTCCCATGCTGCTTCTGCACTTCCTTCATTTTGTGTTAGTGCAGTTAGAACCCCAGGTGAAGACACCTCTCCAGTCTGTTTAATTGGTGTTTAGGTCTTCTAGTCCAGAGCTGGCATGTCATTTAGATATTTGTTTGATGGTTATTTCCTTCTAAGGTTTTGAAAATGACAATGTTGCTTGTTTCTTTTTGTTTGTTTTTTTTCTCATTCTTTTTGAACCCTTGTTTTATATGTGTGTGTTTTTTTTTTTCCTCTGCCTAGACCTGGTTAACCATTTCTGTGAACAGGTCCTCAATTTTTTACTTTGTCCCTACTTTCCTGTCGTAGCCCCATCTTCCCCTGGTGTCGACTCCGTACCCTTACAGCGCACAGGCAGTCAACACGGCACACAGAACGCAACCGCGACCTTCCAGAGGGCCAGCTATGCGGCCGGCCCAGCCTCCAATTACGCAGACCCCTACCGACAGCTGCAGTATTGTCCTTCTGTTGAATCACCATACAGCAAATCTGGGCCAGCCATCCCACCCGAGGGGACCTTGGCTAGGTCACCTTCCATTGATAGCATTCAGAAAGATCCCAGGTGGGTGAAACCTTCTTCCTTGTCTTCTATTTCTTGCTTGTGTGGAGATTTGTAATTGCGGTTTGCTTTGCGTGTTTCTGCTGTTGGATATTAAAAAAACCACCTGTGGTGGTACATGAAAGACTTTGTTTGCATGACAGCATAGTCCTAATGCTTCACCTTGGAAAGCTCTCATGAGCTGTTCTGTGCAATGAAATGATAGGTATGGTCTCAAATGTGTGTGTGTTTAGCCTGCTTTCAGTAGTGCCACCCCTCAAAAGCTTAAGAAAAATAATTTTCTCGGGAAATGGGAGGAGTGGAGTTGCTGTTTTGACTGTGTAGCCATTGTGGATTGAATTTTCAAGTTGCTTCTTGGGCAGAAGTTGTTGCAGTTCTTGGTTTGTCTACATCTAATGTTTATAAATGCTGCAGAAAAGGATATTTCAGTATTGTGCAGTGAGACTGAGCAATGTGAAAGCAACATGTAACCAGGTTTATATTTCACCCCACAAGTTGTACAGGCTTCTAATGCCAGTATGTGGTAAAAGAATGTATGATTACAACTTTTCAGAAATGGTTATTACTGTGCATGCTTTTCAAATATTTAGCACAAATTTTAATGTTGCTAATGACCATCCTCATCTACTTAGGGAAGGCGCAAGGAGGAAGCTTTATAGCCCAAGCAGGCAGGTAAATTAGAAAGAGAATTTTCTGGGAAATTATTTTATCTCCATGATAACAGCAGCAGAAATGCTAGCTGGAGTCCTCAATGCACTCTGTGGTTTTTTTCAGTTTTCTGAGAGAAAAGAAAGCAATCCTCTTTGGTAACTTGAGTTTAAACTTGTTGAAAGTGTTAATTTATACCAAGGTTTTTCTTTGGCAGATGGTGTGATTTATTTGTTTGTTTGTTTGTTGTAATGTGTAATTTAATGATAGGAGAGTCCAAAAATTTGCCTGCAACAAAAATGCTGGAGATTTTTAAGTAACAATTTGAAAACACTTCTTTCCCAAAATTAAAAGAAAAAATAAATTCATAAACTGATTGTCTACTTGTTCAGCATTATAGCAGTTCTTTCTGTCTCTCCACCCAGAAGCAGAACAGCAGATAACATTTTACAGCACATCAGAAACATCACTGCTTGCAGAGTTTTACTTGTTGAGAACACTTCTGTCTTCAACCTTTTTTTCCCCCTTAGCTTTAGCTGAAGAAATTTGAAAAAAATATGAATTTAATTGCTCCCCTTCTTCCCCCTGCCCCAAAGCAAACATTGGTATCGTGAGAGAAAAAGTCTTTTTCTGAAACGGTGGTATTATATTTGTATTGGAGAATCTAAGAGCCCACGTAGAAAAAAGAGCTTTGCTTTGTAATTGTCTTATGTTGAAACTTAAAGAAACTTACATTAGGAGTGCACTAAACCAGGGGAGAAATGACTGTGATTTATATGACGTGTTTTTAGGAGAAGCACGATGGTGCTGAAGATGCTATTCCCTATAAACAGGAGAGACATATTTACAGTATCTCTACAGGTCTTAGACATATCTTTTTAAGAGAAGGTTATTTCTATTCAGTTGCTTTGCTATCACTTTGCAACTGTGAGCCAGTTAATGTATAGGATATGTGCTTGTAAAAGAAGATTTCTTCTTACAGATTTTTCATTTGCTTCTTTTTTGGTTCTTGCTTGTCTTGTGATACCATTTGTACATTCATGAGTATTGATTTCTGTAGGTAAAGTAGGAGCGAGCAGGCATCTAGGTATAGCTTGAACTTCATAAACCATTTAGAGGGGATCATTAAATATTATGACTGATTACTATTAGATGGATTGGAAATTTGTACAAAACTTTTGTAAATAGGTTTGCATTACTCCTGATTTCATTCATTTGATCCTGTGTGTGGTGTATATTAGTATTTCTGCCATTGCATGTTGGTTTGAATAATTCTGATAAAGAAATGTCAGAAACACACTTGATTGTGTAATGCCTTAGTCCCCAGAAGCCATACTCCACCGAGGCAGACTGACTTGTGAAACTGTCTGTGACCTACAGCACTTGCTGATCATTCAGCTATTGGAAAGCCATTGAACATTTGAAAGGACTTTGGAGAAAAGTAAGAAAAGCAATCCAAGTGCTTTTAAAACATTGATATCTATGATTACAAAAATGTCAATAAATTACAAGTGTGGAAATGACAAGATGAAAGACTTTCCAGATACCTCAAAAAATAATATGGAAAGACAGAAATTACTTAGGGTAGAATGTGGGAGATACAACCAGGAAAAGGAAAACGGCCCAAATGCAATCCAGGCTTTCAGTGACTGTGTTAAGTTGTGCTGTATGTCCCAGAGGGTTACCAGTTATACCTTACACAGCAAGAAAAAAATACACAGGTTGGTCAGGAGCTACACTTTGTCAACTGAGAAGTCACAAGTGTCCTTACAGCTGTGTTGCTGCTTTTGTTGGCTGGTTGGTTGGAGTGTTTTGTGACTGTCACGAATCATGGAGAGCAATAGTAGGCATCATTTTCAGGCACCAAAGCTACCTGTCCAGCCAGAGGTCCAAAAAAATACGCAGTGGCAGAGGAAGATCTGCAAGACAAAAGCACACTATTTGCAGGCTTTTGGTTAGCATTAGCTCAAGATGAAAAAGCAGATATCCAGAAGAGATCATACTCACCCTAATAAGCAATCAGCATTCCTAAAACTGAACATCATTTTCTGGATCTTCAGTTCAGACAGAATTTCTGTCTGAAGGCCCAGAAAAATGGTTGGCAGGCACTGATGTAATTGACAAGTTTTTTCATTGTTTTCACCATGTAGTTTGTCTTACTGATACTCCCAATTTTAAATACGTGTTCTGAACTGACATTTGGCAAATGAAATTTTAGCTCAACATCTGTTCTGCATCATCCAGCTGTCATAAAATGCAGTTCAGTGTTCATTAACTTAAAGTTTAGGACAAAAACTTTAAAAAATGAAAAAAGTGGATTAAGATGTTTTCTATCAAGTTTGTGGCAGGAGATAATTTTTAATTTATGCAGGTAGAGTGTTAGCTCATAGGAGCTCATAAACAGGTAGTAAAAACTTTACACATATATATTGTTGGAGAGTGAGGCTTTGTTATTTAAAAAGGAAATAAGTCCCATATCACTGTCAGAAATAAAACTTAAGTTCTGCATATGGGAAACGGAAGAGTTCATATCATTACAGTTGATATCATTACAGATGGGTTTTTCAGAGCATTCTTTTATGTTTACTTCATATGAAAAAGGGAAAAGAAATATGAAGTAGGGCTGTGATATCAACTGTTTCATGCCATAATCTCTCATATGAAAATGTGGTATAAGGAGGAAAAGAACACAATATTCATTTTATAATTATTTGGTTCCTACTGAACTGTGAATGAGAGAGGTCTTGAGTATGTTAAAGTATCAGAAATACATGTTTACATGATATTTTCCAACCTGCTTTCATGAAGGAAGATTAATCTGTCTCTTGGCACCAACAAATTATCTGTGACTTGTCTATTTCTAACTTACTGCTATTGTTGTTATTATTATTTTATTCTTCAGTTTTATTTTGTCTATTTCTAAATTTTAGAAACTGGGGAGTCCTAGAAATAGAAATGTTGGGATCCAGTTGTCAGTATGTGTGCCTTCCAGTTTTTATTCCAAAATCCGAACTTGCCAAATGTGTATAAATTACTTAATTTTTGAGGTTTTAACCTAGTAAGAAACTGTGTACATGTACCGCTGCTGCCAAGTTACCCTTGCTACACAGAAGATGAAAACCAGAGCATTTTCACATCCTCCATTTAAATACATATGAATGAGGTTTTGTGGTTGCAATGTTTTTGCTGGTTTATGAACTCTCTGTGTGTGGTTTGATGTGTCCAGTCTGCAGGTGTCCTTCATTGTTGTGTGACTTCCCACCTGTTTTTATTTACACACGTATATACGGGTCATCTCCTGCAAAGAAACTGGCAAGAAGCTGAGATAACAGCAAGAATTATGTGGAATAGACTCCATTATGGCTACCAAAGTGATTTTCAGAGTTCAGTGTCCATTTTATATTGCCTTGAATTATATTGATCTGCACTTAAAACTTTCCGTTATGGCTTCACCTTTCATGTGTTTCAGAACCTTTAGAACTATTTATTCAGAAAAAGTGGGATAACTTGGTGAATGAAGCTGTAAAAGGTTCATTATTCATTATAGAGCAGACTGCAATAATGATTGGGCTCTTCTTTAAAAAGAAAAAAAATATGAGCAGTAGAGAATAATGTTGCAACTTTACAAGAAAAAAAGAAATTAAACCCAGCTATCTTGTAGTGGTTCTCACCTTTAGAACTGTCTGGGTGTATGTCAGCACAGAGACAAGAGTTTTCCAGCTATTGCATGATTTAACTGTAATACCCTGAAACATTTCTGCTCTGTTTTGCATTTTCAGAGTCAACTACTCATTTCATTACCTCTGCTGATCTTAATTTCCTCCTAAGCAGAAGATGACAGTGCTGGCTGTCTTCTAAACTTTTAAATTGGCTTTATTTTCACTTATGAAAGGATATAAATTAGATCAGAACATTTTTTGTGAACTGTAAGTTTCAAAACTCATCGTTTTTTCTCTTCTTTTTTCTTTCCAAAAATATATTCCATTTGCAAAGTACAAGCTAGAGAGCATTCTTTTTCTGTAGGAAAAATGATAGAAGTAGAATAAACTCCAGTTAAATTTCTGTGCTCCAGTAAAACTGCTTATGAGATTAGCACACAGAGTTTAGAGCATGGCCTGTTAAATGTTTCGGCAGGAGTCTGCTCCATATATTTAATCACACTTTGTTACAAGGATTAATAATGTTAGTCTCCTGTAAGTCTGAATAGCAGTCAGGCACTCTGAACAGTCTAAAGAGGTAAGAAAATAACAGTGTAATCCTGCACGTGTGCAAGGTTGGCAGTCTTGGTGGGAATATCTGGTAGGTTCTTTGGGAAGGGTTGTCACCTTCAGAAAGAAACTTTTGCTGAGATAGTAGGCCTTGCTGTGACTGTGGTACAGCTGGTGGCAGCATTATGCAATACTGCCATTTTCAGGCCTAAGACATGGGCTGGGGTTTTCAAAATCCCAAGGGATTGGTGGTGGCATCGGTGGGTTTCTGGCCTAACTCTCTAATGCAAGGTTTAGAAGATTGAAGTTCACCTTCTCAGTCTGGATGAGACAGAACAGGGGTTGCAGATACTCCTTCATGCTTTTGTGTGACACAAGGCATGATAGGCAGCTCTCCTTTTCACTTAGTTGTTTTCAAAGGTCCCTCTTACCCTTATCTGAAATTAACGGTAAAGGGGAAGGTTTCTCCAAAGGTGGTAGAACTAGGAAAGCTGTGCAAAACACAATTTTTGGTGAATCAGAGCATGTAAATTTTGGCAGGGTAGGCTTATCTCCGGAAGCAAATGGTTCAACTTTCTAGGTCCTGTGAAGACTCAAAGATCTTTTTTTTTCCCCTCATCAAATTTACATAAGCCAGGCCCCTTGCATTGGTAGAAACAATCAGACAGTGTTTGAGAGTGCTCATTTCATATGTCTGTGTTTAAGTATATCTTTCATCCAGGAAGGAAATAGCAGGTTTACTTTCTCTACACAGAAATCCTACAGTCTCTCAGGATTTAATGTATACTTCTCTGAGCATGAAAAACTGACCCCAAAAGAAAAAAAATCTCAAGAGTCTAAACAGCACAAAAAACCACCCAATTCAAGAATAGCAAGTCTGGAGCACATTGTAATTCTTCATACAGATCTCTTCTACCTGGAAGGTGAGAATTTTCAGTTAGTGCACAAGTTAGTTTTTAAAAAGTGTAGCAGCTATGATAACATAAACAGCAATCTGTTTCTCTTTCCTGATGAAGATAATTAAGGATGAAACTTGCCTCCTTAAAATAGATGAGGATGGAATCCATAGACGATCCTACAGTCTGTTAATTTGGGATTTCAGGACCTAGCTGGAAACCTTGTCTGGAAAAGATTTTTCTGGGGAATATTTAGTTCCAGCTTGAGCATGGCAAAATAGACAAGCATCTGACTGGTTCTTGCAAGTGTCAGCTTATGGCGAGGTAAAGAATTGATTTCCAGAACTTGTAAAACTTATTTTTGTGTGTATTTGAGTACATTGCTGTATATGCCAGCAGTTCCTGTCT
>WEIT01016930.1:108156-151119 GCA_013389985.1 Dryoscopus gambensis
TCTTTTCACTGTTTACATTAAGATGGTTTATAAATGGCTGGGGAGGCGTTGGGCACAGGTGGAGTAATTTCACAGCACAGCAAATGCAATTCAGTTTGTACAGAATTATCCACCTGTATTTGCTATTTTTTTCTCACTGGAATTTGCCCCATATTGTTTAGCAACCTTCTTTCTCTAGGAGAAATGCTTGGCAGTAAAAAAAAATCCCAACCAAACTAAACCAAAGAAACAGAAAATTAAAAAACATCAGTGAACTGTAGTCTACAGGAATGAAGTGACTGCTTTTAGCTCATGAAGTACTTACTACCCACTTGCTCTCCTTTCTGACTGGTACCGTTTTACTGACAGTGCAGGAGGCCACTCAGTATTGTTGCCATCTTGTCTTTTAAGAAACCTGATCCTATCATTAGCAAACCTGCTCTACTGCAATCACAGAACATCACACTTTCAGGGTATTACAGTAACATGGATGGTGCTGGTCCATGCAGTTTGAATAATTAGTATGTCCAGGAGAGCTTACAGTTCCTAACCTATGAGCAGAGTAGAAGAGGTCATGTGTAGCCATTTTATTTGGCAAGTTATTTATGCAGTATGCAGGGTATAATTTTGAGAGAGATGATAACTTTGTCTCTTGTTTTGATCTGCAAGTTTTGCTCTTCCAATCCTCTCCCTCCACCAGGAGGTAATTCCTTTCCATTATACTGAAGGGAGAGAGGCGAAAGGCTCCTTAGGTACTTGTGACTCAGGCAGGATGTTCAGGAGGATGCTGGCAGGAGAGCCACATAGTGTTGTTAAGTGCACTTGTAATAGCTCAGGGGAGATGAGACTGATGTCTCCTTTTTGAACAGTTTTGTTATTTCTAACCTTCCTTCCTCCCCAATACTGGTCTGCCACTTGAAGAACAGCAACAAAGCCCTTCCCTCTCTTTCTTTCTTCATCTGGTGTGTATTTTAATGGCCTCATTCATCCAAGAAGAAGCAAGTGGACAGCATACCTCATACTGTCTATAGCTCATTTCTGGTTCTTGCATGGCATTACTGAGCTTCTAATGGCAAATATATGTCTCAGTGCAGGTTTTGCCTTTGTTTGCCACACATTTTGCTCAGCATCCTGTGGCTCATTTGCAAACTTTGACAGATGCAAAATCTGTGTGGTGCCTTTCTGTGATGACAGACTGTAAGAGCCAGGAAATGTTGTAAGTATATTTTCTAAGCAGACATTAAAAACATGGAGAAGAATCATACTTTCAGGCTTTACTGGGCTCATGTAAGCTGTTACAATCTCCTGGCAAGATAAAACACATAATAAGCTTCTCAGCAGTAACTCTTGGACATCTCATCAGCCAAATGGATAATAATGATCTTACTGTTTACAGGGACGTTGAGAATAAGTTAAATTTTTAAGGTGCTTTGAAGTTCAAAGGATAATCTTGCTTTTACTTTCATGGGAAATACGATGGGAGGGAGAAGAGAGAAATAGATGGAGAAGATGAATGGGGGAAATTTTAAAGAAGTGAGATAAAGTCAGGACACAGTCTCAAAATTTTTTACTAGAAGAAGCAACTGAAAGTCATTCTTGATCCTGAGACAAATTGCCATGGAGAGATTGTTAGTTTCAGAAGCTGGACCTCAGTCTGATATACCATAGCTATTTTATAAGCAGGAAACAAGTGCCAACATTGAGAGTGCAGAACATTTCTGCAAGATAATAACATCAAGCGTTTGCTGACAAAATATTTCTAGTGTAGAGCAGAGCTAAAATGTTTGAAACGAAAGAATGATCAACAACTTTTATTAGTTTCTAGCACAACTTTATAGCTTTTATAAATTAAGGGCTTGACTTTAAGAACTTCAGCTCTGTGTAGATTAAAAGTTAGATGGCAATAGACCTATCTCTGCCAGCTCACTCAAGACCACAGAATCACAGATATTCTGAGCTGGAAAGGGCCTATAAGGATCACAATAGAATTGTCCCTGCACAGGACACCCCAGGAGTCACACCATGTGCCTGAAAGCATTGTCCAACATTGTCCAAATGCTTCTTGAACTCTGTCAGGCTGGTGCTGTGACCTGTGGAGGTCGCTGGGGAGCCAGTTCCACGGCCCAGGATCTGGGTGAAGAACCTTTTCCTGATATCCAACCTAAACCTCTCCTGACACAACTCAGGCCATTCCCTCGGATCCTGTCACTGGTCACCACAGAGAAGAGATCAGTGCCTGCTCCTCCTCTTCTCCCCATGAGGAAGTTGTAACTGCACTGAGGTCTCCCGCCAGTCTCCTCTTCTCAAGGCTGAACAGATCAAGTGACCTCAGCCACTCCTCTTCATATGGCATCCCCTCCAGACCCTTCACCATCTTCATAGCTCTCTTTTGGGATCAGAGCCTGATGTGAAGTCCAGCCTCCAGCCTTTATTTCTCTGGGGCATCACCGTTTCCCTGGCGATCTCTACCACCTTCACTTAGATTGTTCTTTCTCAGCCCAGTCCACTGCCCCACTCTAGGAGCCCAATGAACAAGTGCAATTCAGAGATGCGCCTCAGTTCTTAGCATTAAGCAGGCGGTTTCCTAGGAAGCAAAAGATAGCACTGATCCCATAGAAAACTGCAGCCATTGTTGCCAGGGAAACTCCTAGTCTCTAGACTTGCTGTGAAATATTTGGGGTTTTTACTTGTTTGGTTTTGGTTGGTTGGTTTCTTTAGGCCACTGCAGCACCAGTTGGGATCACTTGCTGCTTAGCTTGCCATTTACCATTAATAATTTGGGGGTCATGTTTGTCTTTACTGTGCAATGAAGTGGAAGGATCTGGATAGCTGAAGACCTGGAAAGAAGTGGACAGGTTTTCTTAGCCCAAAAGAGGGGTAACAGTGAGATGTCTAGGTTTCCTGAACATACCAAAGATAAAAATCTGGAGGAGGAAGGCACCTGTGGGGAAAGGAAGAGCTATGTAAACTCTGTCTCAAGACAAATCATTTACTTCAGGAAATGAACAAAAGCTACACAGGTATAAAGAAAGTATTTTAATACAGTTTTTTACGCTTTAGAAAACATTTGAAGTTAGCTTGATAATCTTTTCATTCCATATGAAGACATGATGTATTTATTTCATAGATTTCTTTTTGAAGAGGAAGGCTGATTGTTGTTTTTATTCTGTGTGAGGCTACATTTTTCTTTGTACCTACCTGAATTTGAGCCAAGTGTAAAAACTTGGTTTGGAAGTTTGGGCCTGATAGCTGCAGCTTGAGAAAAGTGATGGTGTGTGTGAGAGTGTGTTTTGGTGAGAGGAATGAGTACGGACAACACAGGTGTAACAGGGTTTTTTAGTAAAAGCAACTGCCTTACCTTCCTGTTAGCCAGAGCTGTATAACATTTCATTGTGACTCTCAGAATCTGTGCTGGTCCAGCAGCCTCACTTATTCTGGCTCTTGTTGCTAGTGTGAAAAGTGGTCCCTTTTCTTGACCAGGAGATGGCTGCTAGGAGTCAAAGGGTGAGCCTGGAGCAACCTACAGGTGTTTACTTTTCGGAGGTGTTACTTTCCTGTTGGCTGAGTGATATTGCTGCTGTGCCCATTCCAGTTCAGAATTGGAGCTGCGGATCTGAAGCGAGAGTGTGCGGTGAGTTCCCTGCTTGTAGAGAGCCAGGGTGTCTGGCCTGCTCGCAGCACGAGATTTGCTGCCAGTGAAGTTTACTGTAGCTGAAGACACAAAATATTTGAACTGTTCTAGTCAGTTGTATTTCATATCCAACGATTCAAAGAGACAAGCAGCGTCTGTTGTTCAGTGAAGTGATCCTATCATTACATATATGTTTAGATCACCACAGCTAGATTTATGGCCTTAAAATGAAAGGAATTTGTTTTCCTCCTGCAAGACGCTAGCCTTTAAGGGCTTACCCTTTTTACGCCTTTTTAGGTTTTTGTATAGTTCTGTGATTCCTTCCAACACCTTTTAATAGGGAAGGCTTGACATTTTTCTGCATGAGAACAGCTGTCAAATGTCTTGTAAAGCTCTGGCTGCACACAAATAGGCGCACAGGGGGATCTTTTAGATGTTTTGCTGTTAGCTTTTTCAGAAAAAGTGGGAGAAGGGGGTTTGATTTCTCCTGTGGCTTTACCTGAGTTTGCCATGGTTTGCCAAATTACAGAAGCTCTGTTTCAGCATTTCATCTCTCATGTATTTAGAAATTCTCCTAAATGCATTAAATCATCTCTGCAGGATGAAATCTTTGCATAGTCTTCTCCAGTGGATGTTTTTTTCATTTGTCAGCAGCTACATTTTTTAATGAAATTTTATCCTAAACTGTCAAGGTTTTATCTGCAGCTGTAAAGGGATAAAAGATCCTGTCAGCCACTGCTTTTTCTGTGGCATGGCTCCAGCAACCATCTGTTACCTTTCTGCTTCTGCATGATTTACACACCAGAATCTCCCGTCATAAAAAAAACCAAAACAAAAACAAAACAGTAGAGAAGTGCTGCACAAAAGCTTCCTTTGAAGCATATAGGATTATATAAATGATTTCTGTAAACATGGAGGGCCAGTTCTTAGGTCTGATAAGAAACACTTTAGAGCAATTTGGTTATATTGCATAGGAGGAAGGGGCTGCCTTTTCGCGGGGGGAAATGCCTGCATGAAATTTTCTCATTGGGAAGTGTGTGTGCATGACTTTCACAGAGAAATTGAGAAATGCACGCTGAACACCTCTCCACCTTCTCCTTTCCAGTTATGAGTTCGCACTGATCAATTTTCAAGTCACCTAGGTGGAAATACTTTCATTGAGAAGCCTGTTTATCACCCCCTATATGACTGTAATCATATCAGTTGTACACATGGGTGCAATGAAACTGAGCCTAATAGTTCCTAATCTACAGTAGGTTTGTTACTAAGCCTGATTTGCCTCATAATGATAATGCAGACAGCTTCTCAGAATAACTTGAAATGTGAATGCAGAAGCCTTATTCCTGCTTCATTTCATATCTGACATAAAGCTGTCTGATACTGAACTTACATCTTCTTTACTTTTGTTGTTTTGAAATAAAATTGGATTTTGGCCTAGATTTTACTATTTATTAATACTAAACATAACTAAATTTCAGTCTGTTTCAATGCTTGTAGTATGGATTTTTTTTTATTTTTAATTAGCAGTAAGAATGCAGTAGGAGTCATCAGCTTCTCAACTGTTTTCCAAGAACCTTTGATGAGAAAGTCTGCACTTCATTGCTAAAAGGAAACAAAATAAGGTGTTTTGGAAGGGTGAAGGGAAGACCCGATGGAACTCTTTTTCTTCAAAAGAGAGTTTCTCAGGGAAGAAGAATCAGGAAAACTATGCATCAATCTCACTAAAATTTGTTTCAGAGCACTATTTATTTATTTTGCCTCTCTACAATTAACAATCGAATGGATGGCAGAGAAATTATAGAGCTGGTAGGTGACATCTGAGATGTGCAGAATAGTGAAGGTAGCCTGTTACATTTGTGTTGAGAATTTCAGCATAGCCTGAAGGATAATTAAATGCACAAAGTAGTTTTCAGAAACCTTTTTTTTTAAAAAAAACTATTTATGAGCTCACTTCTCTAACATGTTAAACTTCTTTGGAAAATGCAATTGTCTGCATGTGGTGCTGATTTAGTTCCTTGCTGTTGCAGGCTTCTTGGGAAAGCTAAACTTATGGTGCTCCCAGTTGTGCTGAATATAAGCAATATAAGCTAAATCCTGCAGTCTTTTCAAAGAGGAAATTCAGTTTACTTTGTAACATGACTTTGAATGGAGTAAGTGCAACAATTCAAAGAAACTTTTATTGGAATTTTGACAGTGAGTCTTGATCAGTGGTTAAGAAGCAAATTTTTAGTTTTGAAGCCCTGTTAATTTTCATTAAATAATTAAGAGGATAAAGCTGTCATGTGACATTTTATTAGATTATGGTGAAAACTATTGAGTTTCAAGAATTTGGTGATGATAGTTTTAAGTTCAGCATTCTTTCACAGTACAAGCAGAGTCTGGAGTTTTATCAGTATGTTTTTCTCCACTTCGTGCAACTTGTATATGGGGGAGAAAATGTTTAAAAGGCGCAGTTGTCAAGTTCACAAAATATGTGCAATGAGAAGTATGTAGAGAAAACCTTTTCAGCCTGTTTCCTCTAAAATGGTCTTGTAGTTTCCGTGTACCTCTCTTACATGCAGCAGCTGAGTCTCTCAGCAAGTTTACAACAGCTAGAAGCAGTTCAGGGATGGTTGTTTTTTTCCCCCCCATACTTTCAGACAAATAAAGCTGCTTGATTCAAACAAGAAAATAACATTTCCTGGATAATAACTGTCTAATAACTTATCACTCAAATGGTAAGATGTCAGTGTAACAAGAGAAGTAGTTTTTACTGTCAGCATCTCTGTAGAGTAAGAATTTTGTTTCAGTTGGGATGTCAGGGATCCTGCTTTAAAACTTTATTTTAGCTTCTGGAGAGACATGTTTTAGATTTTTCTTGTAAGACCTAAAGTTTGAACTCATGTCTCAGTGGTAAAAAAGTAAAGCAAATAAACTTTTAGTAGAGCAAGTAGTATTTTCAAATGCTGGTGTTTGGTTTTGTTTAGTAAATTCAGGAAAAAATAATGCTCTTTTAAAATAAAATAAAAAGAATAAAAGCTAAGCTGAGTAAATGCAGCTTTTGAGTTTTCTGGGAATTTGAAGACTGATTGAATGTTTATGAAGTTCAGAGGGAATGTTTAAAAAGTTCAGAGGGAAGAGACATGGCTGCTTTCACATGAGTGTTGTAATCTTGTAAAAAATACGATCTCTGACTTTGTTTCTTTTACCTTAGGGAAATAACGTTTTGGCAAAGAACATTTGCTTCCTCATTCTCCCCAAACCCATGTAAAATTTAGGCTTTGTAATACTGAATTCTCTTAGGATCACATTGAAAAGGAGACTGGTGTGAAGATTTATGTACCTCTCTCAGTATGTGCCCGTGATAGTGATAATGATGCAACTCCCTTGAGAAGACACAAGTTGGAGTGGAGGCTATGAAAAGTGCCTGGAGAATTACTGGCCAGCATCGCCTTTTAATATGCAGAACAAAAGTAAAAATGTGGATTGATGCCACTGCTTCTGCACATCTTGCTAGCATTTAAATGGTCCAGTGGTTTCATTTTGCTGTACATGTTACAGTTTACATAAAATTGCTCATCTTTGTCCCAAAAAGCTTGTGTTCAATTTGAAATGAGATGTGAAAAGCTGGACTGATGCAGAACAAGAGAAAGAAAGGCAGGGTTAAAAACAAAAGCAGTTAAATTGTTCCAATGTGCCAAGGATTAATAATGGGTAGTTTCTTCCTGGACAGGTCTGCTGTGAAAGCCTGTAGGAAGGATGCCATGTGAAAACTGAGAAAGTATTTTTGGAAGACGTGGGCAAATACGTGCTCAAGGTTGTTGTTAAAGGAGCTTTTCAAAGAGTGCAGCAAAGGGCAGAACTCTGAAGGATCTTGGACATCTGTGAAAACTATGTAGAAAATGAAGCCAACTATACTCAGTAGTCTCATGATATCATCTTGTAAAAATCAAAATTGCCCTGAAAGCTTGGCTGCTGGAATAAAAACCCCCACATCTTTGAAACAATAGACTGGCAATTAACTGCACAACTGTTAAATCTGGTTAACTAATTCAGGCAAAAATAAAGTCTGTCTGTTTTCTTTACCACTCCACACGTGACATTTGCTAAGCTTAGCTTATTATATATACATATATGTTTGTGTGTATATCTATGTGTGTAGTATTAAGTAGGGCTTTTAACTTGAGCACATGCTGGCCATGGAATGTCTTGAAAAGAGAAAGTGCAGAGCACAGGATTTTCAACATCAACAGGACAGTAAAAGACCTCCTGTGGAAACTTGAGTCTTTCTGTATATAAAATAAATACAATTTATAGATATAGTATGAATGCGTGTGTAGAAACCATAAACCATGTTTACCTGGTGTGAATCTGTATGCTGACAGCATCTGTGTGTAGGTGGGGATGTGGAGCACAGGAGCAGGGTGTGATTTTTATTCAAAGACGTGTAAGATTACTTTGATTTGTCAGAAACAGTAGGATAGGTACAGCGTGAGTGGAATCTCCTTGCCAATACAGTTGGCTGCTGCTGAAATTCCTTGTGTAAATCAAACTGAAAGAGAGTAGGTTTAGCTTAGATATTAGCAAGAAATTAGTCACTGTAAGGGTGATGAGGCACTGGAACAGGTTACCCAGAGAAGCTGGGGATGCCCCATCCCTGAAAGTGTTCAAGGCTGGGTTGGATGGGGCTTTGAGCATCCTGGTCTAGTGAAAGGTCACAGCCCGTGGTCAGGGGGGATTGGAACTGGAGCATCTAAAGTCCCTTCCAAGCCAAACCATTCAGTGATGCTATGATTTTGTGAAATGCTGATAAGCACCTGGCCTGATGTAGACGCCATCTTCTCCAGCACTTTTCACATAGAAACCTCATGTTCAAAGGACATGGTCTGTCTAGTGTCATCTTCAGAAAAGATACATGTCATTTGTGTTCTCCACTTACGGTAGAGTCATTGCACATATCGTCTCTGTGCTGGTCTGTCCAAAGTATCTTCTCTGCTATTCTCTAAAATTACAAGCTCAGGAGCTGCAAATTTTACGTATGGAAGTTCAATTGCAGCATTTAGTTTTATTTATGCCATTGGGATTTCCTTGATTATTAAGTGGAAACTACAGGATCCTTTTGGTTCAGTTGTGTTTGTGGTGGTTTTCACTGACAGGCAGCTCAAGGAGCAGTCATGGTAATTTTCAGTATTTAAGTTACAGGCAAGTTACAGAGAATCTCTTTTTTATTTCCATGGTTTCAAATACCGAGTAAATATGGATCCTTTGTTTAAAACAAATAAAAGTAATTTGAGTATTCCGAAAAAAATAATATATTGTCTGGGTTTCACATTAATGAGTTGTTGTAGCTTAATACTTCACCTTGGGCAGTAACACAAATCTAGTTCAGACAATAACCAGACTGACACATACTGCACCAAATCACCTCTGCAGGCATATTATATGAAGAACCAAAATATGTGACGAGGTAGCGTAATTCTGAAGTGACAAGAGTTCTGACTTGGTTTATGTCAGCTGGTATGTCTAAGAAAGGCTGGTGTCTTACTAGGGGTGTGATATATTTGGAAGCTCTCCCCCAGTAGAGCCGATCTGTGAGACTAAAGTTCTCTATCTTTGTTTCATGACTAAGTTTACGATGGAAAGAAGCTTTCCAGTTCATAAGAGGTAAAGCAATAAGTAGGATTTTGTATAGTCCTAGCTAATTTTCTTGCTAGGAGATGTTGCTCTTCGTGGAAGACATGACTGAGACCTGGATTTGCCTAAACTTTAAAGAGTATTAATACTTTGTAAGGATATTAGTTATTAAAGAGTAATAATAACCTTCATATTAAATAAATATATGTGTTTATTGCATATTTCACATATATGTGACCAAATTCTTGTAAAAAGATGTTTGACATATAGGACTGCAAAGTTATTAGTTTCTAAATGAGGTTTAATTATTGGCTGATATGATACTATTTTATTTGGGTTTCTTTTTTGATTAACTTTTTTATAAGGACATTTATCCCTGAATAGTGTTCTAATTTTAGTTTTTAGACTCAAAATCACATTTGCTGAGGACCTGTAGAATAATTTAAAATGATTGTATGTTACATTAAATATGATGAAGATGATGCTTCCTTCTTTTGGGTAGGAAGCAGATTCTCTGTGTGCGTAATGGAGATTTATGTTTTATAGCCTATTGCATAAGACTACGTTCCATGGAACCTCAAGAAATTAGGGAAAGTAATAAATTTTCTGGGGTTGTGGGTTTGTTTTTGTTTGTTTGTTTGTATCGCTAGGGAATCTTAGAAACATTGCAAGAATACAAACCTAGTAAGAGTCAAGTGAAAAATCCCCCTCGTATGTTACATCACTTCCAGACCAAAGACTTGAGTCTCTGAAGTCCTTAGAATAGATTCTTTCTTTCTTTCCTGTTCTCTTGTTTGACACTTTACCTAGACATAGTTGAATGATTTTCAACAAGTAACTAAAAATATGTAGGAGAGTGACAGATAAAAAACTGGTATGAATTAAAATGGTCAGAAGATTGACACTGAGATGTTTCTTCTAAATTTGTCAAAAGGTAAAACAGAAAAATTTTTAAGACCTACAGTAAAGTAGACTTGCCTGTGAACTCCAAGAGCCATATTCCTAGTGGTAAATTTGCTTCCTGCTTATTTTCATCCTAGGAGGCTTTTCTGGCTCCTAGGCTTCTGAACCTTTAAATTTGAAGTGTGAGCTGTAGGACATCATTCATGATTTCCTGTCTTAATGTTTTTGGGAACTGTAGCATGCATGTGTTCTGTCAAATAACACTTGCTTTGAAAGGTAATGGGTCTCTGCCTTTATTTCTCCTTTTTCTTTTTAATCATTTCTAGCGCCTCTAGTGATGTGCTGTGTGCCAGGGTGCAGCCATCTCATCTCATCTCATCTCATGTGCCTTTTAATTGTAAAGTGGTCTCTGATGCAAGCGGGAATTCTGTCCCCTTGTTTCATGCACATACCATTTTTTTCCCCTCACAGAGAAGGATGCTGGCCAGTTTTTTATTGGGATAACTACTAACTTCTCTGCTGAAAGAGGATGAATTCAGAGCAGAATTTTATTATGGTTACAGAAAGTGCTGTGAGTAGCTGGGAGAGTGAAAGTGAGCTCTTATTTGTTTACATGCAAGGAAGGATAGAAGAGGCGGTGTGGTGGTATTTCAGCTGGGAAGTTGTAAGGCTTTAATAATTCATCATTCAGAATAGCTCATAGGGCAAATTAGAACTTAAATTTGGTGGTGAAAGAGACACGCACACTTGCTGAGGGGCTTATTCCTTGCTATACTATACACAGAATGCCCAGGCTATATCAATTTTGGTCTATGACTTATTATTGTTTAGTATTTGAATTTTCATTACTGGCAGTTTTCTAGCTGGCAGTGTCTGAAGTTTTCAAGAACAGATCTAACAAGCGCAACCATGTTGGAGTTGGTAGAAGAAGCTGTGAGTGTTGACAGAAAGCTGCTGCTGAGAAATTAGATATGAATTAGTTAATGGTAGGAGCCTTTTGTGTATATCAGAGTTCCAGGAAACAGCACTGGAAACCACATGTGGATTTCATTTTTCAAAGTTACTGGATATGTACTGCATAATTGAAAAACTTATCTCTTGGTTTTTGAGCTAGCTGGGGGCACATAGAGGAGGGTGTCTTTTTTGCCTTTCTCCATGCCCCTGTCTCCTCCACAAGTTGTAGTTAGACTGGAGCAGTGCAATTTATGGTATGCCTTATGGAATGCCATATGGGGGGAGAAGCAAGGATCAAGAATCTTCTGTCATGGATGGCTAATGAATATTTTCAGAATTAAGGCTGGCCTGAAAGCTGTGACTTAATGTTGCAGTTGCTTGCGGGTTATATCAGTGGTCTCAGTAACTCTGCAGCAACTTAAAAAGAAAAGAAGAACAAGGGATGAAGTCTGCCCTTCCCCACAGAAAAGGCTGAGGGGTCTGAGGGTTCTCATTCCAATAGATTAGTAAAGTTGAAGATAGTACGAACCTGTGAAGTAATAAAATATGGCATTACTGAATGTTTGCTGGTTTAAAGTTATTTTAATGTGTTTTTTGTGAGTCATTTTGTGTCTTCATTCTGAAATTACAAAACAGTTTAAATATTCTGAATTATTTCAGACAAATTTCAATTTTTTTCGTATTTTGCCTTTTTATTTTTATATGGTTGAAGAAGCACCTAGATGCCTAGAGTAAGGAAAGTGCCCTTCTAGAGTTTTTTATCAATAAAGATGTACAATTGCATTTCAGTCTTTGCATTCTAAGATACAAAGCTATGCTTTCAAATACATGAATTAAGTTTTTATTTAATAGAATTTGAGTGTAGAGAGTATCAGAGGAGTATCTGGAGTATAAAATGCTGAGAAGAGGAAGTTTTTCAGTGCACCCACATGGAACAGCTCTCTTCATTTTATTTACAAAAATTTACCTTTTTTGCTTGAACACTTGGCCTTAACTAATCTCTAACAGAAAGTATAGTATCTGATTCACAATAAATGTACTGTTTGCAACCCCTCTGTAAGTTCTTAGTGCTGAAGGTGATGCCACTTTTCTTTAAAAGTCTGTGTACAGCACTCTTAAGTGTTACATAGGCAGAATAAATAATGTATTACGAACCTGAGCCAGGCAGCCTGGGTATTGATAACAATGTGCAGAACCAAGATTGTTCTGCAAAGCAATCTGAAAAATGAGGCTATCAGTTGCTATCTCAGTGGGTAGGTGAGGCAGCTGTAACTGAAAGCTAGTTTGAATTGTCAGCATAAACTCTGTCTAGCTTGTGCATACACTGAAATTACTGAATTCTCCAACAGAAATCGTCACAGGTTGTCAAGAAAATCTGTTTCCTTATGTGAAAGAAAGATACCTGTCTCTGGGACATCCAGAGGACAGTATTTTAATGCATGACTGAGGTTACAGAGTGTATTATTTCTAGCTTGGGTTGGTTCTGATCCTGCAGATTTTATCCACCTTACTGTCCACTGTCATTTTCAGCAGAAGGCTGATTGTCCTAAGGGAGGTGATACATGTGTAGGTGCACGTGTATCACAGAAACAGGCTTAATCTCTTAAAGTCCAGTGTCATGGCGTGCACTGATGGAAGGTGCCATGACCTTCCCGAAAGCGTCTACACAGGGCAAGCTGCTCCAGTGGGGCCGCTGTACCCCAGCTGGCAAGCTCAGATGCACCAATAGCTCCTGTCCTTTCCGCTTATTGAGCCTCCATCAAAGGGTGGGCTCCCAGGGCGAGCAGCTCAGAGGTGGTCAGGCTCTCATAGGAGCAAAGGGAGGCAGCATCCATCTCAGCCACCCAAGCAGCCAGCATCACACACTCGCTGGAAGACGACAAAAGAGCTGGGAAGAGTCCTGGCATGGCGTTCCATGTGAGGGTTTATTGCAGCCTCACCACACAGGGGACCAGCGGCCAAGGACAAAATGGAGGAGGGGATTAGGGCTTATGTATGGGATCTGGGGGGTGGGCAGAGCATCAGGACCAATGGTATGAGGGCACAGGGTGGTGCAGAGCGGGGATTAGGGCAAGGGAACCAATAGGGATACCACGAGGGAGGGGCTAAGGAAACGGAGGGCAAACGGGGAAGCAGGGATGGGAGAAGATTCTAGGGTACGTGCATATAAGGGATAAAGAGGCCTGTCACTCAGGCCTGGGGGAGGATTTCTTGCCACAGCCCCTTAGTGTGGCTTGGTCACTGCAACAGTCCAATAAAGGTTGGATGGATGATAGTTACAGAGAAGAATTGGGAATGAAAAAGGCATGTGACACCCCTTATCTTTCATTTACACTGTCTAGTACAGAACTCAGCTTATGTCATGTCACAGGATGTCTGTCACAGTGGCTGTGCAGCTCCAGCATATATTGGTCCAGTTTGGCTTGTAGAAACAGTCATGATTTAGTACGTACTAGGTTTTTTTAGGTATTTTCCTGTTTCAGCCTTACCCATGAAGCAATACGCTGCTTTTCTGATAAACACTAATTTATGACAAAGATTGTACTTCTGTTTTCCACTCCTTTGAGAGAAGTCAGGTTTTTTACGTGATCCCTTTCATGTGTTCTTGGTAGCTGTTCTACTGTCATGCATGCAAAGTTGTGATCCATATTTATTGTTTTGCCACCAATTGCTTCAGGCCCAGAGGTATTTACGTACTCTCCTTAATCCCCTTATCTACTAATCAAAAAAATCCTTGGAAATTTCTTGAGATACTATTATCCTAATTCATTCTAACAGGTAGTAAGTCATATTATTTCATACTTCTGGTTCGTGTACAGAACTTTACCTAGAGAGTAAAGGATGAGCTCATTCTGTAGGTGTGTAGATAGTGTTTAGTGAAGTGGGATAAGGGGTTGACCTGGAGTATTTTGTTAGGGGTTTACTTTCATTGGCTGAACGTACCTTCCTAAAGGTTTTTTCTTCGGGCTTTTTTGTGTTTGGTTGGGTTTTTGGGGTTTTTTAGATTGCTTGACAAGGTTTGATTATCAGCTGTGTCTGCTTGGCTTTATGGTGACTAAATACCTGCTTTATGTCTCCATAAAGATTTGGGAATAGCAATACCGTGTTTTTTACAAATGAGTTGTGAGTAGCCTTGGAAATTGTAGTTGCTTTGTTCAGCCATGTGTGATTATAAGATCATCTGATGAAAAAGCAACTGTAATACATACAAAATCTTGTTGCCCAGTTTCCACAAAAACCCTCTTGGGTTCATACTACTATATACCTGTCGTTTTGGCCATAGGTTAAATGTAGACATGCAGGTAGTGTATTACTACTGAAAAAAATTCAAAGCATAAGAAGGCTGAACACCGTGATTTGAATTTAAAATAAACAAAGAAATAAATAAATAAACCACAACCTAAGCTAGCAGTTTTAGTTGTTTTCCTGTTACATGCTTGAGAACATTTTCTATACAGCAGGGCAATATCATCTCATTTGAAAAGTAGCCATCACGACACGTAGAGATTTGTCCTATAGCATATTGGAAATTATCCATGAGAGTTGTAGTGTGCTAATTTTTACTGCTAAACCCATATCTGTCCATACATTAAAAAAGATGAACTGGACTTGAGATGAAAAAAAGTGTTGCCATACTTTTTCAGATACATAATTGACTTCATATTATTAAACTGGGAATCCTGTGGGATGCTAGAGCTTATCTTGAATAACAGCTCCTTGGTGGCCATCTTGGCTTTTAGGTGATAAAACGATGTACTCATTTTTCTTAACACTGTGATATTCTAGAGTACAGTGCAAGATCTGTATTAAAATCAACTTCCCTATGGGGGGCTTCCCCATCCTCTGTTTTTTTACACCCTCCCACCACAGTATTTTTTTGTGCTCTGCTTGCAGACTTCACTTACGTAAAATCCAAACGGGAGACAGCTTGTGTCGATTCTGAGCGTTTCTTACCTTATATAGGTTAAAGTAGTCTATGAACTTCTAAAACATCAGTTATTTTTATTACACTGTACAACCTGGAAAGTGGTTTTTAGACTGACATTGCTTAGGAAGCTTGTTAGCTATGTGGCCTCCTTTCTTTTTATTACAAGACGTTGCTAGAAAATCCTTTTTAAAGTTGCTTCAGGTTTTCTAATATATCATTTATATCTAGATTGCCTATCTTGATTTCATCATTCAACAGCAATGAAAAACATAATTCTTTAGGCCAAAAATTCTTGAGGATGTTTTTATCTCTAAAATTGTGACTGCCCTTTAGTTAGATTTAGCCAGGTAAAATATAAGAGTAGAATAATGGCGTAACATATTTTGTTCAGAGTCCAGAACACTCCTTGTCCTAGGGAGCTCAGCTGCAGCCAGAAATGCCACTGCCACTAAAGAAAAAAGTCTGGTCAAGAAATGCTGGATGTTGCAACGTGTTGAAGCCTAGGTTTGTTAAACGCTCTTAAAAATGAAGAAAAATGAAATAAATCAGTGCTTCAAAACATTTGTTTTGTGTCTGTTTTTCCAGAGTCAAGGTATCTATTGTTTCTTTCAGTCCACGGAAACAGTGATCAAAGGCAGATGCTCCTGTACTTTTGTAGCTGGGAGAAGGAAGGATATTACTGATTAAAAGAGAAAATTATTTAGCAATACCTAAGATGAGCCTGTCCATGCAGGCTGATTGTCTGAAATATGGTCACATCATCAGCTACCTTAAGCTGGCTAAATGCCCACTTAAGGGGTAACTGTGCTTCAAAGTAGACTCCTCAAAGGAAGTGTCAGCCAATTTTCTGCTCTGAAGTCACCATGCTTTTTTATTTATTAATACAACTATTAAGCATGCAATTATTTTTCCCCTTCTCTCAAATTCCTGTTGACTTCAATCTGAGATTTTAAATGTACACTTTTAGCATTCTGAAAGAGGAAGCAACGAAATTAAGAATTGTGATTCTAAGTTAGCTCAAAGGGCTGACAGAGCACCAAGGGAAGAGGAGAGAACAAGCCTGCTGTTATTATGCAAAATGGTTTTGCATCATAAGTCAGGAACATGGCAGCTTTACATTAATATTCCTTTATAGACTTGTCATTCCTGAACGTGTCTTATCTCTCTTTGAATGAATGTAAGCTTTTGCATCCATATTGTGTTCAAGGAGTTTTTCAGCTTATATGCACCTTCTTTGAAGATCTCTTAGGTAACTTGCACTTGATATTTTAATTAGATGTCTATCAGTTCTTGTACTGAACACAGCTTTAAAAAATAGATCCATATTCTTCTTCTCCATGGCAATCATAATTGTGTAAATCTCTATGACACATCATGTAACTCATTTCTTTTATAGGCTGAAGCATTCTCTGTATATTTAGAAGTACATATTATGGAAGCTCTTCCATAACTGTTAGTGTTCCCTTACAGCCTTCTCTATTTTCATTAAGGTTTACTTAATTATTTTTGCAAGAGGGAGGTTAGAACCAGGCATTCAAGGTACAGGTGTGTACCATAGATAGTGTGTAAAGATAATGACAATGGCGCTTTTGTCTTACACTGTTTTCCTAATCACATATTGATTTCACAGATGTTTCGCTGTATGAAGCTGATACTTTCCTAGAATTGTTATAATCCAAGTTGTTTTCATTTTTTGAAAAATAATGCACTCCTTGGCTTTTCCACAAGCTTCCAGTGGCTCATGTTGGTTGCATGTGCTCATTAATTCAGTTTTTTAAGATAGTTTCTAAATATTTGGCCAGGTTTTTACAGGCCTGCGGTTCCCCAAATATTCCCTGCAACACTGTTCTTTTCTAATTAGCATTCCTCTATCTGCCCCCCAGTTACTTAATACACCTATAATTTTAAGCAGGAGGTTGCACAGTCTAGCTAGAGGTTCTCTTACTTCATTCTTGCATTTCTTTCATTGTGCATGCCATCTTAGAATCATAGAATAGTTTGAGTTGGAAGGCACCTTTAAAGGCCATCTAGTCCACCTCCCCTGCAATGAGCAGGGATTTTCAACTAGACTAAGTTGCTCAGAGCCTCGTCCAACCTGACCTTGAATGTTTCCAGAGATGGCGCATCTACCTGGGCAGCCTGTTCCAGTGTTTCTCCATCCTTATTGTAAAAAATGTTTTCCTTTCATCTTGTCTCAAACTACCCTCCTTCAGTTTAAAACAAATCCCCTTGTTCTGTTGTCACAGATGCTGCTAAAAACTTTGTCCCCAGCTTTCTAAGACACTCCCTTTAAGTACTGAAAGACCACAGTAAGAGGTCCGCAACTCCAACTCTCTCAGCTTTTCCACATAGAAGTGATCCAGTCCTCTAATCATTTCTGTAGGCCTTTTTGAACTCACTCCAAGAGGTCAATGTCCTTCCTCTCCTGGGGCCCCAGAGCTGGGTGCAGCACCTGCAGGTGGGGTCTCACCAGAGCAGAGCCGAGCAGAGGAGCAGAATCCCCTCCCTTACCCTGCTGCCCATGCTGCTTTGGATGCAGCCCAGGATACAATTGGCATTTTGGCTGTGAGTGCACATTGCTGGGTCATGTCCAGCCTTTTATCCAGCAGGATACCCAAGTTTGTCTTGGCAGGGCTGCTCTCAATCCCTTCATCCTCTAGTCTGTATTAATACTGGGGGTTGCTCCAACCCAGGGTCAGCACCTCTTGCACTTGGCATTGTTAAACCTCATGAGGTTCCCATGGGAACACTATTGAAGCTTATCTAGGTCTCTCTGGATGGCATCCCATCCTTCAGGTGTGTCAACTGCACCACTCAGCTTGGTGTCATCTGCAAATTTGCTAAAGGTGCACTTGATCCCACTATCTCCGTAATTCATGAAGATTTTAATCAGGACTGGTCTCAAGATGGGCACCTGAAGAACACCACTCATCACCAGTCTCCATTTGGACATCAGATTGTTGAGCACTACCATCCGGGGATGACCATCCAGCCAATTCTTCCTCCAGCAAATAGTCCATTGATCAAATCCGTATCTCTCCAACTTAGATAAGAGGATGTTGTGGCAGACCATGTCAAAGGCCTTAGAGCAGACCAGGTAAATGACATCTGGAACCCTTTCATTGTCCATTAATATAGTCACTTCATCTTAAAAGGCCAGTAGATTGGTCAGGTAAGTCCTGCCCTTGGTGAAGCCATGCTGGGCCTCTCTGTCTTCCATTTACCTTAGCATAGCTTCTAGGAGGATCTGTTCCATGATTTTCCCAGACACAGAAGTGCAACTGACAGTTCAGTAGTTCCCAAGGGCCTCCTTTCTACCCCTTTTTTGAGTGGGTGTAATGCTTCCCTTTTTCCAGTCTTCTGGGACTTCGCCTGACTGCCATGACTCTTAAAACATCATTGAGACTGGCTTGGCAACTACATCAGCCAATTCCTTCACATACTTCTCAGGGGTGTTTTCAGATCTTGATATGTGCTTGAAAAAACCATCATTCGCTTTTATACCTATGAAGGTGGTATTTCACCTACTGTTTTGGCCATTCCTTTGACCTACCTAATTGTCAACATTTCACCTGTTAGTTTCATGTGTCAGGTGCAAAGAGGAGATCTTCTCAAACCCTTTGTGTTTGATCAGTCTGTCAGCGCCCCAGGAAAGCCAAGACACCCTTGTGCCCAACCAGTCTGTCAGTATCCCATTATGTGGACCCTTCACTGAATAGTCCCAGTGGATCAGAGGGTGGTTCAAATGTCTTGGTCAGGGTCACACATCAACAGCATAAGAGAAACCCTCTCCCAGGTCTCCGCAGTTGTGTATCTTACCTGTTACTGGCCACCGCTGGCGCCCTTGAAGGACTCGCACTAACAGTTTACAGAATGCCACTCTATATCATAGAAAATTGTGACAGCTTAAGGTTTGAAGATTGATGGTGATAATACCTGGCTGCAAAATCTTATTCAAAGTAGTACACAGATAAGCTCTAATTCTTAACAAAAACTATCTCGAGGTAATCAATCAGTGCACATAAAGTATGGCTCTTATCCAACAGATGTTCATATGGGAACAGGACAGGTTCAGCCCAGAAATTAGGATGGAGTCTTCTCTGACTTCTCCTCATTCTTAACTTACTTTTATACTTATACTTTACATTTTAGGTGGAGCCCAAGTGACTCTAGCCATACATAACTTAGTCATTGATTGGTGTAAATTCCAAGGCACAGTCAATGAAATATAGAACACATGCTCTGTGAGGAGTGGTGGTACTTTGGAGGCAGATAGTTTGGGGATGGAGATGTATACACAGTATTATCTGTTATCAGGCCATTGTTGCTGTTTCAACAGCAAGACATCTTTTTTCTCCCATGATTGACAGCTGCTGTGTGAGTTACCAGCTACAAGGTACCACCAAGTTCCCTCCATTGCAAGGATTTCCATGGAGCCTGGGCATGGTGTCTCCGCTCCACTCCACCCTTCGTTTCGTTCCCTGTGGCATGTATTGTGTGTGGGAAGTCAGGCATGCTGACTGCATCCCATCCAGGGAGTAGAAACTGCTTTTCATGCTATAATGTCTGTATTGTTATAACCTCTGTTAGAATGCGAATATAAATTCCCAATTTTTTTCTAATTTACCCTCAGTCATTTTCCCATATCATGATACTTTAGGTTCCTCATTTAAACACAATCCCAAGTTTTCTGAAAACTTTTTTCTCAGTCTCCAATTATGCCCTTTTTGCTGCTCTTTAGCCATGGTAACTTCTTTTTAGGGTTTATTAATTTTTCTCAAATTTAAGTATAGTGTACTAAATAGTGCTAAATCTTGACAGATGGTAGAGAGACCATTTAGCTGTTCTTCCTAACTTCCTTTTAGCAAGCTGCTCCATTCTAATGTGATTTCTCTCCTTGAAATCAAAGGCAACTGTAGTGCTTTCTTTGGGGTTTTGCTCCATCAAAGATGTTTTATCTGTGTATAGTTTATGATTTCTTGGAGGTGGTTTGTTGACTGCAGTGTTGAGAGCTACACCTTTGCACAAGTGAGGACCAACACAGGCATTACACTCCTTTCATGGATTAGTAAAGATGAGAGCCCTTCCATGCATTAACTGTGCCTGTGTCTAAAAATTAATTAGTAACAATGGATTTATTTGGAGTGAGTGTTCACCACACAGAAATATTGATTTCTTTTCATTTTTTAAGATTAGGAGTTTTTAAAATTGATGTACCCATGGAGTTAATTAAATGGAACTGTAAAGAGAACATCTGGTGTAGTGAGTCTTTCTGGTATAAGTTAATGGGCATGTGGAAGAAAAGATGATTGGAAACAGTCACCATAGATTTACTTAGGGTGAATTATGCCTGACCAGCCCAGTTGGCTTCTCTGATAAACTGACTAGATTTGAGGATGGGAGACTAGCAGGTCATGTAATTGACTTTAGCAAGGCTTCACTTCCATAGTATTCTTTTGTCCACATTAGAACATTATGGTTTTGATGGGACAAGAGCTCAGTGTGTAGAACAGTGGGTTTATGATCACACTCCAAGGCCGATTGAAGGACATCCTATATCTGAAGGCCAGTAGCAGGTGGAATGTCCTGTCCTGCTTAATGTCTTTATCAATGACCCACTAGAAATAATAGAGAACACTCTCTTCAGGTTTTCAGATGACACCAGATTAGGGTGACCAGTTGATACCCTTGAGAGCAAGGTCACCATCCAGAGAGACCTAGAGAGGCTGTGGAAATGGATCAGCAGGGGAACCTTAGGAAATTTAAGGTGGACAGATGCCAAGTCCAGCATCTGACAAGGAATATGGCCATGCAGTGACTCAGGCTGGTGCCTGACTGGCTGGGAGCAGCTCTGCAGCAAGGGACACAGGACCTTGCCAGGCACAAGCTAGGCAGGAGCTAGCGCTGTGTCCTGACTGCAGGGACAGCCAGCGGCACCCTGGGCTGTGTCAACAGGGGCACAGCCAGGACAGCAGGGGAAGTAATGATCTGTCTCTGCCCAGTCCTTGTTTAGTCACATGTAAATTACTGTGCACATCCCACCCCAACCCCCTCCCTCCACCCTGCCACCTGGTGCAGGAGAGACAGCAACAAACCAAAGTAGCTTCAGTAAAGGGGCCCCCGAAGAAGAGTATGGAGATAAAAGTAAGTCCCGTGAGGGGAACCTGAGAGAATGGAGCTTATGGAGAAGGCTTTGGTGATGTCTTATCTGGTGCCTAGGAGCATGTTATTGAGAAGAGTTTTCACAGTGTTGCATGGTAGAAAGACAGGAGGAAGGCGAAGGTTGAAACAGGAGAGGTCCAGATGTCATACAGAAAAAAAAACTTCATTACCACATGGACACTCAAGCTGGAAAGAGGCTGCTCTGAGAGGTGCTGTGGTTTCCATCCTTGAGATTTTCAAGACATCCGACGTAGCAAGTTTAAACCCTGGGCAATCTGGTCTGAAGCTTACCCTGCTCTGAACAGGAGGTGAGAGGAGGTTATATTCTGATGTCACTTCCAACCTAAACTTTCTCAGTTTGCTTACGAACTCATCCAAGGATGACTCCATTCATCCTTGCCAGCTGTTTGACTGGACCTATATTTTCCAGAAAAAAATTCCAAGTTTGTCTCTGTGTGTGTGTATGTGTATATGCATACACATACATACATGAATTTGAGATGAATTAATCAATGGTTTTTTAGAGTCTAGGAGTGAAAGTGGTGTGGATAATGTGAAATAGAGCAGTTTGTTTTGGGTATTGCAGTCTGTTGCTACAGAGTGGTTGCTAACTTACTGTTCCATGACCAAAGATGTCTTTGCTGTATATTCTTACATGGAGTACTTAAGGGCAGGGTAGATTTTCTTTAAAAGAAGAACAAGATGGAAAGCTAGGGGGTAACATAGTACGGAGCAGTGGGCAAGTCCTCCAAGAGCTCAGACTTTGAATATCAGTAACTGTCGTTTGGTCCCTGCACAGTTACTGGTTCTGTCATTATTCCTTGTTGAAAGCACTCTGTTCCTCACTGGATCATCATCTTTCAATATTCTTAAAATACTTTCTGAATTCCCTATTTATATCCATTGTTTTTTTAATTAGCTGGAGCTTAAACCAGTTTAAATTTCAGGTGACTTTGAATGCACTTTGCTGCAATCTGAACCCAACTCGTTGTTAGGAAGGCTGGCACAGGAAGACAAATAGTCTCTGACGCAGAATCAGATCTGATACTTTACAGTGCTTCCCCTGGAAGAAAATGTTGCCCAAAGCTACTATGGTTTTGATGGAATTTGTTATGATTTACTAGGTTTAAAACTCAATTCAGGTATACAGAATTCCTAATATGCCTGCTAAGAAATCAGGTACGCCTAACTTAAGTGCTGGTGTATACGAACAGCACTTTTTTGTTCTGCTTGCCTTAAGGTTATTGAGCACTTTTTCCCTCATGTGTCTGTTTCCAGTAGACTGGGCTGCTTGTGTTTCTCCCAAGTAATCAGTGTAGAATACATCCATCAATATAACATCTTAGTTTAAAAATACTGCTTGAACACAGCACTGAAAATTAAATTACAGATATTACAGCTATAACTTGGACTTAATGCAAACAAACTCTTCATGAAACATTTCAGAATGAAAAATATGATTTAAACTGTGTACACTTTCACAATGACAGATAGAATAAGACATTTCATTGTTAAACTAGACTGAAGATTATTAGCCAAACTGAACTGCAGTCCTCTTTTAGGTATGATAGTGAATGAGCTCAGCATAATCTTTTTTCAGGACACCATTTGGACCTAGGGTGTGTGTGCTCTTTCTCTTTTTTGCATGTAACTGGTGCTCTGTGTACATGGTGCAAAGAAGAGGTGTAGGTACTACCTCACTTTGAGGACAGAAAGAAGCATATTTACAACCTCCATCCATGTGTGTGTTTCCTGTTAACATGCATGTAGCTTTTATCTGGGGGAAAAGAGCATAAATCCTGGAATTATAACAGCAGTATATGAGGCAGTTGTTGTACATTCAGTTTTCTGAAAGCTAAGAAAAGACTCAAGCTCAAAATAGAATGGTGCTTTTCAGCACTTTTCTCTTGGTGACCACTTAGAAATGCCCCCTGTAGGCAACAAAAGATCCATTTTTTTTTCCTCTACAAGATAGTAATTAGCTTTAGACATTCTTTTATAAAGAGAAGCGGTGAAAATAGTAAGAGCTTAAATCGTTTATCATAACTAACCAGAAATTCTCCGTTAAAGTGGGGCGTTAGGAGGATTGGGAGCAGTGATACCCAAATAAGGAAACAGGGAGACAAGTGCCCTTCTGCCACCCTTATCCATGGCAAGACATGACAAGAGACTTGTCTCAGTGACCTGAGACTCCAGTTCCTTGGCCTTTTGAGAGGCTGGTCAAGACACTACCAGATACTATTGCACAAGGAGGGAAAATTAAGGCAAGACTGCATAGAAACGTTTCCTTACTCCTACTATGAATTTTACTTGAGCTGCTATTTTGTCCAGTCTTTTGCCAGTTCAGGCAGTAGCTAAGGGAAACCCTTTTCCATATCTTCTGAAGGAATAAAGGGAGAAAGGAAAAACTCCAGTTGATAGAGAAAATGTCAAACTAGAAGCAGGGAGTCAATAGTTACTTTTCTAGAGAGGTTAAGGGGGCTACACACTATAAATTGTGAAGGTGTGACAGGAGATCTCAAAACTGATATATTAGGAGCAGTTTAGTTATCTGTAAAATTTGTTTACAGTTGCCATCTGAACCATCTGTTGTCTTTCCTTGCCTTGTAGTCAGTTGGGTAGACGATATTCTGTAATAGATGAAAGGTTTTTTAAAAGTATGGTTTATGTCTCTACATATACATTTATAGAGTACATCTTCTAACGAGGCCTAGATCCCATCGGTGCTATTTGGGGATGCCACTCTAGTAACAATGATATATTACATGCTGTTAATGCTGTGTTTGCAAAGCATTTCCAATTAAAGTCGTTATGCAAATTAAAGTTGCCTCCTTTCTCCATCTGGTTGTTTGCATACAGGCTATGGCATGCTTTTTAGTGAAATGGTTTTTGGTGTTATATTTCTAAAAGTTTATCTTTAATGTTGGCAGGGGTAGGGGAGGACTTCCCTCATATGGAGTCATAATGTCCCATGACAGGAGTTGCCATCAGTGCGTGGAATTGTTGGATGTTGGATGTAATTGCTGTGCTTGAGCATTTGAGCTGATGGGGAATTGACCGCAGCAGTGTTATGTTCTACCTCTCTTGCTGGTGAGGGCATGGAGACTACTGCACAGTGTCAGAAATCACAGCTGCTTTCCAAGGGGTCAAGTAGTATTAGGAACCTAGAGTAGGTGTTAGTTCCAGACACAGTGTTGCAGTGTTCTCCATGATAATGGACAGGAAAACATGCAAGATGTGACTGGATCTGTTTTCTGAGCTGCCCGCTGCTCCATAGATTTGGTTTCTCCAGGTCGTGTTTCGGAGACCAGAGGGAGCTTTTTCTCCTGCATCTTAGTGAGAATGTCACCATGCAGGCTTGCCACTCAGACACTTGGGACAGGGACTACAGGATGACCAAAAGAGGTGGGAATCAGCTGTCATTTTTGGGAATGAAAGGTAAATTCCGTTCTGTGTAGGCATTAACATCAGTTGAAAAGCAAAATCTCCATTATGATTCCACAGAATTAACTGAGATTTAATGCACCATTTACAGATGTCTCTATTCCACTGCAGTTTTTGTCAGGATTTGTCAGTCCCACATACAGAGATGACCAATCTATTTGAGAGCCCATTCTGAGTATGTATCTAATAGTTTGTATGGTAGTTATTTCAACATAGTGTTCACTTCAGAGAAATTGCACCTTCTAGTTTAACTTTTACAAAGTATTAAGAGTTTAACATCTGCGAAGGAATGTGTTCAGTCTGGCTATGTAGCTCACAGTTTCCTTTAATAGGAAGAACATGACTATGGATCAAATAATGCTGAATCATAGGTTAGGTGGTCCCCTCTGAACAAAATAGCAAACAAAACATTTCTGCCAGCCATAATAACTATTTACTGTAGTGTTTAGTCTTGTAGAAGATAACCCAATAGATTTTGTTGTCCAATCTAAATGACTCTTGTGTTTTTGATGCAAGACAAGTCCCAGCAGCTGTGATCAGCACTTCAAACAAAAATACAGTAAATTTTTCTGCTGTTTCAGCTAGAGATGTGTAACCTTCCTCTTGGATCACAATATGTGGTCTTCCTTAGAAATGGCACTTACAATTCAATGCAAGCTTAATCTGATTGTGGGTCCAAATCACAGCAAGTTCCAAAATTTGGTGTGTGTTCTGGACTCAGTATCAAAATGTGTTTCTTTCCTCACAGAGGGCTTGGGTTTTTTGCCCCTCTACTTGTGGACTGTGGTAGATAATGGTCACCTGTTAAATATCTTGTATTTATAAGAACTCCCCCAAATTAATTTAGTGTATTAATCCTAATAGCATGTGAAAGGAAAGGGATCAAGCCAAGCAATCCAGTTTTTGCACATTAAAAGAGTAAACAGGTGCATAAATACCACAGGGTGTGATGACTCTGCTCCTCTTAATACAAAATACTGCAAGAAGTTGTACATAGTTATGTATGTGTAAACATATATGCATATATTAGCATATAGTTGAATATATTTTAATACAGTTATGTATTCATATACACACACATAATTATATGTAGGATATATGTTTTTTCCTGGAGAAACTGATGCTGTGAAGTTAGTATTTACATTTGGCAAGGAGCTGAAGAAATGGGTATTGCTGTCCTTTCATTGATGTTTGCTTTACCATTTCTAGTTGTTTATTCTGAAATACTAATTGGTTTTAGGGATTAAAGGAATGAAGAGAGACAAATTTTCTTTAAAGAAAACTTTCAGCAACTAAATGCGGTGCTGCTGAAAGGGCCCTGGGGATCCTGGTCGATGACAAGTTGAATCTGAGTCAGTGGTGCCCTGGCAGCCAGGAGGGCCAGCCCTGTCCTGGCGGGCATCAGGCACAGCATCACCAGCCGGGCAAGGGAGGGGATTGTCCTGCTCTGCTCTGCACTGGGGCAGCCTCACCTCGAGTGCTGGGGGCAGTTTTGGGTGCCACAATTTAAGAATGCCATTAGGGTCTTAGAGGTGTCCAAAGGAGGGTCACGAGGATGGTGAAGGGCCTTGAGGGGAAGCCGTATGAGGAGTGGCTGAGGTCACTTGGTCTGTTCAGCCTGGAGGAGACTGAGGGGAGTCCTCACTTCAGTCTACAACTTCCTCGTGAGGGGAAGTGGACGGTCAGACTGATTTTTCCACTCTCATGACCAGTGACAGGAGTTGAGGAAATGACATGAACCTGAGTCAGGGCAGGTTTAGGATGGATATCAGGAGAAATTTCTTCACCCAGAGGGTGGTTGTGCACTGGAACAGGATTCCCGGGGAATTGGGCACACCTCCCGCCTGACAGAGTTCAAGCATTTGAACAATGCTCCCAGACACATGGTGGGGCTCTTGGTGTGTCCTGTGTAGCACCAGGAGTTGCCCTCGATGATCCTTGTAGGCCTTTTCCAACTCAGCGTATTCTGTGATTCTGTAAATGTACAGGACTGCAAAACCTTGATAATCTTTTTATCTCTAGGGAGTAAACAAAGGAAAACATATAAGACAGATAGTAAAAAGTAGTTGTTTCTGTAGGTAGCTGACAGCCCCAGACCTGTTTGTCAGATGCTGGCATTTCATAATTCACATCCTATTCCTTCATCATCCATAAATGATGAAGTTGGTCACAGAGTCTTGACATAAAAATTTGTACACTGTTTAGAAAACTATTTTGGATTGTTTCTTATTGCAACAATGTGGGACAGAGACTAGAGAGAAAAAAATCAAAATGATATTGAAGAATACTATTGTAATATTTCATCATAGTTTACATGTTCAAAGCACTTTGGTAACTTATGTTATTGTATAAATGTCTAACATACAAAGCTGCTCAGTATTTTGTAAGGGAACTAGTACTTAAATGGTAGATATCATAAAAAGAATTACTAGTTAACCATTTAAAAAGTCATTTTAAGGATGAGCACTACTAAATATAAATTTTAAGTTTGAGTATTGTGTACATATCTATCTCTACAATCCATGTTTTAGCCTCAAGAACTGAAAACTTGTAGCTTGGTCTTGTGAAACCTCTGAATAACCTTCCGGTTACATGAAACAAAAAAGATACATAGTAATCAGTTTACATTGTTTATTTGAGTTAATATTTAATGTGCATTATGAGTTTCTAAAGTAAACTTCTTGGAATGATTTATTATGGAAAGATAATTGGTTTATAATTGTATTGTGTCCTGTATGTTCATACTGGCACTAATCAGTGAAAAATTATAATAGGAATTTTACTCTAATTTGAAACAAAATTTTCATGTTGATTTTTTTCACTCAAACATCATAAACACTGTTTTATGATGTTTTCACTCGAACATAAAAACATTGTTTTATGAATACTTCAGAACTTAAATACTCCTAATGAAAGACTAAAGCAGCTTATACATCTTATTTTTCTTCCCATTTATGTGAGCATAGGCAAGTATTAATCACTTCTGAAGTTTTTTTTTAAGAGGCCAGAGAATCCTTAAGAGAGGAGTACTTGTTATGGCACAAAGATTTTTAAATTATTTAATGGTTTCATTTGCCCCTACAGTCCCTTTGGACAGGTCATTTAGTGATATGAGTAGTTGCAATTACACCGAGTTTCTGAGTAGCTTTAGGGTTCAAGTTGGTTGGATTGTTAGAATATGTTTTAGTGTGAAGGAACAGTTTGTGTTGCTTAGCCTGTTGCTTACCTATAAAACAGAAATTCAAATTAAGTCTTTACCTGTTCAGTCATCGTATAAGGACACAATAAACTTGCTTTTTAAGGTATAATATTTGAGATGGAAAGTGTTTGGTGTTCCTTTCTCATGTGAGTAGTCTTCTCTTACATAACTAGTCATTCCAAGATATTTGCTTCTGCTAAGACTAGTAACAATTTTGGAATTGGTGCACATATTTCTCTGAAATTAAGGGTAAATGAAACATATTTGATGAGTTTTATTTCTGTATCAGCACTGGCCAAGAAACTAGAAGCATATATATGGTTACATTGTGATATGGTTACACAGACTATCTACAGTAAGAAAATCTTCCATTATCTCTCATCCAAAAAAAAAAAAAGTTATTTTGTATCTGTCTTATTGAGCAGAAAAAATGGCATTATTCCCACCATGTTTACATCTGAAGGATGAAGAGCTGAATTTGCTACTTGCATGTTGCTGTAGAAGTTATGCACCATCATAGAAAGAAATAAATGTTTTCTATCTCATGAAGTAAACATTATTAAATTCTTGAATCATTAAAGTGGAAACAATTTAGTACTGTTTTGAAAAATCTGCAGTGCATGAGCACTGAGACTGTTTGTAAATAGAATGTAAATTCTAACTAGTAAAGCATTATATAGGCCAAATAGAAGATGGCTATGCCACTGGTGGTGGTTTTTTTATAGTTGTGGTTTGGGTTGGGTGGGGTTGTTCTTTGTTTGTAATTACCAGGTTAGTGCTTTCCTGAAAAGAGCTAGTTAGAATTGTAAAAATTCTCACCCTGGAACCTCTTGGGAAGTCCTGATCCAGTGGCCTTCTCAGTACTAAGTGAACACCGAATCTAGACCAGGTTGCTGAAGGCTTTGTCTAGGTGTGCCTTGAGAACCTCCAAGGACGGGGATTATGCTGCCTCCCTGGACAATGTTTTATAGTGCTTAATTCTAATTTTGGAAGATTTCCTTTCTTCATGCCAAGTCAGAGTCTCCCTCATTTTAATTTTTGACCATGATCTTTTATGCTTCAGCCACTGATCTCAGTAAAGAGCTTAGGTCAACCTTCGGTATAACTTCCTCTTTCATAAAGGAAGGTTGCTGTTAGGTCCTGCTCCCAGACAGTTATTTCCCACCCTGTACCATTGCACATGTTTACTCCCAGAAGCAGAACTTTTGTCCATTTTGTATGTCATGAGGTTCCTGCTGGTCTGTTCCTCCAGGCTGACCTCAAGTTTGTCCACGCAGCTCTCAAAGTTGCCCCCAGATAGGATAAGAGGTAGCAGACACTAGTTGGAACAGAGGAATTTTGGAATAAGTGCAAAGATTTATGTTTCTGATCCATGTGCCTAGAAGTGGCTTTCAAGGCAACTTACTCCATGATTTTTCCAGGTGCGAAAGAAAGACTATAGTATCACCTTGCCATTTTTTAAATACCAGTGTAGTATTTTTTTTAGTCTGTTATTGAGGACTTTAGCCAATCTCCATGCCATGCCAAATGGCAGACTTTTAGTGTCACCAGCAGGCTCTTGGCACCATGACATGCATCAGATTTGCTAAATCTTTCTCCATTTGCGAACTATTTGCTGCCAGTGTCTCTCCTTCTTGAACTCTCCAGACAAAAAACCCTGGGAGACCCTGTTGGGGAAGACTAACACAGAAGGTATCAAGTACCTTGATCCTGTCCATGCCTGCGATTACTGGTTTAGCAATAACTTATGATTTCATTGTTCATCTGCTGTTGTTAATGTAGCAATAGAAGCTGTTTTCATTGCCTTTGACATTGCTTGCACATCTCAACTTAAGCTCATGTTTAGCTTTCCTAACAGCACGCATGCATGTCCACTCAGTATTTCTGCTTTCTTCCTTCCACATCCTGTCCTCGCTTCCATCTCATGTACCCATCCTTGCTACACTGGAGCTCCGTGGTCAGTTCCTCAAATTTTTATTTAATACAGTAACATAAATAATGTTGTCGTGTGGTCTGTTCAGTATTAAAACTTGAGGATTTTTTTTCTGATTGATGCAACCTTTGTCCTATGACAAAAGCTGAGGATAAAATGCTAAAAATAAATCAGTTAATTAGCCTTAGTTTTCTTAATTTGAATTAGTTTTACTAATAAATCAGTATTTAGAACATATGTCCGAATTTTCTGAGAAGCTTCAGCTAGGTTTTCAGTGATAAATGAAACTCATCCATGCTTTATAAAAATAATGCAAATAACATTTATTTACTGTAAAATTGAAGACTTTCAATGCACGCTTTAATCCTGAGAAAAATTAGAAAAATATGGCCTATCTGGAAGAAATTAGAGGAGATGCAGCCTTTGGGTGTCTGTGTAACAGTTGATACTGTCTGTCATGAATTCAGAGCAGCTGAAGTAAAAGCTGGATCTCATAAGGAAAAATAAGCTAAACATTGTTTAGAAGATAAGACAGCAATGTATGGGCAGAGAGCAAAGCATATGGTACCAGGAGCTTGATGCTGGGAACGGTCCCACTCTCTATCTTCATCATTAATTTGGAAAGAATGCAAACATATGTTAACTTTTTTGGGGTTTTTTGCATAAATGAAACCTTATGAATTGAAGACTCTTGTATTTTACGAATCAGGACAGACGACAATGTGATTTGGCACAATTATTTTTTTATTGGCAAAAAAAAAAGCAGAATAGTATTTGACTTGGAAATGTCAAACTAATGTAATTAAGGGGAAATGAGGCCAATTTATTTATTTATTTAAAGACAGAGTCATGTAGGAAATAATGGTATTACAAGAGACCCTTGAAGGGATTCCTTCTCCCTCATGGCAGGATGGGAGTGCAGAGAGCTGTGTTCCAAAGACATCCTCTCATGGATGAGGGGGAGAGGAAAAACAGGTCAAATTGGGATTTAAGGAAAACTACTAGAATCTGTGACAGTATTGAGCAAGTGTAGACTTCTTGCTTTTAGTGATTTGTAATCAGTAAACTGTGTAATCTGTTCTGCACTTAAATCACAGGTTGAGGGCTGAGTTAAAACTTCACAGGGGAAAAAAAGAAAACTGGCATATGGCTTAATCTGTCACTAGTGTAAGGATGTTCTGGAAAGTTGGGAGCGTGGTTGAAGTATTATGGATTCTTAGGCAGAAGAGAGGCTACAGGCAGCCGTTGAATTTGGCCATTTTGCAGTGTGAAAATGCCATCGGAGTACATCTAAAAACGTGGACAGTTATCAGGAAAACAGAAAGATCCATCATGCTGCAGTTCATCAGTGCAAGCACAGGAGCAGCATAACTGGAGTTGTTTTACAGCAGCTCAGAATGCCAAGTGTGTTTCTTGCACTGATAAACTCTTTCAGGCATCAAGTACTTCCCTGCCAACACTGTGGTGAATGAATCTGGGGGATAGAAAAGAAACCAGCATTTCTCTTAAGTCTGCTGTCTGGGAAAGGCTGTATTTCAGCAACAGGTATCTTTGTGCCTAGCAGTGTGACTTTCTTCCTTATTGCTTTCATTCTGTGTGGAACATTGGTTTGGGTTTTATCCTTAAAAAAACAATTTTAAAAAGTAGAATAATTTCAGAGCTGAAGCACTGAGATTTACTTTCTTCTCCTGTGTTTTCATGTATTTCTTTTAAAATTTCTGTTCAAACAGTTTCAAAAAAATTGAGAATATTTAAATAATGTCCTCTGCTGCATATGGGATTATGCTTGACATTTGCTTGATATTTGCTAGTATATCTTGCTGGTTTTTGTCTCTACAGTATCTTAAAACTTTGCTTCTATAATATATATTGAAAAAGTACTTCTTAGCATTTAGCAAGTAGTGTTAGCTTTATGTATTATAAATATGAAATCACTAAATGTTAAATTAATGATAATAAATACGAATTCAGAAAATGAAGATATAGTGCCATTGTTGATACCAAATTGTTTTTGTTCTTTTTAGTGAATCCTGTGGGAAAATTCCACAGTCATTACATTCACTGTTGCTCTTACAGTTTCTTCTGAAGATATTTTTTTCAAGAAACAGTGACTGCATAGTAAGCTGGACAGATGTTTACATAGTACATGTAACATAGCATTTATGTAAGTCACTTCGTATAGGGATTGCTCTAGAATAATAACCATTCACTTAGGAAATAAATTCACAGTATGTACAGTTACATGTTCAGGAGTGTATGTCTAGGAAAAAACATTCAGATTACAGATTTAATAATAAATTTCTGATGTGATTTCATTTTCACTACATATAACCTTGCATTGCTTGATATCATGGAGCTGCTCTTTGAGGAGCTGTTGCTTGGCATCTTAAAACATCTTGCTGTGTTTGTATCTAAGTGAGGGTAATACATGAACAAGTTGGAAAATGTACCTAGAAAAACTACCATTATAGTAAATAAGTGGAAGAAATTGATCAGCTGGAATAACAATAGGCAAATAATTATTAGGAAGGCAAGCTTCCTATGCACTGGTTAATGAAGATAATTGTCTTCATTTTAAAACATTATCCAGATAATCTTGAGATTTCACGTAGTTAGTTCTACAGTTTTTGAGGCTAGCTTGAAAAAATTCATTTTCTCCATTCAGATTAAGAAACTTTCTTGATACAATGCTTGTTTTCAGTTTCTTATTTTGACTTCTTCTATAATCTCTTTAGTTGTCGCTCAAAATGCCTCAAGCCGGTACTGCTCAGTCACTATGAAAATATTAAAGTATCAGTAAGATTTTTACCCTTAAGGATGAAAATACCCAGACAGTTCAAAGAATATCAGGGACCCAGTGTTCTCTCTAGTATTGTTACGGGTGAATTTTTGTATCTCGTTTTTTTCTCTGGGGTCACCAAGAGTCTCCTCTCCACATTTTCCATGGCTGGACATCAGATCACACCAGCTTGATTCAACAGGAAAGGAATAATGACAGTCCAAGAAACGACCCACGTTAGAATTACTTGTCTGATTTCTATGTTGTGATTTACTTGTGGTAAACATAAAAATGTCCTAAGCTGTGATTTCACCCAACCTGACAACTAAGCATCACGCAGCCATGGTGCTTATGTGCAATAGAAAGTCTTGAAAATTGACCTTGGATTTAGTTGTTTATGTATGTGTAGTTAATTTCCACATACTTCACTAAAGCAGAGTAAAATACGGAAGATCAACTGTGACCATATCAAAAAGGTCAAAGTCTTTTGAATCAGTGAGACTTTTATACTTCAGAAATGTGTGCCAGCTCTGTACTGAGGGTTCCAGCTATTGCCTAAGCTAACTCAGCTGCAGTACAAGAGATGGCACTTAAGTTTCAAGATCACATGTAATGATCTTGATGCCTTTTCTCTCACTGTGAATCAATGTTGGTGAACATCAACTTGATAGAGGTGTCATCAGTGCTGGAAATCCACAAAAATGGCTCAGTAATTCGTCTGGAAGCATATGTTTGGGTTTCATGAAGCATATGGGTATGGCTTCAATAAAAAGTAGGTACTAGAGGATTGAAAAAGTAGCTAAAATACTACTACTACTACTAGTCACTGATGGTGGTCAATAGACATTCAGTTCAGCTTGTCTTTTTGAAATTTATATTTACTAAATCACATATGCCACTGATCTGATTTTACTAAATGCAGTCATTAGTTATAATAAACGCAATTAAAGTTTTTAAGTGTTTCAAGCTATTTTTTAACAGATTTAGATGAATTTAGGTACTGGTTCTTGGCCATATGACTCTTGAGTAACAAGACACATTTTGACTATTGAACCGTTTAGTTCAATAGTCTAATGATCATGCAAGTCATACAAAATCTCTAAAGGGAAAGCATCCAGAGGCTAAATTCCCTTACTGACTTAGTATTTTAGAGTTTCTTGTTATTCTTTTAATTTCCCGTATTTGTCCCTTTACCCTTGTTTTTTTTTCCACAGCAGTACTTTTTTTCAAAGGTTTCATAATACTCAGCTTTTGTAAACATTTGTAAAGATTTGACAATTGCTGCTTTGGTAGAAAAATTACGAGTATTCATTAATCACTGGAGTGTTGTTCTCTATATATCCTTATGCAACAAAGATTAGAAAATTATGATTAGTTCAGCAAAGAGTTCTTAATGTGTCTCTCACTTTAACTTGTAGCACTGCTTTCTCCTCCTCGCAGCTTGTGCTTCCATCTCTTCAGATTTTATCACTTTTGCAGGCATGTGCCAGATGCACATTCAGATACAGCCTTAGAATGATCCTGGGAAGGCAACAGGGGAGGCTAGCTTTGCCTTTTGAGTCTGCTTCTGAGCCCAGAGTGATGGTAGGGGAGTGTCAGCAAAGAGACAGAATATCCAAAGGCCTGACTCTTTCCTCATTGGCAGTCTAGTTTTATTTGTTCCTTCTGTGAGATAATTAGCTAGCTCCTGTTCTAGCCGTACACTGAAATAACGATGTGCTCTTTCTGACCATTTGGAAACTGTGTTAGGTAACTGTTAAGTCCCAGTTTGGATGTGACTTCTTTGGGAAAGCAGACGTTTTATCCATCTCAGTAAGTTGATTTTTATTTTTGACTCTTGGGATGAAATGAGAACAGCACAAAAATTGTTCAAGTTCTGCATTCATAGATTCTTTTTGACTTTGCACATTGCAAAACAATTTAAATACTACATTGTTGTTTTCCTTGACCTCTCTGCAAATGATTCTTCCATTACTGACACATCTCATGGGTGTGATGCAATCAATGTAGATAGAACAACATCATTTCACAATGCCTATAGTGAGCTGAAGATCTAAGCCTGCTCTTGATTCATCTTCATTCTCCAACTTCACTAGCTTGTGTTTTCAAAGATTTCAGAAGCACATCTTAGAAGTGAACTTTTCTCATCTTTTCCGCTCATTTTTCCCTTTCCTCAGGCTCCTTTTGATAGATGATTCCCACTACTATAGTCCTTTCCTTAGGGTGTTGTAAGGGAGCATTGATACTGCATTAAGTATCTTCATTACCCCTTTTATGAAGACAGGTTTTTCTTTCTCATGTAGTTCCTTTCTCTGAAGTTGAGTGAGACTGGAGGATCTTGTGGCATTCATGTTTCACATAGGGACGTTGAACCAAAGAACGTTCTAGTCACTTGTGCAATGAGTCTTCAGTTGCAACGGCTCAAACAAGAGCTTGCATGGCATCAGAGACAAGAGCTGCACTTTCTGCTATGGACTCCTTAAGCAGGAGTTTTAGTGTTTGTTTGTCCTTTGTTGGAGTCCAGGGCATCCCTCTGACTACCGTGGGGGGTCTGGGACCCCAACAGGAGGGCCTAGGACCCTGGCAGAGAGCCCAAAATGACACCGTCTTTGACCTCAGCCCATGGGAAAAATTACCAACATTACGAGAAGAACTACAGGCCACGAGAGTGTAAAACAGATAGTAGTTTAGTTTATTACAGGGTGAAAACATAGAATTTGGGTTTTTAGGATGGGCTCTGAGAAGGTCAAGATGGAAGAATTAGAGCAGTGTCCCTTCATCCTTTGTCCCTTCTTCTTTCTTCTCTCTCCTCCATCTTCTGCTGTGACGGTGGCACGAAAAGATTGGTAGAGGTAGGAATGACATGTTTAGAATTAATTGGTATAGAATTATAAATAAAAATACGTTGTGGAAGGTGGTTGGGTCAGAGTACCAGTAGAAAAGGTGCAGGACGTCCCAGCTTGGGGGCAGTTCTGTGGGACTTTCAGACTGTATGCAGCTCTGCAGCAGTGAAGCGGCAGTGGCTGATAACGGACTCTGAGATAAGAAAGAATGAACAATGTTGAAACGTGAACCCGCAAACTCTGTCTTTGGGCTCTGAGACTGGACTTTTGGGAAGAAAAACCCTAAAACGAACAGGTGTCAGGGCAAACAGCCTGCGACAGTCCTTATCAGTAGGAGACCCACCCTACGCCATGCGCTATTCTGTACCCTCCATCTTTTACCCTTCCTGACACCAGCCCCCACTAATCAGTAAGAAGCTCATTCATGACCTTCTGGATTTGAAATACTAACAGGTTGATTCCCTTAAGATTCAAATGAGCTTCTTGTGTCTAGCTTCAAATGTCTCATACAGAGGACTCTCCACTCCATAACGAATATGAAACCTCACTTTCTAGCCAAGCGTCCTTGCATGTCTGTCCATTTGCAGTCCTATATCGTATACAAGCACATAGTTACATGGAAGACCTTGATTCCAACTGCCCTTGTAGGGTCCTAGATTTTCTCTCTAAAATATTTCTCTTGCCTTTTCCCTGTGCTACTGGCAGCCATGGAAAGCAGACATGCAGGCTTCTCGCACCCAGTGCTTATTCCCTGGTAATCCAGAATCTTTGTGCCCTTCGTATGACCTTTGCCTCCAGCAAGTAAGTGACTGTGCGGTGGTATCTGATCTTGAAAACCCCTAGTTCCTTAGTGCCAGTCCCACTTTTCCCTTCATCGTTGGTCCCTGGTTCCAGGACAGAAGGATACGTGGTGTTTGGATAGAAAGGCCTCAGCACGACCATCAGTGGTCCCTTGCCATGTCCTCCTGCCGCATGATGGCATGGGCTTTAGCCTGCGCTTGGATCTGGTTTCATGAACTTCCTGAAAACCTTCTCTCCAGGCTGGTCATCCTCTTTCTCAGACGACTTGGTTTCTGTGTTTGGAGAGCAGATTGCTACAGTGTCTCTGTAAATGCTGCGTATAACCCATGGACTGCATTTCTCTTGAGTTCCTTTGGTCCAGCAACCTCAGAAAAGCTCCCAGAGACACTGTCTGCATCACGGTGCATCCATGCTGCTTTCCTAAGGTTCAGATGTTTGTACATGAGATATGCAGCAGACATCTACTTGCTGGAGCTCTATCCTTATTTTTCACTGTGGATGGGTAGCAGCAGTTCTTTAAGGTGGTTTCTGTATCACAGTGATTCACCTGACTGGCAAATTTCCACATGTTGCCAAATTGCCCCTGGTCCAAATTTCCATTTATCTTCTCAGCTCAATTCCTCTGATGTTTCCAGCAACTCTGCTCACTCTGTACTAGGACTCATGTTACTTCCAGCAAGGGCCCCATTCTAGTTTCAGTTTTTCAGCTGCATCTTCCTTCCCTACCTTCTTTCTGCCACACTCAGTGCATTACTGAGTAAATATCTCTTCTTGATCTTACTCACAAAAATCAGCGATTTGACTGATTTCTTATTAATGCAAGAGAACAGAAAAAAAACATGTAAATATTTTGGCACAAAGCAATATATTCACGTAACATATTTTAAATTACTGGAGAAAAATGTAGATTCTGCCTTTGGAAAATAGGAAGCGCATTAAACAATATGCCATGGTCAAAACAGAATTTCTGGCAGGTTTTATTTCAATTTAAACAAGCAGTTTACTGGGCACAGTTGGATTAGGGACTTGTCTTCAAGCATCAATTATAAAATACAGAAAATAGTAAAATACAGGAAATCCTCTATAGCTCATCTATTTTCTGTAGGAAAATAGATTATGACTTTCCTAGTTTAGGGAAATCAGACCAAAACTAGCTACATTCTCTGATTAGGAATCAATCACACTCAAGGGAGAATCAGATCACAGCCTGAGGTTACCACCCTTACCCATAACACGCATATTGCTACATGGTCCCCACATTTTTGAGGGTTTTCTTGGAGTCAGCAAAGCTTGGATGTGTCCTCCTTCTTTGGGATATCTACAGATTTGATCCCTAGCTGTTTCCCATGATTTTATGTGAACCGACACCAGAATTCCTAAATAAGTTGTTAGCAAGAGCATCATGTTGTTGACTGGACCAATGCCAACAAAAATCCATCCTGCATTAGCTCTTTGTGTGGACAGTGAACTGTTCTCAGAAAGGGTGAGCTCAGTCTCACTGGACTCACTGTAAGGACCACTGGAGCAGAAGTTCATCATCCTCAACAAAAATAAGCAAAGTGAATGCACACTCCGTTATTCTAAGAAATTCCCAGTTTAACTAAAGGCAGTTCTGTGAGTTCATTCTGCAGTTGACTTGAAGCATCCTAATCTGTGAGTAGCTGTTGTGGTCCTTCAGGTATTTCACCGAAACTGTCCCTGGTATTATACCACCATATTTTGTTTTCCATTACTGTAGCTACATATCTGTGTTTGGTTGCTGTAGAAAAACACATTATTCTGTTTTCTTCTGTGCGGCATAGCTAGCTTGTGTTTTCAGAGGCACTTTGTGTCAGAATGAGTTTTGCGTAAGGGAGGATACGTAGCTGCTGAACACTGAATGATTCAGCAGTGTTCCAAGGGAACAGACTTTGACATATAGATGTGTAAATGACATGAGCTTTTCCAGTATACAAGAATTACAGCATTGATTCATTTTCTTATCCCTATTTTCTCTTGCTATATTTATTCTTTTGTAGCCTGGATGTTTTCCTAAAGGACTGTTTCAGACTTCAGTTATAAATTTCCAGAATCATAAATCTTCTGTGACCATTGTTTCATTATGATTGTCCTGATGCTTGTTTGTACTGCAGAAAACTGAATAGACATCTGTAATTCTGGTGCTTCTTATTGCAATTTTAATTAGTATTTTGGGTACTTTATATATTTATATGAAATCTATTAGGATTTAGGTTTGCATTTTACACAGTGTCACATAAAGCATGTCTCAAATTGATTCACGTATTTTCAGTTTGAATGTTATCATCTATCCCAAGAGCTTGTTGAAAGGCTTTAGATTAGTCACGATTATTAAAGCTTGTGGCTTAGGTTGTGGAAAAATGTATATTTTTTGAAATAATATCAGTGTCTGATTATTCTAAATGAGATGTCTTTATTAAAAAAGCCAAAGAGGGAGTGAAGAAGCATAACAATAAAAGCCATAAACAATTCTTCTTTGGAAGCCTGCCTTGCAGTACCTGAGAAGAACGGGGAAATACGAAAGACCTAGAAAAGTCAGTAGGTAAAATCCTTCTATTTACTTTCAAACTGATAATGTGTTTGAAAAAGATCGTGAAGAAAAAATGATGAAGAATGACAGTGGATGGCAAATCAGATATTTTAGAGGTATGATGTTTGAGATACAGCTAGCCAGGATAACATGCAAGAAAGTGTTCTTCAGAATTAGGCCAGAAGATGGACAGGCATCTGTGTTAAATTTAACACAGGAAAGCAAAGACTAATTAAAATGTTTTGTATGGGTTGCTGTTTGCAAGAATTTTGCTACTCCTTTGGGTATGCAGAGTATAATTGTTTTCTAGTTCATCTGAGAAGTATTTGCTGAAAGAATGTAAATAATTGTGTTTATCTAAATCAAATTTTTACTCTTCATTGAAGAAGCAAATTGCAAAATCGGAAAATAATGAAGAAGCAGATCACATAACGTTTATTGCTGTGAAAAAGAAATTTATGAAGTTTCTCATTAACTTAAAATTAATATTAAAATATGTAATTAGAATTACTTTTGTAATTTGTCTTGTCACAATCCAGTTTATGACATCTTTTCAATGAAAAGACCAAAGCAGGAAAAACAAAGTCAAAGTTCAATGCATTAGGAGTCAACTACTACTGAAGAGAGATGATCAATACATTTGAAGGGAATTGCATTCCAGAAGTGCCACATGCTTGCACAGCTCAATACTGGGACTGTACCTCCTCTGAAAATCAGATACTTTTATTTTTCTTTTAATACATTGTTCCAGAAACAATCATAATGTTTAGTCTTGTACTTGTGTTCTTTTACATAGTTCTTTTTTTCATCTTGTGGTTTATCCAAATTATACCTGCTGTCAGGAAAGAAGCTGCTTCTTATTAATACAGCAAAGTTTGCCAAGACTTATACTCTGAATTTCATCTGTGTCTACATAATTCCTTGAGGAGACAGAAGAACGTGGAAAGCTGAGAGTGCCTCAGTCGAACTTGCACATTATTTCCCTCCCTCTATAATTATTACAAATTTTATGTGAAGAAGCACAAGAAGTAAGAAGGTTAGTAAGGAGTTCTGGCTTAGTAAGAAGTTCTGATTCATAGTGTTTAGAATTTAAAGTTTCACTATCTAACCATTAACCTTGAATTTAGTTCTAAATTTTTCATTTAAAATGTTGATAAATTTAATTTTTGAGACACTGCATTAAATTTGACCTTTTTTTTTTTTTGATATGCACTGGGCCGTGAACGAAATCACTGTTCTTAAACCAGGGATTGTCCAAAACATAATGTGCTAAACCTGCTGGATTCAGTGAGTCAGGTGTGGGGTTTTAGATCCTGCAATCCCTAATGCAGTATAAAAGTTTCCAAGCCTACTCACAGCACCTGCCAATCTCTTGTTTTATTCCTTTTCTCATGATGAAGATGGACTAAGTAATCTTGGTCTGTAAGAATTCCAGGTTTCCTATTCTCTCATATGCTGTGATTTGCAAGAAAAACTTCCAGATTTCCTCTGCTGCTTAAGAGATGATGAGACATTTGGTCATGTAGCCTTGAGACACATCTTTTAAGTGCTACCTGTTGACCTACTTGCTCCTTTAGCCCACGTTGCCTTGGATTTGCTTCCCTCAATTCTTAAGGGCATAGATGTATATGCCCATTCCCAATCGATGGCTAGCTTTTAACCTGGAAAACTACCCCTTGTCATCATGTAAAATGATACAAGTTTCTGGAGTCAGACTTTCTGAAGTCAAGGTAGGCAATGCTTGGAAATGACAAGAGCTTGCATGGGATCAAGAAGAACGTAATGAAACAGTTTGGTGAAGACGCCCTCAGTGTCAGATTGCTTGTGCAGACTTTGCCAATAGTCAGTTCAGCCTGTGAATCACAGTGTTTGTTACACTAGAGGAACGTTTATTTCTTCCTGAATTTCCCTGCCTGCACTTGCTCACTGAAGAGCAAGTGAAAAGCTTTTGCTTTCTCTGCTCCTGAGAAGCATTTCTGAGAGAAGAGAAAAAGAATTTATCATAAGAAGTAACTAAAACTGTTGTATCAGTGGCAAAACTTGGGGAATAAATACTAAATTAGGAATATCAAATTGCCAGGACCAGATAGATAATGCTCATCCAAGAGTAGCAAGGGCACTCAGAGGCAAAAGAACCAAACTGAAGGCTATAATGTTTCTCTTTAACCCCCCACAAAATATCTCATAGGACACCTGTGTTCCACATGGGCTTGCAAGTGGTCTAGGCAGCTTGGATCTGTATCACATGCATCAGACTAATAGAAATGGCAATCAAGAAAGGAACTGATTAGCTCACATGTTAATACAATGTGGTGTGAGAGAATAAACATGGGGTTTTTTAAGAAGGAAATTGCGATGCCACACCAAAATCGGTTAAAATTGATTTTAGGTAAGTATGAAGTGATGTATATGGGAAAAGTCATGACTTCACATATACGTGTGATGCACTGTAAGCCAGTACAACAATGAAGACGGGTCTTGTGGTGATAAAAGGATAATTTCATTAAAATGGTTGTTTAGTGTTCAGTAACAAGATACTGAGAAAGTGCCTGAGATAACCTGGTAGCCCAACTCGGAATGGCTTTTCCTACTTTACAACATATAATTCAGAGTGGCATTTTTGACAACTTTGATTTAGCTTAGCAAGTTCCTTACCATTTGAGATAGTCAGTCCTGAATTGCTTACCAAATTTTCCAGTAGCATCTGCCTCTTTCAGATCTGCTTATCTTCATCAGACCTTCCTGATGAAAACTTTGAAAGAATAAGCAGTCAGAGATCTTGGTTTTGATGAAATAAGAGAGTTCTTCAGGCCAAAAACCCAGATGATAACCATTTAATCATTAAAAACATAATGTGGGTTGATATTATCATTTTTAAGTAGCATAAGCAGAGAATTAATTTATGCGTTCTGTACTGGTTTTTAGATACAAAAGAAAAAAGGCAGCTTCACATCAAACATTGAGAATCAGAGTGCCCATTCTTCTGCTATAGTTGTTGTCAAAACTACTATAAATCTTGGTTGCTGGTGGAGTAAAAGGTTTTAGTCCACATGCAATTCTTCACAGTCTTCTTAAAATCTACCCCACCAGTGAGATATATTTCTTTACCAGAGTATCTTTCCTCCAACTCATAAAATTAGACCTTTTTATTAAGTTTAATTATCCAGATTTACCGTATACTGTCCTTTCTTCTTTGGAAGTGCTAGCCCTTACATCTGTCATCTTTGGCTTTGTGAGTCATAAATGATGTTGAGAAATGTGTCCCAAACACACTTTCAGATCGTGTCTGTGGTTCTCCATGACCAACTGCTGTTTTCCATACTGTCCCAACCGTGCCAGTCTAATTTAAAACATACAGTTTATTAACAAATACAATGACTCAGCTATATGATCCAAAGCACTGTTCAAAAATTAAAACAGTGGAGAAAAACTGAAGATTTTGGAAAAACATAATTTCTTAGAAAAAAAATGTACATTTGTAGACTACCTCATGCCTCCCTGCCCAAAAAAAAACAAAACAAAAAAAACCAACAAACCTACTAGAAATACTCATTCATGCTGTTTGTGGTAGAGATAAATTTTAATGTCTTCACACTCCAGAGCAGCAAAAAAATCCATTAGCACACAGATTCTCACAGTCATTGACTGTGTGGGAAGATACAGATGGGGTTTTTTTCTTCATTGCAACAATATCACTAACAGCAGGAGCTGAAGCATACTATGTCATGTCAACCTGAAACAAATTAGGATTTAAGAATCTAATAACGTTGGGATTGCTCAGTGGTGCAGTTTGCTGACAGAATGTCATTGTGCGCGAATGGCATGTGCTCAGAGTTGAGTCGCTCTGGCAGTTAAAATACCCATGTTTCCCTATTAAGCCAGAATGCCAGCAGCTACCCCACTGGGGGCTTCAGTGAAATGTAATACACTCATCCCAAATTTTCTGTGGCTCTGGGTGGTCAGAGAGCTGTATGGCCAAACCACTGAACTGAAGAAAATGAAGAAAAATACCTGGTAACCTGTCAGAAGCTTAAAATGTGCCAAGTTCAGTGGTTGCCTCACTGTGCCTAATTGATGCCATCCCACAGATTCAAATAAAAATATATTCATATATTCTTTACTGTGTTTAATGACAATTTTTTTAAAAACCTCTCAAGTTTTTTTTTTTGCTAAAGAACTAAAGTATTGATTGTATCAGTTTTCTATATTCTTTCTGTTAGAGTGAGAAGGAAAGCAAAAGTTTCAC